>JABBWB010000005.1:0-497097 GCA_016628085.1 Suillus occidentalis
ACCTGGTAGATAATGATATTATTCTAATTCAAATTAGTGCAGTACGTTGATCGCTGTCAACACCTGAGGAGTCTGCCAATATTATTAATTGACATTTCAAGTTGCAGTACGTTGATAGCTGTCAAAACCTGAGGATTCTTCATTTTACAATTACGCTAGTAGTACTTGTAGCTAATTCCGTCCTGGGTTGTGATTGGTCGAAACACCAAAAAACGCAGCCAACTTGCGTCCCGAACCCTAAGTTAGGTGCACGCGTCAGCACAATGCAGAATTCCAACCGTCGGTCACGTGACTTTGGATTCCATTTTTTTTTCTCGACGAACCTTTGACGAATCCCCTTTACAGAATTTACATTAGCTAATCGTATATTTTTCCAGATATCCCGACATATCGCTTCACACTGCGGGGTCACGTGACTTAATTTCAGAAAACCTTCGGTGGGCGAATTACGAGGAATACGACCGAGGAATAAGCAGGCACTGGTTACGCCGCATCTCTGGTGAAGGTGATGCCGGCTTATTGAAAAAGCTGGTTGCTGAGCGATATATCCTGGCGTGTGTGGTTGCTAATAGGTGATCTACTCAATGGGATGGCTCACGTCGGAATATATTGACAGCTGGCGAGCAGCGTTAGTGGCCAGTGGATGTCATCTAACCAGATGGCGCAAGAATTCGCAGGTCTGTCATCTCAACCAAGCAATGCAGCTATCAGAGGCGGAACACCGAAGATTAGCCTCTACCTACCGGCGTAAGTACCGCTTTTGTGTTTTCCTCAGTGTTCTCAGCACTGCTTCATAGCCACCATCATATTGAGAGCGTTCACTTTACCACACCAAAAGGTGTACCATTGCACCCGGCACTTGCCATCATGCAGACCCCAGCAAGAGAGTACATCGTCTTGAAGGACAATGGAATGCAGGTTGGATGCGAAGAAGATGGTGTTGCAGACGTGTGGATGCACGTCCTTGGATGCGACAAAAATGGTATAACAGTCGTACGTTCCAGTTGAATCATGATGCAGCCCAAATTCTTGAAATGACGCCCGATCATTGAGGATCTAAGTGACATTGGCCGCTGTCATTTCAAGTACGCAGAAGTCGGCTCAACAGATCATGTTTGTGCGACGAAACAAACAGTCAGAAATCCTGGACTTCGAGCCTCGTAGTACGACATGATTCAATCTGGCTGAACTCTGCGTTCGCGAGTTTGGACCTTGAGGCTTGCTAGATAGTCCCGGAATTCTGGATCGCGGCAGATCTGCACCCATTGACAATTACAGCTAGTTGCAGAACATTAGGCCGATCGTCAAAAATAAACCGGGACAGCGTTTTTTTGATTACGATGTCCGGTCAGATAAGGTCAGATAACACAAATTTCTAGTACTTTGTGACGTCCTGTAACGTCCTACGGTAGGAACACGACATTATCGTCAGAAATTCGCTGGTTCTTACCGATTTATACTTTCTTTTTCAGGACTGGTCTAGCTGCAAATGGCTGTGGACAACTCCCCAACCCGACTTGTTCGTGCCTTCCGAATGTAAGTTCAATCTGTATCCTGTTCGATCGATGTGACACAAATTATGTGCTATATGATGCTAATCCAGAGCAGGCTATACTATAGAAGTGCCGTCACTGTTGACCTGACATTATGTTTCTTCTTTTCTCCCGCGATGCCAACGGCGCAACACCTCTCCAGTTTTACTAGCTCAAATGCACAACGTTCACAATCCACGACTATGAATTTCTCGCAAAATTCCCTCGGATCAATCAACGGCTGACGTCACCGAATGTAACCTGCAAAATAATTGGATCTGCCAAGTGGCACAAATGACTCTTCAGTGGTCAAAGCTTGATTAAGGATGAGCGGCCACCAGCATGGACCATATTCTGAGATATGCGGCTGATAGCGTCTGTTTTCACACATGTCTTTATGGACTAGTTCTCTGCCAACCCTAGGTTCTTCCATTACAATGGAGTTCTGCTCACAACACTGAATTTTGTTCGCCACATATGTAAGGCTGATAACGAGCATGAAAGGGGAATGTGACAAGAGTTATGATAGCATGGAGACGACGAGCAAAAATATGTAATCACGGCTGGAGAGAGGAAAGGCGTCTGTGGTTTCTGAGGATTCTTCTGAGGTGGCTTTGAGTTGGAATCACTGAGTAGTATACTGCTAATCGATTAGAGTACATGCACAGTATATACGTTTTGTAAACGCTTGATGCGGCCGGAACTAGCAGGAGAACATGTGGAACAGCGGGGGTATTCGGTGAGGAGACGGGTATCGTGGTGCGCGAGCACGAGGTAGAGTACTTGAAGGAAAATGAAAGAATGAAAGAAAGGGATGTATCCACGTAGTCAGGATACGGAACATAGAGTCGCAACTTTATCTGAAGTACTATAGGCAGTCGGTGCGTAAATATTAATTAAGAATATACTATCCTTACACATGTCATGTATTACTGCCTCGTTAGTGCCATCCCAAACGCCGTCCCCGCTTGTAATACAATGAACTATCAACCCATACCCTCCAGTAGTATTTCCGCAGCGTCTTCGGTGGACCCCTTTTGGCGTACGAGTACAACCGGAAGCCTATTGAATTAGGAAGGTAACGAAATTATCTTACTATAGTTCTCACGGTCACCATATCAAGCACTCATGCATTCACTCATGAGGATGTCGGATTCGGACTCGGACTCGGGCAATGAAGAAATCACTGAAGAATACTTGCAGTCTCTATTGGACAAAGCAAAATCAAATGCTCGAGAGTCGGCTAACATGAAAAAGGCACTCCGAGAAAATGCGTTTGGTGCTGGAGAAGACATCATCAAATTGGATACCGACGAATCCCAAAGGTGCTGCATGATATGAAGGACGTTTTTCATCATTTTACTGAGTCTCGCTACAGACCATTACCCCCATTAGATCCCGGGAAACTTCCGCGCGCATATTTTGAATTTGTGGACGATCGACGTGATGTCCCTCCGACTGTACGAGACCCAGACGTAGAACGCGCAGAAGCAGCCACCTCTGGAAACGTTGCTCCTGCACCTCCTCCAAAACCAACACTTACAGGTAAAATATCAAGTCGAAAACAGCGAAAAACTGTGCGTTTCATTATGATCCTGTCAACTGAAGGGCTCATGGGCTTCAGATGAGAAACCAAACCGCTGGTCCGAGCTGGTTTGACCTTCCGGCACCTGCTGAAGCCGATCTGCCTCGATTGCATCGCGAAGTTGAAGCTCTGCGCCTGCGCAATCAACTTGATCCAAAGCGTTTCTACCGTAAAGACGACGGTGACGGGAAGGGCATCAAAGGACTCCCGAAACATTTTGCTGTAAGTTTCAACACGGTTTCTCGTACCGCAGAGACTTATTTATGATTTAGATTGGCACCATTGTGACTACAAACACGCCATTTGGCACAGCAAGTACGGACAACCTTCCTCGTGCTCATCGCAAGAGAACTTTGGTCGATGAGTTAGTCGATGATGCAGAAGCACGACGATATGCGAAGAGGAAGTTTGAGGACCTGCAGGCCGTGAGGGGTGCGAGAGGAAAAAACACCTTACACCAAAAGAACGCGTTGCGCAGGCCGAAGTGGTGACTGCACTCACCTATGTCACGCTAGTCGCTCGTAAGGGGGCATGGCCCTTGTACGGCAACTCATGTGATTGGATTTTACTCGTTCCCAGGGACACCAGTGTGTTGCAATGATTAACGCGTGCCTGATGAAGAATTCAACGATGACAACGCGTAGGTTTAATTCACTTGACCTTGCCTCACCATGCGGTTTTGAATGAGCCATCGCATTTGCTACTTTGCTCAGAGGGTCGTCCAAGCTTTCAGTCATTGTGGAGATCACGTGACGAGTCACATGGAACAATAAGGTTGGCGGACCGTAGTAAGGCCGAACGGTTGTCATTGTTCTGACATGGGTTTGTTTTTGACGTTGTGTGTCCATTAACTCTATCAAGCGCCGTCAGTTTTGAAAGAGTGAATATATAATAAGAATGAGTCCATTCTCCTCTTTTTCTCTCTCTAATCAGTTACCAGCATCCGTGGCGGCTGCGCCGCAACCTCTTTATTAACCTTCCACTCACTTTACACTCCTTTGACTCATGGTGTCACCAGCCGCAATGCTCGTGCACTTTCCGCTCATTGTCCTTTCCTTTGCAGCCCTTTCCCTAGCTTCTCCCTTGAAGTTTGCCCGACGCATAAACCATTCGAACCACCACTTTTCACGCAGTTGCAATCCTGCTGTACAACCTGAGCCTGTACTCGCCCTCAATTCGTCAGCCGTACCATCGTCCAGCATGACGCCTACCTCTTCTTTTTCGGTAACTACGACAACGACTTCCCAGGCACCCACCAGTACAAGCTCTCCTTCTGCATCATCGAAATATGTTATTGCACACTTCATGATCGGAAATTCATACCCCTATACCGTGGACAATTGGCTCGCGGACATCTTTCTTGCACATTCGAGCGGAATCGACGGCTTTGCTTTGAATGTAGGAGTGGATACTTGGCAGCCTTCGCAGGTGGCCAACGCGTAAGTCCCTGTGTTTCTAACTGAGTAAGAGTCAGTCATCTGATTCAACAAATTCTTAGTTACCAAGCAGCTCTTCAGTCTGGAACTGGTTTCAAGCTTTTCATGTCCTTTGATATGACGTAAGTTATTCTTTCATTTCATCGTCAGCGAATCCTCATTCGTACAGTTCCTTGCCGTGTACCACAGCTGCTGACGCTGCAACCCTTCGTACTTATATAACTACCTATGCCACGCACCCCAATCAGTTGATTTACAACGGCCGCGTTATGGCCTCAAGTTTCTCTGGCGAAACTTGCACTTTTGGACAGGGATCCGTTGCTTCTGCATGGTCTACTCAATTCGTGCAACAGTTGACAGGATCTTCCGCAGTTCATTTTGTGCCTTCATTTTTCGTCGATCCATCACAATTCAATACCTATAGTGGAGTGATTGATGGCATGTTCAACGTAAGTTCTTCCAGTGCCGCATTCTGCATAAATCTAATTATTTTCAAGTGGAATTCCGGATGGCCAATTCAAGTCACGACTTCATTTATATCGTCAATACCCGGTCTGCTTGGAGACATCGCTAGTGGTCTATCCTCTACCGTCAGCTCTCTATTATCAAATCTTATCGGCTCAACAAGTACGGACGAAACATACATCTCAAGCTTGGCTGCAATGGGTGGCGGTCGAACCTACATGGCAGCGGTGTCTCCATGGTTTTTCACCCATTATGGCCCGTCAACTTACAACAAAAACGTGGGTCGCCTCGCCCCTCCCTCATGCATGTCGCAGACACTCACAAAGCTCCTGTAGTGGATTTATCTCAGCGATGATCACTTATACGCTACTCGGTGGGAGTCGTTGGTCAAAATCCGCGACCAGGTAGATTTAGTACAAATCATTTCTTGGAATGATTACGGAGAGTCGCATTATATCGGTCCGATAGAGGGTGGCCAACCTATGAGCCAAGCATGGGTTGATGGCAATGATCACACCGGTACGCATTCACTAGTCTACGTAGATGGTTTGATGCTAACTTAGGTCCTCTAGGCTGGCTCAATCTGACGTCATATTACGCCTCAGCTTTCAAGACTGGAACGTACCCCACTCCGACAAAAGACCAACTCATAATGTGGTCGCGACCACATCCTGCCTCCGCCTCTGCATCAAACGACCCAGTTGGAAGACCAACTAATTACCAGATTGTATGTGCCTTGTTAATTTCAGGGGTGCTTATCTCAACTCCGATAAATTCAGACTACAGATACGGTCTGGGCCGTGGTCCTGGCGACCTCCCCTGCCACAGTCATACTCTCAACATCGTCTAGTCAATCACAAACTTTTAACGTCCCTACCGGCGTTTCGAAGTTAGCTGTACCCATCTCACCTGGCGGGACCATGCATGGCACATTAATCCGAGGAGGGCAGACTGTCATTGACCTGCAGGCACCAAACTTCACTTTCGAGGCTAACCCAACGACATATAACTTTAACGTCCAAGTTGTTGCCTCCCCTTAGACTATCTCATATTCGACATTCGCGATTCTCAACAAATTTTTGGCTGATGTAATTCAGGTCAATTACTTATATACCACCATCTGTAGTGCTACATTTACAGGCTTAAGTGCATTGTATACCTCTCTTTCTACCAGTTAACATGTACACGGGTGTACTCATACTTACTTTGCTTGCAAAGTTTCTCGTTCTCATAATCAAATGAATTTGCGACGCAAATCGTTGTGGACCCCCCGCTTGCCTGCCCCTGATTACATAAACATTTTAGCAAAAATATTGCACCGAGTGCTGTATACCGAGACTGTCACCAAAACAGTCTGACGCTTCATGGATCTTAAACACGAGCGACACAATCCCAAGGCGCGCCGATCTACAGCGGGCTCGAGAAAGAAGGGGAAGTCGCGTAATAAAAGCAATGGTGTCGTCCCTACAGCCGATGCACCTGATCCCAATGCCGCGATTCTTGAATACAAGACACTCGAAGATAAAGAGCGAGACAGAAAAGAGAGGCTCGTAAGAGAGGTCTGTCCGTAACACTCTTGAGAGCTAGGAGATGCTAACATTGGTCGAAGCTCGCAGCACAGTCAGAATCCAAGGTATCGAGACAGAAGCGGAAGAGGCTGGAAAAGTATGTCGTGCGTCAATCTCCTTGCCTTCCAGACGAGTTGTACAACGGTTTCCATAGGAGAAAAAGTTAAGAAAAGAAGAAAGGCTCTTGATTTTTGAGAAGCTAGCGTATGTCATGCTCCCACATTTTATCATCGCATCTCCACAGAGGTTTGTAGTCAGACGCAAGCTCAAACTTCAAGCCTTGATCTTCAATCATCATCTACTCTTGGTGCAGGAGCCACTTCTACAGCTCGGGAACGCCAAGAGAGGCTAGAAGACAAGGAAGTACGTCGTGCCATGGAGGGCCAGCCCAACAAACGTCGACGGCGCCATAACGATTTTAGTGTTCATGAACACGAAGATGATGAAGGCGAATCCGATGCGATGGATGGAGTTGACTTTGTTGAGAGAGTTGAACAGACACAAGAGCAACATGATGGACATGAGGGCCCAGTGACGAAGGAGTTATTCGCGGATCCTCCTACGGCTTCGATAGTCTCGCAGCCACCTCTATCCGTTTTTACTATTGGTGGAGCGCTTAAGCGAATCCTGATGGTTCTGTCGTGGCACCCTCTAGGTTGTGAATAAAAAGAGTGCAAAGAGTCGAATGGTATGTACCCCCTGGTCAGAGGGACTTTCACACTCACATGTCCTCTCAGAAGGCCTCCTTCCCGAGCTGGAAAAGAAGGGTGCCACAGGCGGGGGTTTCAGAAGAGGAATCAGACTCATCAGTTTGACAGCTCTGATTCGGCCTATGATACGGATGAAGACCAGCACGAAGATAGAGAAGGGGAAATCTTGGCGGTAGGTTCAGACGAGGAAGAAGAACGCCCTCTACCTGCCAAGAAACGCCTTGGATTTAAGGACTGGGCCGTAAGACAGCTCAACACAGCGAAAGGCCACGAGATCACGGAAGGGACCCCGTCGTCGCTCGAAACCGAACATCCAGCTGCACCTCCATCTAAAAAACGAAAGTTGATGTCGTCACAACCGAATTCAATGCGCGGCCCCCTGGGTGAAGATCTAAAGCTTCCTTCTACATCTTTTGCAGAGTCCATGACGAAAACCCAAAAAATTTCTCTAAAACTTCGTCTAGAAACATAAAATTGGTGTCCGTCACTCGTCCCCTTGATATCCAGGAGTCCAGGATGCAGTTACCCATCATTGCAGAAGAGCAGCCCATCATGGAAACCATATTGTTCAATCCAGTGGTAATTATTTGTGGTGAAACTGGTAGCGGAAAGACCACTCAGATCCCACAATTTCTCTACGAAGCCGGGTTTGGTGATCCTACCGGAGGTTAGTTTACTCATACGAGCATATCCCATGATGTCTGATATTGGTGTACGCAGAAAATCCGGGCATGATAGGCGTTACGCAGCCAAGGCGAGTTGCGGCAATGTCAATGGCATCTCGAGTGGCTCGTGAGCTGTCCTTGACCTCCTCCCGCGTGTCGTACCAGATCCGATACGATGCAACCGTGTCTCCTTCAACTACTATCAAGTTCATGACGGATGGGGTACTTCTGCGTGAACTTGCTACCGATTTCTTGCTCTCAAAATATTCGGTGATTATCATCGACGAAGCGCATGAGCGTAGTATGAATACCGACATTCTGATCGGCGTCCTTAGTCGGGTAATCAAGCTACGCGAACAAATGTGGAAGGAAGGCACAGAGGGTACGAGACCACTACGACTAATCATCATGTCGGCGACCCTACGTGTCGGCGACTTCGCAGAGAACCAGACACTTTTTTCGTCGCCGCCTCCGGTTGTCAATGTTGACTGCTCGCCAACACCCTGTAACGATACACTTCAACCGGCGGACGTCTACTGACTATGTGCGCGAAGCGGTCAAGAAAGCGGCCAAGATTCATGCTCGTCTGCCACCGGGAGGTATTCTTATATTTTTGACAGGGCAAAATGAAATTCAGGGCGTCTGCAAAAAGCTCGAGGCACGATATGGCAGAAAAGCTCTGGAGGCAAGAAAGAGGAGAAGACAAGTTGTCCAAGCCTCTTCTATTTTTGCAGATTTCGTTGCCAGTGAAGCTCCTTGTCATATTGCTCCAGTTCACGGTGAGAAATTTCAGGCAGTGGTCTATTTATTTCAACTCAAAAGGAACTCGCAGCCGACATTGAAGCTGAAGACATCGAGTTTGGTGTCCACGAGCAGGAGTTAGCACTCGATGTGGACGGAGACCTCGCGGAGGAAGATCCTGATGGCCTTGATAGTGACGAAGAAGATGGCGTCAACGCTGAACTTGGTATCGACATCGAGGAGTGTGATGGTAAATTTTCTGACATATTGATATTTGACAAGCTCAAGCAACATGAATCTAGTCCCAATGCACGTTGTCCCTCTGTACTCGCTCTTACCGAGTGAGAAACAAATGCGAGTTTTTGATACACCACCGGCAGGCTATCGTTTAGTGGTAGTATCAACCAATGTTGCAGAGACCTCCCTCACGATTCCAAACATACGTTATGTGATCGATTCTGGTCGGGCGAAAGAGGTACGAAGTTCTCGATCGATAGTGAGAAGCATGCTCTGACAGTCTTTAAAGCGACATTATGATATGGCGAGCGGTATTCAATCCTTTCAGGTCAGTTGGATCTCCAAGGCTTCTGCCGCCCAGCGAGCTGGTCGCGCGGGTCGTACAGGTCCAGGACATTGCTACAGACTCTACTCCTCCGCTCTTTATGAGCATTATTTCGAGTCGTTTTCACAGCCCGAAATTCTGCGCACGCCGATTGAGGGTGTCGTTTTGCAGATGAAAAGCATGAACATTGATGCCGTTGTCAACTTTCCTTTCCCAACTCCTCCAGATAGGCAGGTATTAAAAAAAGCTGAGACGGTCCTCACTCGTCTTGGCGCGCTCAGTAGTTCGCCTCTCCTGTCACAAGCGGGGGTATCTATGTCAACAATCGGGGGCCAAGTGACGCCTCTAGGGAAGGCAATGGGCTTGTTCCCGCTTTCCCCTCGCTTCTCCCGAATGCTTGTTGGAAGTCAACAACATGGTTGTCTACCCTATGTGATCTCGATTGTGGCAGCGATGTCGGTTGGGGACCCTTTTCTTCATGAAGAGGGGTTAGATGCCGATAGCGAGTCCGATGGTGATGATGAAGGACTGGGACACATCAAGAACGCTTCTGTCAGAGCAAAAGAGGCGAGGAAGGCCCGACGGCGGGCATTCTTCGAGTCTCAACAGGCTCGTCTTCCATCTGTTTTTCCAACATTTTGCTGAACACTGAAATAGATTCATGGATCGCTGGGTAATTTCAATAGTGACATTTTCAGATTCCTTTCAGTTGTCGGGGCTTATGAGTATTCTGGAGGGGGTCACCAGTTTTGTAAGGCCCACTTCGTAAGACCCAAGGTATGTCCGCTAGCCATGATACCAGCTCTTAGCAACATGACGGGAAACTACAGGCCATGGAAGAAATACACAAACTGCGAGCTCAACTAAGCAACATCGCAGATGCAAATTTCCAAAACGCTGAAGTTGGCTTCAACAAAAATATTCCGACCTCCCAACGACACCCAGGTAATCGGTGTCCTGTTCGTGCCATTTATCTGTGAATGACATCATTCTTTTAGCTAAAAGCTATCCGTCAGCTACTTACCGCTGCCTTTATTGATCAAGTAGCAGTACGGAAAGATTTAATACAGAAAAACGCACATGGGGGACAGTTTTCAACTTCTAAAGGCGTCCCGTATGCGGCGGTCGGAGTATCCGGGGATGTTTTCATCCATCCAGTGTCCGTGCTTGCAAATCGCCCCCCTCCAGACTATGTCGTCTTTTCTGAAATAGTGCAAACATCGCGGACCTGGATCAAAGGTCTGTTACCACCGTTGCAAAGTTCATAGATACTGACAAATATGAAGGACTAACGGTCATAAATCCTGCATGGCTGTCGAGTCTTGGAAAACAGAGTATGTGCACGTTTTCCAAACCCTCAAGAAACAATACGGGTGTTATGATGTCTATACCGCGGTTTGGGCCAGATCAATGGGAACTGCCACCGGTGAAGGCGTGATTGATACACAACTGTATTATTCAATATGTATGCAGTGTGGCCTAGAAATAAGTGTGGTCGACGTCTACCATATGTGAGTACTAAGGACAGAATGTTGATTCCTGCGGAAGTACTTATCGGAGCTACTTGTAGAGTTCATATCTCACGTTCTTTGCAACTGCTGTATCTTTGTCCACGATGAATAGATAACATGCTATAATCTCTATTGTATATTCTACAAAATGTGTTCGTCAAACTGCTATGTAGTCCAGCGCTCAGCCTCGGGCTGGATGCAAGTAAGGCTGCTGCCTAGTACGCTGGTTCCTGACTTGTGAAGTTGAAATATGCATATGAAATTATTATCCTCGTATTGAAGGCCTGAAGGTGGATTACTTGTATAATTGAATGACGATATCTAGAACACCAAGTGATCGCCTATGGCTTCCCAGGCTGATAGATAATGAGCGCTGATCACCGAAACCCAAGGAAATATTACCTTGCTCTTCTTGGGTATAAATATGCTAGCTTTCTCCTTTTTAAAACGTTTTGGGGGTGGTTGCATTGTCGTTGTCCTAGTTTCATGTGGTCCAGAGGTGGAAGGCTCCCCGTTCACACCTTCAGCCAAACGACGCTTCTGACCAACATCCCTGGGAGTCGCCAGGTTTGCAGGAGGAGCTTTCATTGACGGTTGCTCCCCAACCGTCTGGGAAGGTTTGGAAGAGGGAGGCCGACGACTAGACTCAGCAAAGTTCTTGGGAGTGACTAAATCATCTGGCTTAGGTGGCAAAGTCACGGCAAGTTGTTTCTTGAGTTTCGGTGGTGATAGAGGCCGGCGAACTGGGGGGTTCACAGCTTGGGTGGTGAAAAAGCTAACATCCGTCTGTATCTCAGTGAGTTCGAGTCTGGTCAAGAAGTATATGGATATCAGACCTCTGCGAGTAGTGACCTTTCGCGAGCGTCTTGTACGATGTTGCGCCAGGTCTCATCGCTTCGCTCAAGTGTAGGCGCATGTCCTAGAATAAAGAGGGATGAACGTGCACGAGTTATAGCGACATTCATTCTCCGAACGTCTGTATGCCGTTAGCTGCTTGTAACTATGTAGATTGAAACATCACACCTGACAGGAAACCAACAGATTGCACTCCGGGACCAGCACGAACACAAGAAAGGATGATGACATCCTTCTCTTGACCCTGGAATCCATCGACAGTGTGGAAATGTACTTTGCCCTTGATATCTCTCCCAAATCGTTGTTCAAAAGCTCGCTGAAGCTCTATGACTTGACCGCGGTACATGGAAACGATACCAACTCGGAAGTTAAAATCTACGTCGGAAAACTCCCTGCACAACCGTGCGTACAGGGCGAGGGCGACTTGGCTCTCCGTAGTGTTCTTTAGAGAATGACCTGTTGTGGAAGCTTCCTGTCCCCGATTAACGTTGAAAAACCTATATGTACCAAATTTAGGATGTGAATGCCATGGCTGCTTTGTTTTGACATCCATGTCGGGGCCATCCAAGAGTCGGCCCTGGTAGAAGATCCTGCTAGGAAGACGACTAATATCGGGGTGCATGCGGTATTGGATGCTAAGAACCATGAGGGAATAGACTACTAGTGAAAGACGGAAGACATACCTGAGGAGGTGAACGGCATCCGGGCGATGTTTCTGAAGGCGCACGAAGAGCGATTGATTATACCGGTATTTACAAGCCTTCGATAGTCATCAGCGCATACTCATAAAATATTGCTGAGGTCGGCTTACCTCTTGAGACAAAACTGTGGGGGGAAGTTGTTGTGGATCTAGACAGGGCTCAATAGGCATGTCGGAAGTACGAAGGGCATATTACTTACCACCGACCATGATGCATCTTTGACAACGAAACTTTAGTGGTATCAATGAGCTCAACTCGATGGACTGAGCCGCTTCGTCGATGATGACCATTTCGAAATCAAGCTGTTCGAGCGTTTCATGCCCTGCACCTGACAAGGTGCAACAAATGACATCTGCCTCTTGGAGAACCTCCGTCCTGACGCGCCTCCGTATAGCATCGAGCGTCCTAGAATCTGACTTTTGTTTATCTTTCAAACGGTCAAATTGTTGCGTCAGCGTCATCCGTCGTGAGTTTAATCTCTTGATTTCTTCCTCTAGGACCACCATTCGGGCATTGTTGTCGCGAACAAAGGCCAGCTCATCCAGCTTCTGCTGCTTAATCTGCTTGACCTGCTCGATTTCACTTCGTAGAACGTTAATTTCGCTGTGCGCATCCTTGGAGGTGTTGTTGGGAGCTTGACTATTGAGCTTTTGTTCTACCAAGTAGTCAAGAGAAACGTCTTTCACGCTGATATCGATAGCCTTCTCTGTTCCGACTCGGACCACTTTGAGGGAACTTGCTTTCCGTTGAGGACCTCTGTATCCTTCTTTAAGACGGCCAGCAATTTCGTTAATGGCAGCATTGCTGGGTGCGCAGAGTAGAATTTTTTTCACAGGCTCTGAAGAGGTTGCGACTTTCCCAACATGAATGGACGCCACTGCACGTGGACGCTTCTGAAGAAAAGCTTCGACGAGACCGCATATGGTTGATGTCTTTCCAGTTCCGGGAGGTCTGCGGGGAGTGTTCATTCGGAGTGTCGGTCCGAAGCCAGATAGAACTTACCCTTGGATGAGCGCAAACCCATCTATCTTAAGCGATCCTATTATAGCTCGTGCTTGTGGCTCGTTGACACTGTATGCGGACATGGTGTGCTTTACCTCGTGTAGATCAAGGGGTGGCACGACAGACAGTTTCGGAGTTAATATCGTTTGAAAGAGATCGTAGTGGGGTAATGCCACGAGAGCGCCATATTCCCGGTGAAGAGTGCTCAAGCTATCGAGCGGTAAGCAATTGTTGCAACACAGACAGAGAAACGCACCTAAAAACCTTCTTCAGGCTCCAAACAGTGTTAATCTGCAGACCTATGTCGCCCATAGTGGAATGCGCGAAGCAGCGGAGACCCATTTGCGATCCAAACGGTGTGGTCCTAAAACTCTGGACCTTCATCATGATCGATTTTTTACCCTCAGGATGTCGAAGCAACACGACATCTGTATCTCCGAGCCGCCAATCTTTCTGGACAGGCTCTGCAATGGTTGCGTCGAGGTCCACAAAATCATCTGTGAACTGCTTGGAGGTGATTCTGCAATCATACACTGGTTGTACCTCCTCTTTGGATTGAACAATTTGCGACCAACATTCTAGGAGTAACAATGGCTCAAACACTCGGTGATAGTGCTGATAGTCCTGGAAGGTGTCGGGAACATAAAGCCATGTTGCTTTTTGGCCGACGGTGGGGGGGTCAGGACCATCGTGGTCGTAATTCCAAGACAGGAGAGTGCGATGCAGTCCGGTAGTATCTGGTTTCAAGCGCAATGCCCGACGACGAGCATCTTCACGACGGTGGAGGCGCTCCATAGTTGCACTCTTGGCTTGGTTTTGAATTTCCAACATCTTCACTTGACGCCTTTCCATGGGCTTTTTGACTTTTGGGGACCGCTGGAATTTGCCCAAAGCAGCCAAACCCTGAATAGCTTCAGCCTCAGATCCAGAATCACTGGAATATTCTGATGTGGGAGCTGAGGGGATGGTTGGTGGTTTATTGGCGCTCGTCGACGTCCTTGTTGATAAACGCTGGAGCTTGGGAAATGTGCCCTTCATGATGTCAGGCTTGAGTTGGTCATTCTCAACGGGTTTCCGAGGAACGACGTCACTTTGCTTTCGCGCTGCTGCCTGTACCTTCTGCGGTGGAGGTTTGGTAGGTTTGATAGGTTGAGCCTGCGGCGCACGGACAACAGAAACGACTTCAACCTCCTCTTCCTCCTCGTCAAATGAGGCTAGTGCGTCCTCTAATTGAGATATTCGATTTGCGTCAAGTTTGGTCTTCGAAGTGCCCGATTTATCCTTGCGGTAAGCCTCGACATGCTTGTTCAGCTTGGCAAGGGTAGTTTCCAATGGAGGGACACCAGTTGTCCGAAAACATTCGAGAACTGTCTGAAGCAGCGCGAAGGACTGATGAAGAAGCTCTTCATCAGAAAGCCGCAGCCACCGTGCAAGTTCTGTGAGCACTGGCTGCAAGTCGTTCATCATGTTCTTCCCCATCCGGGAAAGTTTTCGAACTTTGCCTGTTAATGATAAGGATGATTCATCCGTGGCGATTACACTGGCAGACTCCATTACTCTCCACTGTGCCAGTAGATCTCTCCCGAATATGAGCGCATCTCGCATCCAAACCGTCATGTCTGGGATTTCAAAGTATTCTGACCAGAGGTGCGTGCGTTTGAATATCACGGTGATGGACCGTGTCATCAAGTTCCACAGTCGAGGTATTTGCGCTGCAGGTGTTTCTTTGTCTTTTGACTGCAGGAATGAGCCGTCATGCAATAGTCCGTCAGGGTTGGAGCATAAAACCTCGATGACGTCGGTGAGACATTGCACTAGCGATTTGGAAAGGCTGCAGGCCTCCGGCACCTGTGGCGCGTAGTGAATGTATCGTTCTAGGGAGCTGAAGATGCCCTCAAAAGAAGGGTCTGACAGATTGGAAAGAAGGGCACGGAAGCAGTCAATCCGAACGTCGACATCGAATGCTTGGCCAACTAGCGTCTTCGCAGCGCCTTGGAGGTCTTCAACGGGAGACAGCATCAAGACCATAACATCGCGTGCGACTCCAGGACGACCCAAGACATCAAGAACGAATGACCTCTGGTTGTAGTTCGCTAACTTGGATACTACGTCGAGAAATCCGCTTCGGGAAACACCGAGGCATCGATTGATGGCATCAAAGGCCGGGGCATCTGGGCTCGAAAGAACGCGTTTGTACGCAGCTTTGTTCAAGAAGTCAACGTGAGAGAACTGGGCAACAATGGCGATGACTGCGACAGCGCCATCTGTATCATTTGTCTGTAGAGATTCATATGTTTGCTTCCACATTTGTTCTCTAATAGCACAGACGGGGAACACCTTCGTGCGTCCTGCCAAGAACTCGCAGGAGGTTGCGATAGATTTGGAAATTTCATTGGCGTCCTGAGTCAAACACGTCGTGATGAGCTCACGAGCAGCGCTACGAACTTCTTTCCAATGCGAATTTGCGTACGAGCGGCCAAAAGTCACCGAAATGAAGACTTCTGCATGAATGTCAAGTACGCTTGAAACTGCCATGCGACGTGACGATGTCTCGTCCGACTGAGTTTTCCGCACCTGGGAGGCTAGCAACTAAGAATATTGAGTATAGCATTAGACAAGAAGACGAAAGCACTGACTCGAACAGCGGAATACATGACCGCTGGACGTGCTTCCTGAAAGCGTTCGTGCTGTAATTCTTCACAAAGAAAATCCACGATTCTTGCTAAAACGTCCCCATAGATGCCAGAATCGGATATAGTTGCAAGATACTCCCCAAACCACAACAAGAACCATGGTTTCTCGCCTGCCGACTTGAGATCCTGCAGCATACTGCTGAAGGAAGGATTGTCCTTGATTGCATCGAAAACGACCTGGGGATATTCTGGACCCTCGCCATGCCATAGCTGATTGCCTAAACGCTTGAGCAAGAAGAGTAGACACTTTAAGATGTCAGAAAACTCTAATTCCACATTTATTGGACAATCAATGCAACGAACGAAATAAACTCACGTCGCCCAATGTCGTATAGATGGCCTGTCACGATTCTGCGACACCCAATTCCTTCCGATGATTTTGCGAGAACCTCCGTTGGAAGATATCGTAGAAATTGGCTGAATCCAGCCCAAAGTTCGCTCGAGTCGGAGGATGATGAGTTCGGTATGGTACTGTACGTCGCCGTCGTCCCTTCGCCTTCGCGAGACAGCGACAAAGCACTGATAACAGCCTGGAGCGCCAATTCATGGCCAGAAACAAACTGGTGTTCTAACATTGGGACCTGGGTACTCTTGATAATTTGCGCCTTCGCCCAATGTCTAACGGCAGAGGATTCGTCCATTAAGAGTACAAATAAACCAGGAGGAGGCGGATCCAGTGGCCAGGTTGAAGTGGGCGGGCATGCACGAATCAAGGGCAAGACCCGAGGGTCGCGAAAGACGCGCATATTTGAGACTATGTGGTATGACACAGGTTGCGGTACTTCTTGAGATGTCCGGGAAGCCAATCTAGAGCTAGACAAGTCTATTCCGGAGCGTACGAGGGCCTCTACGACCACCGATAGTTCCCAGTCATCGAAGTTGCTATAGAACGATCCGAGCACATCATCAGAGAATGCACCAAAATAACTGCGGGGTGGTCAGTTGAAAACGCGCATTCTAAGTTCTATCTCGTTGAGACACTGACGTTGTCCGAGAGCTAGCCTTCACTTCCCCAAAACCTTTGATACAATGACAGCAACTTGACAGACAAGACTTCAACCTTCTCTTCCAATCATCCACTTTGGGACTGTCGTACGCAAAAAGCCTTAGTAGAAATGTAGCAGCGCCGATGGTGAGCTGGTCGGCGCGACTGCAAAACCAGTGGTAGGCACTATCAGATGCGGATGGAATATTCATCAAATATAGATATATCGGCTGAAGAATATCATCTGCTGCGTCCTCTGTATTCACGGGCGCGTCGCGAACTGAAGCAAGTAACGTCTTGACTTTTGAGAGTTCGACATTGGAGGTCATGAACGAAGTCCAACGTTCAGCGTTGGTAGTGGTTTTTGAAGGAAAAACGGCAGCGACCAAAAGCGGTCACGAGCTCTGCCGTATTTGCAGGCTCAGTGGAATGAGCCGATGATCTCACCCAGCGAAGGCCTTCTCAGTACAATAACTTGCGGGCGCCTCATCATTACAACATATGGATTCTTGTGATGTAGAACGTCTTAACGAACTGCTGGAGCAGGATGTAGAACTGCGAGAGGTGCGCGTTAATATTCACAATGACATGGGAAGTCGCTGATCAGTGATTGGCACCGCTGACCTCCAAAATTTCCCCCTTCTAGAAAATCAAGGAGCAAGTGACGGATCTGGATAAGAAGACTCGCAACATGGTCGGAGTTCTCAATAAAATCCATTCGACACTCCCCGAGTCAAGTTGTGCTATTGTCAAGTCTTTCGGCTGATTGCCGATGCCTATCTTAGTTCCAGGTCTCCTTGATAGTGTGCGCCCAATGTTGCACAGTTGCCAGATCACTTGTGCCGCAATGGCTGCACTCATCCCTCCCAGCCAGTTCTGGCGATGGAAGGAAATGTGGACCAATTCTTTGCGCACTGCCATCTTTTCAGCTGCTTTGGTTGAATTTCTTGCTACAGGGAAACTCATTTCTCTACCAGAGGTCTGCCAGATCTTAGGGAGTAAGCATTGTTTTCTCATCTGCGACGTGTGCATGGTAACTATCCTGTCCCGGGCTCTAGTCAAAGATGAATGGAAAGGCCGATTTGCGCTTCCCGTCGAAGATTATCTTCACGGTCTGATAAGCCTTGTCAACGAGTTGGTAAGTCAAATAATTCATTGTTTTTCTCTTGCAAAAGCCCTTCTCCGATAGCTTTGGCGATTTTTTGCCCTCACGATACGTTCAACTCACTCATCATTATTCTGTAGTCTCGCCTCGCTGTAAACGCAGTGACCCTTGGAAACTTTGAAGCACCTATTCAGATATCTATATTTGTGAAGGATCTATTTGCCGGATTCTCGATGGTTAGTTTCAAGTGTATAACTGGAATTAGCTTGAATGAATTTGATGGTGTCCAGCTGAATCTTAAGAATGACACGCTCCGGCGACGTTTCGATAGTTTGAAATATGATCTCAAGAAAATCGAAGAAGGTGGGTTCGCACTGCGCGCGGGCTATATGCCACAGTCTTTGACTACCTTTTATTCAGTGGTATACGACGTCTCGCTCCGGAAATTGGCACCTCCCCCACAAGGAGGACGTCAAATCTAAAATATCAAATAATATTGTAATGTAACAGCGTTCGACAATGCTGTATTCACGATATCAATATTTGATACTCCAGTAGAAAATGTACTAGTAGATGCCTTGACACGGGTGAACATTCGAAGTGAGGAGGTGGCAGGGGCCCTCGCGGTCATTGCAAGGAGTGAACTCCGCGACACCTGTTTGTATTCATCCCCAAGACCATCCACACGTTTCCGCAGCCATTCGTTCCACTTCATACGCTGCATAAACTCACTTAGAAATACTCGCTAACGACTATTTTCTAGCACCTCACATAGCTAAACTCAGCAAAAATGGATAGAAGGCGTGTACCACCACGACCTGCATCCACGGATCCAGGTATGTTCTCACGCTCAGTTCATCGTTCTCAAACAACTCGAATGGTGCGGCCGCTCACTTAGTATCAGAGGTAGATTACTGGTCGCATGCATCTAAGTCGTTGGTGTCGCTCTCCAATATCTATACCAACCCTAGCAGCCACGAAACTATCGGGCGCGTTAACAGACTGATCTCCGCGTGGCCAACCGATGACGTCCTTCCGGCTGAAGGGTATGATAACTTGAAAACCAATTACAAACGGCTGTTTTCAGCCTTGAAAGAAGTTCGACACATTAACGAAGAGGAAGTCAAGTACGGCGATTTTTCAGCTTCCATGTAAAGTATCACATTTTTTTTCTAGGGCTATCGACAATGTTCTCGAAAACCTCGAAGTTTTGATAGCCCTTCGAAAAGCACCAGATTTGCCTTCACAAGGTAGTATTGTGATTTTATGTCAATCTTAAGACACTTGCTCAGCCAAGCACATTTTATTCAGAGAAGCGAAACAAGCGCCCGAGGCCCCCATCACCTACTGCCACAGCTGCGTCGGTTACGCCACCCCTGATGTCTGCCACACGGCCGATGACAACTCAAGTAACTTCTTCGCGGAGCTCAACAGGCCCTTCTCCTGCTATTCCATTTTCGAGAGAGCCAAAGGCTCGTAGAGAAGCCCTTGCGAAGCAGCTGCCATTACAAGAAGGGCGGAAAGTCGCGTTCCACCCACCTGCGGGAAAGGCAGCTGATGGTAGCGCGGCTGACGCCGACGAAAATACATGGATCTTGGCCGTTATCACAAAGTGTATCAATCAGGATAAGAATCGGTAGGGTTTAATTTAGGGGGTTGTTTTTATGAACCTTATTCTTTATCAGATATGAAGTGCAAGACGTCGAGCCTCAAGAAGACGGGCAGCCTGGACAGTACGTGTTTTATTTTCCATCATCATCACACGGAACAAACTATTCGATATCAGATGCTATAACACAACTCTCCGGGCCATTATACCACTACCAGATCCAAGTGCCCTTGCAACAAGTGCCGCGCATTTGAATGCCTATCAGGAATTCCCTGCTGGTTCAACAGTCATGGCGCTCTATCCAGACACGAGCTGCTTTTACAGAGCTGAGGTTATATCCTCCCCGAGAGACGTGCCAGGACGCGTAAGATATTAACTTTTGCTGTGTTTACGTGGCTCAATTCAACTTAGGGCGCGTCCACAAAGACCATTGCCATGTACAAGCTGAAGTTCGAAGACGATGATGACCAGGAACATTCTGTTGCTGCGCAGTGGGTTGTTGAGTGGCCCGGATCATGACTATATCACATGTCGTGGCATTAAGTATCTCTATTTACTGTATTTTCTCGAAGGTCCACGATGTTCTTAGACAGACTAGCGGAGATCAATGTGTTGGGGACCCCAGACACTCATCCGACCTATGACGCGTTTATATTATAACGAATTTTGACGCAGATATATATACACCGTTGAACCTGAGGTCATTCCCCTATACACCATCATGTCTATTGCTCGACAGCTTCTACACGAGGTCCGACCTTTCTTCCGGATGCTGGAGGAGCCCTTTGGCAGGTCCGCTGTAGCACCCATTTATCAACAGCGCTCCCTTTTTGAAGACCCCTTCTTCCGTTCTCCTGCTGCCATACATCCTCCAGTTGATGTAACAGAGGAAGGAGACAAATACATCATCGAAGCTGAACTTCCTGGTGTTAAAAAAGAGAACGTTGATATCAGGATAGGTGATGCTGGTCGTAGTGTCACCATCCAAGGCAAAACTTCCTCTCGCCAAACTAACGGGGAATCAGACACCACCGCAGAAGCGACCAGCGATGAGGGTCAGCGAATTTTCTCCACAGACCGAGTTGATTATATTGACGCATCCTGTTAACATGATACAGGTTCCAGAGCTGTGGCAAAGACCGAGCCAGGCACCCAGCTTACGACGGAGCGTCAATATTCAGGCAGTGCGACCTTTGTTCGCACCGTCTGGCTGCCTCGTCCCATCAACAGCTCTCAAGTGTCTGCAAAGCTCCAGGATGGCATACTTACCATGACCGTCCCAAAGGCTGAGGATCAGGAGAGCGTCAAAGTTCCCCTTGAGTGATTTTTGTAACCAAATGGCATTTGAATGGCACAGACATTAATTCTCGTCTGCACAAGCGTTCCTATCTCACTTCTTCATGCTTCCTGGTATTAGTGTAGTGATTCACCTTCGTCAAACCATGATATCAGTTGTGGTTCGCTTGGATGTTTTGCCCCAGCGCTTGTTTCACTCTCGTTGAGTTACATTTTTCTGACACAGTAAGCTTCACGGCGGTGGACATAGGGTTGGTTCGCAAGTGTCGCTATAATATTGGCAATCCAATTAGATATACATTCCCTGGAGGAATGTAAGTGCAAGCCCTTACCTCTTGATCCCACAAAAGTCGAGTCGACGGCGACCGAGAAAGAAGTGCATGGAAGACGTGAAGAAGATCAGGAGCGCGCCTATTTGCGGGTGTACGGATGACGTTGACTAAGTTATCGCAAACATTCATACTGCCGCATGATGCACGACGCTAATAGATGGAACAGGTGGAGCAAATAGTGTTCCAGAAGTAAAGTCAATATAGTCAACCTCCAACAGGTACGCCGCTCTCAGGCATGGCACGCGAGAACCGCCAAGATGCACGCGGGTGCCAGTGGACGCCGCTCCAAAGTCATCCTAAGATTTGTGTGTTTTGGATGGACACTACGTACCTTTCGACAAGGTGCAACTTGAAAGTTGAAGGCAAGCGCCCGTGACCCATAGATGATTAAATCTTCGGGCGAGTACCATATCTGAGGACCTTGGTTCCATAAAGTCTATTCTTGTACAGCGGCTTGTACCAGTGGTCGAGTTTTCTGGGTGGTCGTTGAGGTAAATCGATTGGTGGTCAGGTGAGAGCGCAGTGTAAGTCATAGCCAGGCCCTTCCAAGTTGTCACGCCGGTGACGCCCACATGCTGGGCACATGCAAAGTGTCTGTTCTTCCTCCGCTCTGCACCCGAAGCAGTCACCTACAACAACACTGTATCTGGGACCACTCCGAACTAATTTCCTCCAGCCCTCCCGGTGATGGCAGCATATTACGCCACTCCCTCCAGTTCTATGGTTGCCCACACCTCTGCCTTGCAACCCTATGGGCAATGCTCTGAACCGAGCGGCCCAAACACGAACGTTAGCGTCTATGATCTACCAACGGACTCCGAAAATGAAGCAGAGGTGGATGAACTAGAGTCCGACACAGATCCCGAAGACGAGCTTGCCGCAAGTGTCTCCGCTAACCAGAAGAGGAGCGGACGACGGCTTGGGGAACGTACTCCGGGGACAACTCTGCTCCCCCCTTCAAAAGTAGAGAACATAGTTCAGCCGGATAGTGCGTCAAACAAAATATTTTATTCAGAGCTCGCGTTAAGCAACCTTTCAGCCAGCATTATCATGTCGAAGGAAGCGCTGTTCGTTTTGTCGGTTGCAACGGTGAGGGACCCGTTTTGGGTTTCTGTAGTACATCTAAATGTTGCATTTTCACTTGCAGGAGGAATTCATAAAACGAATGGCTCAAGCTGGCCACCGACAGGCGGCTGCAAAGCGTCGAGGGACCGTAAACTACTCAGATTTGGGTGAGTGAAAGTGTCTTTTCTAACTTTTGACTATAACTGCCTGTCAGCGTGCTCCACCCAGCAATATCAAGAGTTCATGTTCTTGCAAGGTTTGCACGCTATTTCTGTCTCGTGCCGTCTAACATATTATTCTAGACACCATACCTGAACCGATATCCTTAGCGGAGGCGCTTGATAGACGGGCGATGAAAGAGAAGGAAGACTTGGAAGCCAATCCAGCGATGTCCGCCACCCACCGACAGTCGCCTCCTTTCATGGCCGTATCTGCACCCCAGTTAAATGGAAAATCAAAAGCCAAGCCGAGGCCGTCAGTCGCCAATGGCAGAGAAACGTCAAGTGCAAGTGCAAATGGAATTTCTAGGAGAGAGCATAGACGGAACGAGGACGGGATGGATGGTGCTGTATCAAGAAGTAGGAGCACGAGAGTCGCGCATGAGGATCGTTATACCGGGCCAGAAGAGCACGCGTCAAATGACGTGGGCAATGAAGCAGGTGTGGATCAGGCGTCTCCATCACCGAGGCATTCAAACTCAGGCCTGAAGGACACAGGACGGTCACCTCACGAGTTTGCGCCCAACTGGCCCGGCCAATACACTGGCCCAGCGAGCGGCTTTCTGCAAGATGCACATGTAGGGTTTGGTCGAGGAATCACTAGTCAGAATCCTGGGCGTACTATCTACTCACAGCAATCGCGTCCAGAAAATGGTTCCTATCAGTAGCATGTACTGAAACGGCGTACATTTTTCCTATTGGCTAGTATATTTTTTCTTAACAAGTAGATCGTCCTACTTAGATTTAACCGCGTTACTGTAACCTTATCTTATCTTCAACGGACCATTCGGCACAGCCATTCACATTCGACTGTATCTTTACATTCAACGCCGTGTGTGACCGTACTAAGGTCATTACTAGCTCAATGACACACGCTTTAGCAAGCCTTCCAATCATCGACATTGCGCCTTACCTCGAGCCTGAGGCTGAACGTAATCCGACGAAATGCCAGTCCACATCAGATGCGCTACATAATGCCTGTGTCGAGTACGGGTTCTTCTATCTAGACATTTCGCGGTTCATAGATCCCTCAGAACCTGAGGAGTTGACCCGACTAGCCCGAGAGTTCTTCACATTGCCACAAGAGGAGAAGGATAAGATTGGCCTGGAGCACCAGGATTATGCCAGAGGTATGTCACAGCTTTAGTAGCAGTCTCCGAGCCAAACTTTTGAACTTCTTATCCAGGATACCAAAGGCTCAAGCAGAATGTGACTAACGGCAAGGCGGATAACCACGAAGGAATCGATTTTTACAAGCCTGTTGAGAAACCAGACAAATCCAAACCAGTGTGGGGGGAGAATCAATGGCCTGATATCCCTGGATTCAAGCATAAATACGAGCAATGGATTGAGAAGATGAAGAAGCTTGGCCTCATTGTTATGGAAGCGTACGTTCTTGCTAAATTCATTGCATGTTCTTCCCGACATGATTTCTCATAGGATGTCTGTTGGACTCAAGATGACAACAGAAGAGTGGTTGGAGCTGCGAGCTCAAGTAAATGATAGCTTCTGGGTAATGCGAATCATCGGTGAGCATTATTTGGCTGATGTCCATAAACATTGGCTCTGCTTAGCTATATGAAAGGCTATCCTCCACTTCCAACTGACGACGATGGCTTCTCCTGTGGAGCACACAAGTGAGATACCGTTGGTTTCTAATCTAGATATGCTGATGGATGCATGAACAGAGATTATGGCTGCTTAACGTAAGCCACCAGTGAGAAGCTCAGCAATGTCCCTGATCGATTCCTTAAGCTTCCTATATGCCGATCCTACTCGAAGTGCTCTGCAAGTTTTCTTGCGACAACCAGGCGTGACAGCACCAGCTTTGGACGGCCTGCCTACAGAGCATGGTACAGAAGAAGGGATGTGGATAAACGCAGATCCTGTTCCCAATTGCGTTGTTTGTAATATCGGCGAGAGTATGTTGCTGTCGTTTCACGGGGACTCACTAGCTAATGTGAATAACAGTGTGGGAGATTTGGACAAACGGATTGTACAAAAGCACGTTGCACAGGGTGCTTCACAGAGGATCGAGTTACCGGTAAGCGTTGCGTAGCTCTCTTCATTGACATATTTCTAATTGATTTGCGTAGTGTCTCGTGCGAATCCGCCATTATCTGCGATATATTCGTTTACTTATATATTAACAGGATACCGTTCTTCTTCGAGCCTAACTTCACCGCGAATGTTGTCCCACTTCGAGCAGCTCTGCGTCTTTTGACTTCTCAAGACAAGGAATCATCTTCAAACGATAAACAGACCTACAAATCTGTTGTATATGGCGATTTTTTGCTCAGGAAAGTTAATACCAATTTCGCATTAGATGGCAAAGGGAAGTATGACTAGTTATGATCATTTGTGTAATAAGAGCTTGATATAGGAGGGGCTGTTCATCTCGCCATTGAATTTTGTCATACCCCGGTTTGCTTCAGAAGTGCTTGTAACGACCACGAGATCTGCACCTTCCGCAGTAAGCTAGTAATCCCTGAGGCTCGGTATGCAGCTACTATGCATGTACCGCCGCATACCTGATAATTGGATTGTCGTGCTTGCCCGACGGAATCATTTCAAGAGGAGTATCCGTCACTGTAGAAATCGTAATCAATGAATTCTTCTTCTTCTTCTTCTTCTTCCTCTTCTTCCTCCGTGCTATATTGAGCGAGGTAGAATTCTTCGTTGCTTTCGTATTCATCCCAGCTTACATCGGCCACCACCTCTCGCAACAACTGCACGTCGCGGGCGAATATACCCGAAGTTAAAGCAATCTCAAGGTGGTCTAATCCTCGACCTTCGTTGACGCGATCGATGAGTACATCAAGAAGGTCAGAAGGCCGCGCCCAGCTGAAGATGGAGGGGTTGAACTCCAGGTTATGAAGAACAAGATGGGAAAGTGCTGGGGAGAAAAGGGGCCCCTGCTGTGAACGCCCGCCTACGGACCGCGATACACTGTGCTTCCGTGAACGCAGAGATTTGAGAAGTTCTTCGAGAGCCTGTTCTGGGCCTCCCAACTGCATGTATGTAAGATTACGAGCACCGCCACGGCCAAGAATATCAGCCCAGAAACCATCCCAACAAGGGAAGAACAAGTCGAAGTACATGGCCTCGATACTCCCAAGAGGAACAATCCTCCGCAAGTCGCTAAGGATTGTCCTTCTCGTTTCAACGGGAAAATCAAAGTCAAGAATAACAGAGCACTCCGCCGACAAATCAAGATCCAGACAAGACATTTCCCTGACTGCCCACGAAGAAGGTTTTGGGACTATGCTATAACGCAAACAAATGCGACTATCAGGGGAAGATAGTTGCATGGAACGAGGGACTTGTCGAGACTTCTCTCTCGCGCCTTTGAAGCAACTTTCCAAGGCACGAGAAATGACGGGGAGGCTCAAATCCCATTCTTGGCCCGGATTTTCTGAGGATGCGCGGCATACCAGTCGAACTTCCGGTGTTGTCGATTCAATGCAAGCTAGCACATTGGCCACTTCCAATATTTTTGCCGTCAAACGCAATTGCTTCAAGTGGAAGAGTTGAACATTCATGGCACGAGGTGCGCGAGGGAGTGACGCGGTATTGGAGGAAAGAGTCGGGAGAGCATCTTCTAATGCAAGAGTGTGCAGAGCAGGCATACGACGGAGAGCAGAGATCAACTCGGCTAACGTCGGAAGGCATTCGGATGATAATTTGTTGATGTCAAGGACAGTGAGTCCTGTGAGGGCAGAAGATGCCCATGACAGATCACAGTGCTTGATTTGGAGGTTGCAAAGGTTGGGTGCGGGAAAAGAAATTGGGATTGCTATCCGTGGTATTTGTTTATCCCATACTTCCAAAGCAAGCGATTGTAGTTTGGGAGCGGAGCAAGATGACAGCTTGTTAATAAATTCCATGATACAATGCCGCCCCGCAAAATCACCAGGCAAGAACAGAAGAGAGACCACTTGCAAACGCTCTGTATGCATCAACGCCTTTTGGATGGAGTCCATACGATATCGCTGGCCGATTCTCACGATCAATGGAGCCATTTTGGACCTTGTGAGCATTTCATTTGTAGCTCGTGAGGAGTTGAGAAACGGAGTAGCCCATAACTCTGGTGTCCCGAGAGCAACTTCGCGCCAATGATGACAGATGTGCCCAACAATGATCCATGAGAGGATATCAGGGTTGTCGGGATTATGAAGCAACTGCGTCTGCTGAGCATGATGGATGAAGATGGTGCTAAGCAGCTCTGGAGGGATGGAGGATATAAGAGAGAGACTGTTTCGGCGCGTCCGAAGAGCTCGCATTCTCTCTTTAAGGGCTACAAGTTCATCGTCGATCTCTGTTTGAGATTTCAAGGTTAGTACAGAACTGTCTAGGGGTACTGCTAGACAGGAAAGCGTCATATCAAAAGTAAGTACTGAAGGTGATCATCAGTTTTGAAATGTTAATTAAAATCTTCGAAACTCCAACTGGCACGTACTACGTTGAAATCAGACCCCGTAATACTGATGATACTGAACGACCGTGTAGTAGTTTGTTCGAAATCCCTAAGTCTAAGACTCGGAGACGGGCATGATGTTGGGTATTTTGAAATGTCTGAATTGTGAAGGAACACCAGAATATTATGTTGTTATTTGGCCATCCACGACTGATGGTGAGAGTCACGTGTAATTCGAGTCCGAGATGTCAATGAACACTTTGACTCGATCGTTCCATCTGATTCCTCATCGACATCGATTGTCAACGCGATTAATCGTACGACTCCATCCTTTGGCGCGAGCAATGTCCTACTGAATCTTCCATATCCAAACTCCCTTCTCCACTCAAAGATCTTGTCGTGACTTCTCAAGCAGATGTTGGAAAGACTGAAGTCGACAAAGCTGAAGTAGCGCAGTGGATTGAGAAGGTTGCAGAAGGAGAAGTCGCTCTCCCAGTAAGCCGTATGTACGGAATTAGCCCAATTGCCTAATGAGCCAGTATTGTTGCAGGATCTCGAGACTCAACTTGTCCCTCGCACATATATTGTGAGCAACTATCTCACTGCAGCAGATGTTGCTCTATATGGAGCGCTGCACCCAGTCTTCGTTCGTGGTCATTACAGTGTCTATTTTTGCCAAAACTTATACCCATAATTCCAGTCACAGCTACAACCTGCTCAGCTCTACTCTACTCCTGCAGTCACGCGTTACTTCGACCACATTCAAACGCGGCCATCTGTGCTTGCTGCGGCAAGTGCACTGTCTCCAGAATTTTCTTCTGTTTCATTTGACCTCACATCTGCCCCTCCAATTGAGAGGAAAGTGGATGCACCGAAGAAGAAAGAGAAGGCCGCGGCTGCAGCGGAGCAAGTCGAACCGACAGCTGCCAGTGTAGCAGTATCAAAAGAGGACAAATCACCCGAAGATCGACCCAAGGAAAAGAAAGAAAAGAAAAAGGACGCAGCCGCTGCAGATAACGGAGGCAAGAAAAAAGAGAAGGCGTCTGCTCCCGCCGGCGGTAAGGCTGTTGCTGAAGATGCCGGCGAACCTTTGCCTTCAATGATTGATTTGCGGATCGGCCACATTGTTGATGGTGAGCCAATCTCTACTTTGCAATTTTCATCACTCGTCAACAATTTTCACAGTAAAAAAGCACCCCGAGGCTGACAGTTTATATATCGAGGTAAGCTTCTCCCCCAAAGTAAAGATTTATCATAATAAATGTATGTTCTATCAGCAAATTGACCTTGGCGAGGAGACTGGTCCACGAACAGTTGTTTCTGGTCTCGTGAACTACATACCTATCGAGGAAATGCGGGATAAGTACCTGGTCTGCATTGTGAGATACCATTTTGATGTCACAACTAGATGGCTGACCTTCCACGTAGTGCAACCTGAAACCCGCCAACATGCGTGGGGTGAAGAGCTTTGCGATGGTCCTAGCTGTAGGTTGTATTTTCTTGGGTAATGGCGCATCTTCTGACATCGGCTAGGCAACATCGAAAGATGGGAAGGACGGTGGCGTCGAGCTTATACAACCTCCACCAGGCTCCAAGCCAGGTGAACGGGTGTACTTTGAGGGCCCCGATTACGAAAGTGCGGAGATGTTCCTAGCTTTCCGCTATGTGAACTTAGACTGTTTTATTAGATGCTCAGCCGTTGGCTCAAATGAACCCCAAGAAAAAGATATTTGAGACTATTCAACCAGGTGCGGAGACTACTTTCTCAGAGTCTCGGATATTAATAGATTGGGTTTCTTAGGATTCACGACGCTGGATACGAAAGAGGCGGTATGGATCAACCCGGCAACAAAATCAGTTCACAGGATCCGTACCAAGGACGGTGTTTGCGTTGCCCCGAATTTCGTTGGAGCATCGTTATCATAGATAACATAGGTGTAGATACGCGGCCGAATAACCTGGTAACCAGGTCTATTAAATACATATCTAATATCCCCATACTATTTCACTCCGTGGTATGTTTCTCTGAATACGACGACGAATCGCTCTGCACGTCGATGTTCGGGATGGGTCCTGTAAACCAATTTCTCGCGGAGAATATCCATGATCCTCCGGCAAATATGAAGACGGCCATAACGATCACTATCGAATAATCTACACCTCGTGATGAGTAAAGGTCTTGTGGTTATACATAACACTCACTCATGGTTTGCACATTGGCTGTCTGTGTATATGGAAAGAGCAGCATGACGACCATGAATACTACCCAGATAATACCTATCCAGCCGATCGGGAAAGACCACCAACCAAGATTAAATGGGCCAGGTTGTAATTTGTCCTTTCCCCAGGTAACGCGACAGTAGATAGGCGTCACATATGAGATATATAAACCTATTACAGAGGCTCTTTAAAGCAACACTATTAGTGTGATGATTTGAAAAGATCGCTTGACGTACGATGCCAATGAATTAAATGCTGCCGTGGAAAATACCAATATCCCACATATGGCAGAGAGCACTATCGCAAACCATACAGCATTCACTGGAGTCTGTGTCGTGTGGTTAATGCGCTTCCACCATCGCGAGCCGGGAAGAGCGTTGTCCCGAGAGAACGCGAAAATGACGCGCGAGGCGTCAACAGTTTGTGAGCATCCGCAAAGGTACTGTCCGGAAGTTAGATATCTGAGCGTGATCTTTTTTTGAAACGCACTTTCCTGTAACACTGCGATAGAGCACCAGAGGGTCAGGGCGCCCTTTTTCCCCAAGACATTTAAAAATACTTGGCCAAGAGGGAGCGCTAATTTTGACTGCAAGATGTCTGAAACCGAGTTGGTAGCATAAGAAGCAGCAATGTAATAAAGCCAGCCCAGGATCTCAGTTGCAGCAACCCCAACCAAAATCGCAATAGGCGCCGCACGTGCAGCTCCAGCGGTTTCTTCAGCGATATGCGCAGCAGAGTCATCTGGATAGACATGGTTAGGTGTGTGCTTTTTGAAGTATGATTACGCCGCCACGCCACCCACAGCCTGTCAATGACCACATTGGTGATGTAAAGGCGAGAATGAAAGCCCAGACATCTGAACACAGTCAGGCACCAAAACGCATAAAAGTAAACACACTTACTATTGCTCCATCCGGTATTGTTCTCGAACTTTGTCCACGCATCCGCTGATGAGGCTCTCTGATCACCGGCGCAAGCGAGTAAAGAGACAATTGCCCCAATCGATGTAGTCACTGCGTAGTACATTGTGAGCCCAGACCAACTTGACCCCTACTCTTGCGACTCACGGATGAGTACCATGGTCAAAACTGTCATTCGGGCGAGAAGACGAGTCCCAGCAGAGCAGAAAATCGCTTGTGTGAGGTGGATAGCCTGGATGCTGTATTAGCAAGAGGGCAAAATGACGGATGTTTCACGAGACCGTCAGTATGCCGAATGTCGCGCCCGACCCCAAGACCACTGCGCCATCCGTGCCCATTGCTATTGCTGTGGTGATGAGTTCCGTGCTACAAGGCATGCATGAGTTTCTCATTCATAAAATGCGAAAATGTACACAAACCAACTGAAGTTAATGGAACAAATCAAAGTGACTTGCCCTGTGATGTTGCTCCATCCGGTTATCCAAGACGCAAGAGCAGACTGTTCCTTCGAAGCCATTTTCGCTGAGAAATAGTACAGCCCAGCGCTTGTTCTACCGCAGGAGGTGGATCATAATCACGATTGAATGATGATCAAAAAGACTTACGGCATAGAAGAAGCTAGCTCTGCCAGCGACGCAGCAACACACATGACAAATATGCACGCAATGGGCCATGCCCACACCATAGCAAAATGACCTCCTGAAGAGATAGTAAGTAAATTCGTGCTTCCATGCATGCACCCGTGCATCACTGACCTGAAAGCAAAGGATAGGAATATCCGGTAGTGACTCCACAAGATGCAGCCAGGATAGCCATCGAGAATGAGATGGTCTCTAGCAGCTGTACCACAAAGTCAGGTTTATACCAGCCAAATAATAAATTGCAATACCGAGAATTCCCGTTTAAACTCGCTCTTGTAACCGAGCTTCCCGAGTAAAATGTTATCTTCTCGGTGAACGGGGGGGACGTCATCCTGGCTACTGACACTGACGGACTCAGTGACAATGCCGGCTTCTTTATGCTTGACCATTTAGATGAGATAATAAATTTTAAGTGGGAGTAAATCTCGAATGTGGGCCCGTTGGAGCGCCATTCTACCGAATATATAGAATGACATTAAAATTAATACCGCACCTCAAATAAAAAGAACCTACCGTCACTGATTGATGGCGGTGTTGGAGATAAGCATTCCTGGGACAACAGACCAGGATAAACCATGCTCTTATCTCGTTCCGTGTGGCCCAAGCTGTCATAAGATCTTTTGACGTGTCACAACGAGCCACGCGTTTCGCGTAGTAAGCTCGATAGGACAACAAGCTCTTGCAGACTTGAAGCCTGGCAATGGATATAAATATTCATGCACATTGTTGTAATTACCAAATAAGGCATGCGAGCAAGATTTTAGGTTCTGCGCAAAACCTGAAGACAACTTCCAAGGACGAAGGACGATATGATACCACGGGCGGCGTTGAGCAAGACTCTACGGCACTTCAGCTCATCTACTCGCGCATGCATCCACATTTCTCATATTGGAAAAACTCCCATCCCAATTCCACCTAATGTCACCATCACTCAATCTCAAACTTCGCTCGAAGTCAAGGGACCTCTTGGCTCAACGTCCGTCCCACTGGAATCGTACATGAAGCTCGCGTATCCGCAAGAGAATGTGCTGACAATAGCCGTGGAGGATGCAGAGGTAAAGAAGCAGCGGTCAATGTGGGGTCTCACACGGACGCTCATAAATAACGCGGTTGTCGGAATGACGGAGGGTTTCACTGTTCCCATATATCTTGTGGGTGTCGGATACAGAGCTGCGTTGGAAGACGATCCGAGAGGAACAACGAATGGTGGCAATGGCCAGAGACTCAATATGAAACTGGGACATTCTCATAACGTTTACGTGCCAATTCCTGCCCATATCAAGGCAGATGTGCCTTCTCCGACGAAGATCACACTCTTTTGCACGGACAAGCACTTGCTTGGTCTTTTTGCTGCAAGAATACGGAAATGGCGTCCACCCGAACCATACAAAGGCAAGGTGAGCATATCTTCAACTATAAATTATAGGCAAAGAGGAGACTAATGCGTGGTTAGGGTGTTTTTATTGGTGATGAACAAATTCGTATCAAGTCCGTCAAAAAGAAGTAGTCAGCTGGCACCCTCAAGTTGCTGGCACCCCACTTTGATTTCGTGCAGTTTTTTTTAGACTTGACTTGATTTGCACTCATACTTGTCATTGAATGCATGCAATATAAATCATATTCGTCTTTAATACATGCATCAAGACTACGTAAATAGCCAGTCCTTGGGCTGGAATTGACATGGCTGTTTGACCTTTGCATAACTGCACACAGTACTGCAGACAAACTGCAGAGAACGATAAATAATCACGTGATACGAGCACCTCGTACTTCGCCTACGGTGTAGCCCTTCGCTACGTCCACTTGGTTTGCACAGACTCCTTTTTTCGTTCATCTGGTGGCCACATATATCGACATCAATCCTTGAAATGCCAGCAGAACTCTGCCCACCCTATGCGCCGTTTTTCGGCTTTGCAGGTGTTGCCTCAGCTGTAAGTCACCGCAGTCAGAGTGCTTGCGTTCAGTTCATTATAACAGCCCTCCGTAGATGATTTTCAGCAGTACGCCATGGCTCCGAGCTCTTAAATGTTATCTGATGCACTCAAATATAGCGGTTGGTGCTGCGTTCGGAACGGCAAAGGCTGGAATTGGTATTGCAGGCCTGGGGACGTTCAAGCCTGAATTGATCATGAAGGCGAGTGCAACCGTCCAACAGGCTTCTTTGAATTCATGTTGTATGATGTAGTCGCTGGTGCCTGTAGTTATGGCAGGAATCATTGCGGTGTATGGGCTAGTAGTATCAGTTCTCATTGCAGGAAACCGTAAGCACATAATGCTAGTATGACGTGTGATTTGACCAGTTCGTAGTGACCCCATCGAAAGGCTATCCCCTAGCTGCAGGCTTCATTCATCTGGGAGCAGGCATTTCTTGTGGAATGACTGGCATTGCTGCGGGCTATGCTATTGGCCTTGTCGGCGATTCGGTAGGCATATTGAGTTTCTATGGATGTGCGTGAACCTCATTACTGGTTTTAGTGTGTCCGGGCATATGTTCACGAGCAACGAGTATTCGTGTCCATGATCCTCATCCTGATCTTTGCGGAGGTCCTGGGGCTTTACGGGTGGGTTTATATATGTGCTTGCCCACACCTGCTGATCTTGTGCGTATTCCAGTCTCATCGTTGCACTGTTGATGAACACGAGGGTCACTGGTCTCGCGGGTACTTGCGATTGATCACCCATGCTTCATTACATACATACATTTTGTTCCTAAACAAATACAGATTCCAAGTACAAACACAGACGAACTATGTCTTGAATGTTCGGTGGATGATCATTTTCAGTCTCTGGATCTACTGCGAGATGAAGAATCTGAACGCGTTGAAGATGAACTTCGCTGCTTTGGTCGCTTCCTGCTGCGATCTCTAGAAACCGAACGTGAAGCATCTGAACTTGACGCAGAGCTGGCAGATGAGCTAGACCCAGAATCTGAATCTAATTCCGAGTCCGAACTTGAACTACCTGAGGAGGACCTCGAAGACCTGTTTACAATAGACGATGAGCCCACGCAGACACAAGAAGTGAATTACAAGCAACCTTCTGGCTTTCTTTCGAGTTCTGCCGTCTTCCTCCTTGGCTTTTCCTTTGGATCCCTCCAGCGCCAATCGTTCCTGCTCCTTTGACTCTAGAATTCGGTTTGCCGTCCCTCTCCTAAGCGGGCGTCAGCCAAATTCAACCGTACAAGAAAGGTCATTGGTCGACGTACTTTGTTTTAAATTCCTCCGGCACCTCGACTGAAGGCTTTCCCTCTGCCTTCAACTTTGCAAGCAACTTTGGATTTTCGAGCATTTCTGTCCGCGAGGGACGTGATACGTATGGACGTGTGGACTTGCATTCGAATATGAAATGTCCTGCATGATTTCATTCAGTCAAAATTGCCTTTGCAATAACATCTAAAGGAGGACACACACCTGTGCCGAGGCACTTCTGACAAACGGTTGCAGAGGTCGCCCTTGGGTTGTTGTTTGACCGACGGTGAGGCGCGAATTTCGACATTATGATTCAGTACTTGGATGTCGCTTTGGTTTGATTTCTGCGAGCGCTGGAATAGAGCCACGCGTCAGGGTGATTTAGGTAAGATCGAGTGTTGAGAGGAAAATGTAGAAATGAGTGAAGTCCTACTTACCACAGAGGAAAGTAAATTCTGCTTACGTATTTACAACTTGCGGAAGTTAACCTAAGTTAACGTTCATTCGTCTCGCTGTGTCCATGTAGGCATGTATGCTGTCCCGAATGCATGATAACAGAACTCCCCAGATCCTAGTATGGTGTCCCTTTAAACCTTGCCACTATCTCGGACCAACTTGAACTTCTGCATAGCACAAGTTAGTACTCTCATTTACCCGGAGGACTCGGGCTCCTCCAATGTCTACTTCTTGAAAGTGGTGGCTAGCTCCACTCGCAATCTTCAAAATGCCTAGGAAATCGCCCTGAACATTCACTGGATCGTGCTTATTCCGTGAGTGAATTCGAACGGCTCAGAGTAACCTCACTCCTGCTGATGCGCCCTCAGGCTGGTGCTGAGCTGTATTGCCAGAGACAGTTACTGTACCAACTCATGAACACGGTATCATTCGGATGTTCGATATGTAGGCTTGCATGCCCGGTGGTGCCTCAGGCTGTAAGTCCTCGCCCACAAATCACTGTAAGCCTCGGACTTTGCTTGCCAATGCTTGGACAATCAATGTTCAAATGATTCAAACACTAGGTAAGATGAATGACATGTATTGTTTCTCTGCCACACAACATTCAGCTGTAATATATCAGCTGCCTGCTTGTGTTGGAGGCTGCTTGTCGCTGTTCCAGGCGGGTACCGCTGCCAAAGCTCACAGTCGTGGTTGGAGGTTACACTAGGTTTGCTATTGTGCTTGTCTTCTCTCTTTTTAACTAGATATATTTGAATGTCGCAGTGGGGGCAAGTTGCATAGGGAATTGTTTGCGATTAGCTAGAGCGTGCGGAGGCCCTAGCATGAGCCCTATCATCTTCCAAAACTTTCTATGTTGCTCCAAAGCATAAGAAGTAGTCTCTTGTATGCTAAGTCGGACTGAGTACTAGTAGTACTACCCGGGAATGTCGCAGGTGCTGCGTCGCCCGCGTGGGGATTTAGAATCTACTCGAGCCGCATATGCCAGTGACTGGAACGTTTACCAAGCTTCCGAGTCATCGTGAGTTTTCATCAACAGCCTGGGACTCATCGGTTACTTTGTCGATGCGGCGACTCGGACGTGAGGACGACTTGGAATGCGATTCGCGGGCTTCTCTTTCCAGTTGGTACTCGGTCTAACATACACCACTCGTCTCTAAACCTCGTTTGTGGCACACTCTGGTCGTACAATGACAGTGATATCACTTACGCCAGAAGAGAAGGAGACGTTGGAAGTGTTCCGCAGACAAGTATTTGATGAAGAAATCATTCGAGAAGGGGACTCTGTTGGGACGGATGACACAACCCTGCTGTAAGCCCTTTTCCCGCTCTCGCCAGGATCATCATCTCTGCCATGACTCAACTAAAGTCTAACACTGTTCATGGTTAATCGTGATGTGCGGCACATTGCAGTCGGTTTCTTCGCGCGCGCAAGTTCAATTTGAATGAATCAAAGAAGATGTTGCAAAATTGCCAACAATGGCGGAAAACCGTCGGAGGTGACGGGATAGACGCGTTATACAACAGACTAGATCCTTATGATGTACGTCCTTCTTTCCTTCTGAATCGTTGTTGCCGTAGAAACTTTGCGTGTTGACTTGTCGTACAGTACCCAGAGCGGGAAGAAATATTCAAGTCCTGGTCTATGTATTTCCACAAGGCAAGTTCTCCACAAGGACTTTTGCTCAGGATCCTAGTGACCACGATCGTGATGGCCATCTTAGACCGACAAGGTGTGCTTGATGCTGTCCTTGAGTTATGGTTGTTGATAGGTTCTTGCCTTGCAGAAAGGCCGACCAGTGAACATTCAGTTCTTTGGCGGGACTAAACCTTCCAGAGTTATACAAGCATGTCACACCGGAGAAGCACTGGGAGGCTATTGTTGTAAACGCAGATTCCCTTACTCGTGAAGTCCTTCCAGCCGCATCGCGTGCTGCAGGAGAGCGTATCCACCAATCGATTGTAATTGTGGACCTCAAAGGGTTTGGGTTCGTCGTTGGTGCTTCCTGCTGCCAATTAAATACGCTGACTTTCGTCTAGGTTATCACAGTTTTGGCAAGTGAAATCATTGGCACAAGCCTCATTCCAGATCTCGCAGGATTATTTTCCTGACACGTGCGTCCTATCACGTTGTTTCCAGGTTGCATTGATTTAGTCATGGTTTTAGAATGGGTCAACTCTTGATAATCAACGCGCCATCCTCGTTTACCTTTATTTGGGGAATCATCAAGCCCTGGCTGGCAAAAGAGACTGTAGAGAAGGTTGACATTCTTGGTTCGAACTATAGAGAGGTTCTACTCGATGTGGTAGATGCCGAGAACCTACCAGAAATACTAGGAGGTACGTGCACTTGCGAAGGTGAAGGAGGATGCGACCTTAGCGGTGCAGGACCATGGATGATTGAGAGGAAGGAAAGGAAAAGGAACGGGAGTACTGAGGACTCTGGGTCCGGAGAGAAGACCGAAGAAGTCATCACAGTGACCGAACGCAACAGTCCAGTTACCCATCCCATAGATGCTGACGTTAACTAGATGATCGGTACAAGTAGAGGTATGCATGTATATCATATACGGATGAGTCGATGGGAAGGCATGAACAATGTATTTGATTTGTATATGTGACATGGATCAAACAACAGTTTCCTTGGAGCAGACGCTTGTAGTCTTTTGACGGAACTTCAGTATGAACTGCATAGATGCGAACAAAATGCTTCCACCAGTTGCGATGCTCTAGTCACTTTGTCAGCCAGAAACAAAAACGCCGTTTCACATGATCCACTCACCCCAGCTAAGACAGCAGGCTTCCACCAGATGTAATGTGAGGTCAGGACAGCTCCACAAATCGGAGCACCTAAGCTGAAAGTAAGTGACGATCGAGACCAGCCATCGACAAACATGCCTAATAGTGATCCTATGCCTGTAAACGCGGCAGGTCAGGACTCGTCAAGGGATTTAGATACACCAGATTTACCAGATATTGTGAATGACATTCCCATTCGAGCACTTGAGCAGATTGTCAAAGTGAAGCAAAGTCATGCGTTAAGTAATTACCCAATATCTGAGATTTCTGGGGTCAAATATGAGATCAACGGGGCAGCTAATGCTATGCCTGAGGTGGCACTTGGTGAGCGTTAGGGGTGTTTCAAGAGCCTACGCACAGCCTCCAGCAAAAAAACCATAGCTAACACCTATAAGTGCCACGCTGGCCACCGAGTGTAAGCCAATCATTGAAAATATTAGAGCAGATGATATGAATGAGCAGCCGATGATCGCACTCGGGACGCCCATGTAAGCAGAGACAACACTGGCGGTAAGTCTTCCGAAGAAAGAACCAGCGTTGAAGATTGTAAGCTGTTAAGCTAATACTAAGTAATTCCTTGTTAGCTGATCTTAGGGGCACGCACCGAATAAAACGAAAATCCTTCGCTTAGACCGTGCAAACGAGAGTCTAATTGGAGGTAAAATGCTACGAAAAAGAATCCAACTTCGAAAGCAGCCATCCTAAGCAGTGGAACTCGTTTGAAGGTTCATGTCATCAAATGTTGACTCACTCACCCTAAACACGCACAAATATAAGCACGGTCTCTCAACGAGTTTTGAAACACGCGAGTGTAGCTAACGGCCTGTGGTTGCGGTGGAAGCCTTGTGCGCATCAGGAGATATGCTATGAGAAGCAGGCAACCGATCATGCCCGCACTAGCACGGACACCATTTGCAAAACCAAGTCTTCCATTGATAAGGTTGTTCAGCATAATTGGGTTCAAGATTGAACCCACCGACGCCCCTGCAACGACGAGTCCCATCACAAAAGCTCTACGTCGTTGGAAGTGATGAGATACCACGGCGATTGAGGGAACATTTGTAAGGCCTATTGCAATCCCGGAACCGATACCTTGAGAAAGGAAGATCTAACATTGTTTTCAATTGAGTTACGCAGTGACAGAAACTAGACTTGCCTGATAATATCCATTTGGCTTTGCTAGAGACAGCATAAAGAGGAAGAAACACTGGAGGAAACAGCCGATTTTCATCACATGATAGCTGAATGTACGATCAGGGAGACTTTTAATGCGAACTGCCTGCACACATACAATGCACCCCGGTCAAGCAACCTTCCTGACACGAGACCGACTGAGAATATCAGAAATGCATTAACACTGCCTATCCAGCTATACCAATGTAAGTCAGAAACACTGGCAGTAACAAAACGGCCCAAGTCTAAAGCTCACTGACGCGATTGCAGATGGTGTAGATTTTGTCAGATAAATTTGAGTGTAAAAGTCTATATCGTGATGATCAGCTCGTTCTATAAACAATAATCCGCCGGACCATACCCTGGAAGACGCCATAAGAGCTGGTATATCTGGAACATGATTAACGAAATTGGTCCATGAATGCTTAGTCAATTTTACCCAGCACCACAGAATTGTATCAAAAAACTTGACGATGTGTGATGATGAGTATGCTGCGATGGGCATCCAAAGCACTTACGCTCCTAGCGCTGTGCCCCAAGCTGTTACGCCACTCTCGGGAAAATCTGACGAGTCTGAGTCTGAGTAATCGGCATGACTGGGATCGCCAGTGCTTTTGACGGGTTGCAAAGCGGAAGCTTGCCCTGCAGTTTCATCACCGGGGAGAGGTGTGGACATGGACAATATAGACAAAGAAAGCGGGGGTGGAGCATGCACACCCGGTACCTGGAATATTATGATCGACTTTTTTAAGTATTTTGGGCAGCCAGTGAAACCTTGAGGCAGCGACCCTAGCCATGATTAGACCTATATCCTCCAATCCGTCAGCATAGAACCGCGGCGTTACCCATTCCCGTGCGCTTCCCTAACATTGATTACCATTGTTCCAGCTTCCGAGTAATGGCCTAGTGCATAGACGGGTGTGTCAACTCCACGGCTAGGCGGCCAGTACTAAGATAAGGGAGACTGAGGAATCCACTCCTCAGATTCTCTGCGAACATATCCGGTAAGGGAACTTGTTTAATCATTTGTGTCAGCATGAGCCTGTTCAGTCTAATTAGACCTACCACAGGCTATCACCGAAGTTCGTGGCATGCACTCCGTCCGCTTTGTCTGCAAGATAAATAAAAGTACTGTGAGCAGTCTAAGATTGCTCGTCTGCTGAATCAGAGCTGACAGACATACCCACTCCGCGGAGCTGCATCACAATATAAAACTGTCTTCTTCTTTTCATCGTCACATGAGAGTAGTACAGGCCGAGATCTCCTGGGTGTACTACTAACAATACTGTATACATCGTCGCGTTAAATTTGCAACGCTTCGCACAAGTGCCAGTTATCATTTCCTCACATCTGATGAAGGACTCACCACGGCAGTCGATTTATAAAAATATGCTGGTTCCCTCACGAGTTTTCCGCCCAGTAGCCTCGATTATCTTGAGACTTGCTTGCTCCCGTGGCCCCGGTAACCCTCACGGAGGAATTCGACCGAGTTGTGATGGAGCACGTGGATTGAGGCATAGAATTTTTGTTGGACGACTTGAAGTACTGCATGTTGAGTCAGTGAATGTTTGGTTCGGATTTCCCAGAACAACCCCAGAATGAAAGAACTGCCAACGCGGCTTGCTGGTGCGAAGGTTATAATTAGTAGATAACAGCTACACGGTGTACGTGATACTTCAAAATTTAATAAGCAAGCTTCTACCTGAGACCAGCATCGGCAAATCATTTCTCGCCCGATAGCTGATGCTAGCGATTATAAGAAAGAAAGGCCGGTTTCCTTCTTATGGATTGTCTACGAAGACTATATTTCAGTATGGCGCAGCGATGTTCAGTCATATGCTATGCCCCGCAGCCTGTTTCCGTGCATTTGACAACTGAAACACGATCGAATACCACTGAGTCTTCAAATCCACATAGGACATACTACTACTGGCAGTAAAACGGGCGCATATGATCTGAACATCCGTGTGTTTCATGCATCGACATGAAGCTTGTCCAAAAGCGCAGATAGTATCGGGTTTCCACCAAGTCTCTCAAGTTCTTCCCTAGCTTGTTGCTCCAACTTTTTGAGCACTGCCAGGGTATAATCAAACGACTTGGTGGTGTTTCTGAGATACTCGATAGCGTGATGCTTGAGGGTAGGAGTCTTGGGACGTTTTTGTAGGACATCTGACAGTGTCATCGAGATCGGATAAGATAGCAGTAAACATGATTTTGAACCCACTCATGATCAGTTGATTTTCAGGCTGTTCAAGGATGCCATGAACAATAGGGAAAGAGAATTTTCCTTCAGATAAATCTTCCGCCAAACCCTTGTTGTCCGTGTACTGATGAGAATATTCAGGTCACGTCTCAAAGAATTCAAGATTAGGTGACTAACCTGATCGCTCTGGAGATTCATGTAGTCATCGCGTATTTGGTAATAAATCCCGATGAGATTGGACAACGGGACGTAGTCACTAAGACAGGAGTCAGTCCGGGAAAGATCAAGAGACTCCATGTGACACTTGCACGTTCATGTTCGTCGTAGCACACGCCATCATGATTTTCATAATAGTCCTTAGAACACCGCCCGTTTCTAAATTGCCATGTTTACAATCGTCTCTTAGACAACAACGACAACCTACTGTCTTTCACCATCTGCACATACTCATCTTCTGTGGGACAACTGAGGGTATCACGCCAGAGGATAGTCCAAGCCCTGCCCATGGTGGAGCGACATGAGCTCAGCTGATCTCGTCCCTACGTCAGGGACTGTCTTTGCAATAGTAGTGACAAATGACATACCAATTACTATAAGGTCCAGGTCATGATTGGAAATGAGGCGTTTAGAGAAATCGGGCTTCTCGGCGGCGGGACTGTCGTCCGTAAGCCTACTGTCTGGACCTGCACTCGAATCGCAAGTGTGACGCTGGACCTTGGGCCGCAGAGCAGACAATTCCTGATATGCTAGGAAGTATACATAATTGGCGGTATTGATAGTCTGGGGGACACCGTAAATTTTATGCGCGACTGGAAAGGATCAACGACCCCTTCAGGTGTATCGCCGACAGCAGACAAACCTGGAATCCCACGTCTCAGCTGAGAGTCGTCTTCAATGTCGTCTACCCTGTAGATATAGAGATTAATTGGCGTTGTAATTAGTCCGAAAATGTGGAGAGGCACACAAGAGACTGGCATTATGGAAAAGACCGGCAGCACGCTTGACGACCGCAAGCTTGTCTTTGGGGACATTGAGCCAGAGATTGAAGCCTTCGACGAGCTTCTCCGTAACCTTTTTCCCCGGGTTGGCGGTGATGTAGGTGTAGGGCTCGAGCAACGCCTAGCAGAGTGAGTTTGAAGCTTTCGTCGTAATCAAGATCTGTAGAGACTCACAGATTCCTGAGCCTTGGTCCAAGTGCTGGACGATGGTCCACATAGGCTTGAAAGGAAGACATCATATTTTTCGATGTTGGCATGCATCATGATTATTCAGATGGATTGGATTGAGGCGGCTGAAGTTCCTGAACGTAATACCGGCGCTCAGGTTATTCCTATTCGGAGGCGACAAGTGTGGCAAAATCTGACCGTGATTCGCACATTTCCTCCTAGGTGCCGCGTTGCAAATAAAAATTGTAGGGAAATCGCGAGAGAGACAGGCCTACAAAGTTTTATGATCAATAAATGAGAGGCTCTGTCAGTGTCACGGTGATGGGGCCAGGACCCAGGTGCCAGTGAGCGTATTTATCTGGCACGTGATCGTGTTGAGTGGTGCGCAACTTGGAATTCATTCTCCCCTGTTTTATTGTAACAGACTCCAAGCCTTGGCTCAAGCGACGAGACGTTTTGATCGATAGGTAGACTCGTGACCAGCCTGTCTAATGAGCAAGACGTCGACCCTGCTGGGGCTTTATCGACGGGGTGCGTCCTAGATGGCAGCTGGGTACCTGCTCCGGTGGGAGATGAGGGCGTCATGACTCACGCCGACAAATAGAAGATGGCCTAGTGTATGCGCTTCTGATACAAAACTAAACAACACGACATCAACCGATCACACGATTCGAGAGAGATCAGTCTCTCATCTTCGCCTCAATGCACGTCCGAACTAGCGGGGTCAACCCAACGCTGGGGCATTCGTGATTCCAGGGATCAACAAGTAGCAGGGACAGCTAGGACCAGACTCATCGAATACCTGTGAGAATGAACGTCCGGCGCGACGCACATGGTATTTTGCCACCCTGAGCGCTCAGCGTTCAACTTGGACATATGAAATCTGCTTAATTACCTTACGAGGCTCCACATAAGAATGTGACTTCTGATCCTCGGATCTATCCAGCACGGGCCAGAGCTCCTGTTGCGCTGATGATATGGCCTACCTGCCGAAAGTCTCCCAAGCTTATTATGAAAGTAAGTCCTTCCAACTGGACGGGGCAAATTGATTGCAAATAACGCAGACTCGGAGTGAGAGCTGGTCCAAGTCGGTATGGGGCAGGAATCGACAATCGGCCCGCTGGAAAGCCCTTTGCGCTGTTGGGTTACGACAACTGCTAATTTGTACACTGGGGTACATTCAATCATTGTACTCGCTATCTCACCGAAATTCAAACTGCTTACCATGTAGAATTAAAAACCTGCGGAATAAATGTCCTGTGTGATGAACTGATCACCTAGGCCTGGGTACCCAACTTCAACTCCTCCTTACATCATGCTTGACAACCTTGCCTCCGCTCCACTCTGATTCTCATGCCGGCAAGAATATAAGATAATGAGTCCAACGATTTGCATATTGCCAATCAGTTGTTTTGCAAATTCGGAGTTTTTTCAGGTTGTCAGTCTGAATTCTGATATTGCTTCATGAGTAGAGTGTATGATTAATATGTTACGATACTTATGAAATCATCCGCACGGACCAGACTTGATTGTTTCTCCTGTTGCGCTGACAATAGGACCCACCTCACTCATTTCAGGCTTTGACATAGCAGAAAGGTGAGACAAGGGGAAGAGAGAATCATCAGAGACGGAGGCCAGCAGAGCCGCATGGATGAGGAACGACTCGGAGGCACGCTGTCCAAACGAAAGATGGCGGGGGAATTGCACTGAGCAGCGGGGAGGTTTTCAGTGTGCCACGAGGCAAGTAGGTCTTGCACGAAGGGGGGGCATTGGATGATCAGCGACACAGAGCTTTCACGACATCTGGGGGAGCCCTCAAGAGTAGTAATTCAGTAGCTCTTACACACCTGAGGCAGAGTTCCGAAAACTCGGACTTCTACTTACGGATCATATCTTCAAGCCGGAGGAGATGCCCAAACTACTGCTGGCATCCGTGTTTTCGCAAGGTGAAATGTTGTCCCTTGCAAGGTTGCCAATAGACTATGCTTCACAGGGCAGTGGTAGCAATCTGCTGGCATGCTGGCATTGCAAACGTCAACTGTTCAAAGGACAATTCATGATGCCAATATTCAGCATATAAAGTAAGGTGTCTTCCTACTGTCTCCTTCAGATTTATTCGAACCCCAATTACATCCTCACAAACAATGCGTTTTTCCTTTGTCCTCGGTGTCGTTGCTGCTTTGGCAGTATCAATCTCTGCCACTGAGGAATCATGTCCTGTCGTTTGCAGAACCGCTAGTGACTGCTACTCCCCAAGCTGCGGCACGAAGGGTACCCCTAAATGCGTGAGTAGTTTGTATCCGTGGACTTAGCCACACGACTCACCGGCGTATAGGTCAACTCATATTGCAACTGGTCTTAGTGTATGCATAGTGGGTTGTGCATCTGCTTTCACGCTCTGGTGCTGCGGTGCTGTATGGTTGATGGCGAGAGGTGTGGAGCCTCGATCGGATGTTCGACCATTTGGGGGTGGGATTTGGAGTACTTTGGTGGCGAAGGCAGCGAGATGGTATCAGCTTTATTTAGAGATGCTCACCCAGTACCTAAAGCTTTAAGTTGAAGAACTGGGATGCTGTGCGAACTAGGCGGCCCGACCGGTGTGAATACCACGCAGCGTCGCACCAGCGAACATCCATGTACAGGAAGGACGGGATCAAGTTGGAATGGCGGCGTAAGCATGCTGTTGTTCTTAGGGTATCGCCACAAAGTATAAAACGGTGGGAGGCAAAATATAACGAACAACCCTCGCATACTCAAGCTCAAGTACGCTCCCAATTGCTGAATACCAGGACCTAGAAGTACTAAATTAGTTCGCAGGGCCACCACCTTAGGATTTGTGACAATTTCACCTGGCCCAGCCAATTTCAGTTTCGGCTACAGCCAGGCTCGAAGTCTTGTTATAAGAGGTAGAGCGAGGGCTAGAACACAAGGTACGCTACGCGGCATTAGTCTTGCGTCTGATAGGTACTAACTCACATCTCAGTACTTCGAATAGAACTGAGATGTGTCTGCCCTACGACTGGCGCTTTTATGGTAAGATAGGTAGTCTAATCGATAGGGTTCAACCACAGTCTGAGTTCGAAACTCAGCGGATTGGTCCGGTGGGAAGCTTCCTTATACAGCACCTCCTATAAGTTTGAACTACAGGCTGCACCCGACATACTACGACCTCTCACTTGCGCTTCGACAACCATGTCGTCTGAAACCCCTTTTCAAATCGACGTCCCTGATGAGAAACTCGCAACCCTACGCGCCAAACTTGAACTCGCTACCTTCCCGGATGAACTGGAGGATGTTGGGTGGAAGTATGGTCCACCTCTGGCGGATGTGAAGCGGCTCACAGAAAGGTGGAGAAATGAGTACGACTGGCGCAAACATGAAAAGGAAATCAACGAAGAGCTTCCCATGTTTACTCGCGATATTGACGTGGATGATTTCGGCTTGCTGAACATTCACTATGTCCACAAGCAGAGTGAGTCTGTTGACGCCATTCCACTGCTGTTTTGCCATGGATGTAGGTCAATTCATATGCACGCATACCCAACGCATACCAACATCTTTTGACCTTGACCAGGGCCTGGAAGCTTTTTGGAAGTCAGGAAAATCTTACCCCTCCTGACTGCATCGGCCCCTGAATATCCTAGCTTTCATGTTGTGGCGCTTAGTTTGCCCGGATTTGGCTTTTCGGAGGCTCCCCACAAACAAGGCTTTGGTATCAATCAATATGCTGAGGTGATCACCATTCGTCACTTTTTTGCTCTCTACATTTTGACTGGTGTACCCAGGTAGCTCACAAACTCATGATCGCTCTTGGGTACAACGAGTATGGTACGTCACTAAGTTACCGCTTTTTATTGCCCCAACGGATCAATGATTTCTTTATTTTCTCACAGTTACCCAGGGAGGTGACTGGGGTGCCCTGGTGAGTAATGTTTTACATATGCATGACTCATCGTTGATGTATCTTAGATCACTAGGAAAATGGCTTCTGTGTATGGTGGGAGGTATCACAAGGCATGGCACACCAACATGCCAGTGTATGTCATTTTCTTGCCAAGCACACACATAGACTTATTCTTGTCCATGAAGTACCGAAGCACCGAGCTGGAAATCGCCCCTGTTTTTCTTGTCTTGCTTGCTTACCCCGTGGTCTCTAGAGGAAAAAGCGGGCATCGAGCGCACTACGTGGTTCCGCAACAAAGGATATGGCTACTTCGCCCAACAGAGCACCCAGCCGCAGACGCTTGGTTACAGTCTCGCTGATAGCCCTGTTGGCCTGCTCGCTTGGATTTACGAGAAATTGGTCCTGTGGACGGATAATTACAAATGGTCTGATGACGAAGGTAGCAGCAATTATCATATTGCTTTTTCCGGACATCGCTCACTTGTTTGAAATAGTGCTGACGTGGATCTCATTGTACTTGTTCTCCCGCGCCGGTCCCGCTGCCTCCCTTCGCATTTACTTTGAATTGCGTGGTGATTGTGAGGACGTAGGCCGAGGCCCTACTATTCCTATGGGAGCATCATTTTTCCCGAAGGAGCTCATAGTTTTGCCTGCTTCGTGCGTTTCTGTCGATCAATGTTTGTTGAAGCTAACATAAGCGTGTAGATGGCTGCGCAAGGTGAACAACGTTGTTTTCGAGTCCCATCACAAGTCAGGAGGTCATTTTGCTGCCATCGAACGGCCGGAAGAGCTTGTTCAGGATGTGCGGAAGATGTTTGCGAGGGGGGGCCCTGCGTTCGCAATTGTCCCCGGAAGAACTGGATATGCTTGAACAACTGGCATTTCCATGCATATTCAACAATGACGCGAAATGAATCTGTGTAAAATTGTACAAATAGGTAATGTAATTCTGATTTTCGTTATGAAGTTATGTATGCTATCGAATCAAGCATTGTTTCAGGACTCTTGCTGTGTCGTGTCGAATTTGTCACTTGGTTAGCATGAACCCTTAGCGCTGTAGCTTCATATATCATTTTGTGTTTTGGCTTTGACATCTGGAACAACAGTTCGCTTCGAAGGTGCTCATGGTAATGAATACTAGCGTTCCCAACTCGGCTCACCCGTATCTACTCAAGTTCATGGATCTATGTACAGCATGTCTACTAGGTAGCGTCTGGAACCATTGTTGTTGTCCCACCTACCGCCGTGCGGGATAGTCTATCTGAATGGAAATTGCTCACTTTGTATGGAGCGCAATACTAAATCACGGAAGACAGCATGACTTCATGCGACGCTAGGTCGAAATCACAAGTTATAGGCATGACATCAGTGGCCACGGTCTATCACTGTCATCGTGCGATGTAGGTTAAACACTGACCCAGACATAATGGACTTACGCCAATCATATCAATGGGTATCCAATTGACACAAAATTGCCTGCTTGCCCAGAAGAATAGCTAGATATCGTTCGCTAAGCAGTAAGGTTCACAGGGTCACTGACATTGCTTATACAATATTAAGGTCAAGAGCGCTATTAGAACCAATGCTTAGCACGATGGTCCATTCACGAATCACTCATAAGAAGTTGACGAACCCGTAGTATAATCATTCCAGCGGAGACCAGCGACAGCAAGATACTGTTTCAGATGGAACGAAGAATACGAAAAGGATTAGAATGACCATATATGGTGCAGGATTTTCTTGTCTCGTGATTGCCGAGGGCTGTGGTTTTTATCCTCGTCCAGCGGACTAGAACGGTAGTACCGGGTTAGCTATTAAAAATACTGTAGCCAACTCTAGACTGGCTATTAGTGCATCTTGGCTATTTCATAACTCACTGAAGGTATGCACGTTCAAGATAATAGGGTGTGAAGTTTCATCAGCTACCAGCGAACTTGGTCTAAGCATTTTTATGAACGCCTTTGCAGCAAAATTCTAGGCCAGGACAAGACTTGCGGGAGGTGTCGCGATCAGCAACAGAAAGCTGACAGAAAGCTGACAGAAACCACCGGATCAGCACAGTGTGGGTGGTAGAAATTATTGTAGAACCAATATGCGAGTCCGAGTAGTGTCAAATCATTAACCACATACTTTAACTCATGCGTAATGCTATCGCTGATAACAACGGGCCTGGAGCAGGTCTAGAATCGCGAAGCCACAAGGCGCCTGAACATCACGTCCTCGCCGTATGTATGAGGAAATGATAAGCCTTTTTACTGGTACCCCGCATAGCTCCGCACGAGGTGACGAGAACAAAGTGCCGTCACCACGTGATCATTCACAGGCAATAAGGACTTAGGACTTCGTACACCGCCAAAATTCAGGGGAAAAAAAAAATGAAACGTGTGAAAACAACATTAACTGACATGCTCATCTGCACGAACCTGAGGCGGCCACCACAAATATGCGAAAGTACAGGCTTTGCCCGTCACTGTCACATACTATGATTCTTCCTTCAATGGTCCTCGCGGATCCAATGTCCAGACACGGTCAAGAGATTATAGCAGAAGTAAAACTCAAGCTTGTCGCGGTTGTTCTCTCTATTGGGCGTCCAGTTTTCAGTCTTCAGCCACTCTCGGGGGTTTGTCATTGTACAAAGTCTCGGGGAGAATAGTGCTTAGTACGCAACTGCCCGAACTTCCCTTTTGGAGGACTTCTTTTCAATGGCCTACGTCAAGTAGCTTCAGATGCTGAGCGGATGAGACAAAAATTCTGTCAAATCCGCAAGCATTTGCACGTATTTTCTCTGGCAGCACCGGAACTACTGGTATCGCTCTATTGAAGACCCCGCCCGCCCGCCTTCACTCATTCATTCATTGATGGCGTCGACGAGGATACTTATAGTCAACGTCGATCTCCCATATCCCTAGCTTTAACATCGAAGACGCAATCCACTTTCTGTTTCTGTCCAAAATCCTGTGCGATGCAGGTGTATGTCTCGATCGTGCCTTCCACTTATCAGCCTCTGCTCAATGTCTCCGTCGACGATTTCAATGCATTCTTGAAAAAATCGACGGGAAATGATCTGTGGACATACCACGAAATTCATTGCATTATCCGAATCATCACTCTAGATGTTCTTCACGTGCGGTAAATCGAAAGCGACCTTGAGTTTACGTGACTACCTTCAAGAGCTGCCAGGAAGTTAGGACTCACTCTTTCGCAAGGTTCTTGACTCTTGCCCATATCATAATTGCGCACGGATAACTCTATACCGCCATATTGCTCATGGCCCTTGCTTATATCAATAAAGCCAGGAAAGCACAAGGTGCACGGTGTCTTATGAAAGTACCAAAATATAACATGTTCTATGGATCACCCCTGGATTTTTATTCCAAGATGGGCTAAGATGACGATACGAGATAAGTCTCGTATGATAGACTTTTCCCATCAGACAGAATAGAAGGTCAGCTTTCTATTGTGCAGCACCTTCTATTTAACCACAGCATGTATCTGGATGTAGCTTTCTCACTTGCACTTCGGCCACCATGTCGTCTGAAACTCCCTTTCAAATCAATATCCCCGATGAGAAACTCAGTATCCTTCGTGCTAAACTTGAGCTCGCCACTTTCCCGGACGAACTTCAGGACATCGGGTGGAAACACGGCCCACCTCTGGCAGATATGAAGCGGCTCGCGGAGAGGTGGAGAAACGGGTACGACTGGCGCAAATACGAAAAGGAATTAAACCAAGAGCTGCCGATGTTTACTCGCGATATTGACGTGGATGGTTTCGGCGCGCTGAATATTCACTATGTTCACAAGAAGAGCACAGTTGTTGATGCCATTCCGTTGTTGTTTTGTCATGGATGTAGGTCTCATCCATGCTCACCGACGTGTTTCTCACATTAGCCAGGGCCTGGAAGTTTCTTGGAAATCAGGGGAATGCTGCCCCTCTTGACTTCGTCGTCCCCTAAGCACCCTAGCTTCCATGTTGTAGCACTTAGCTTGCCCGGCTTTGGCTTTTCAGAGGGTTCACACTAAACCAGGCTTTGCTCTTGATCAATATGCTGAGGTAGTCATTGTTCATTGCACATCCTGAACTCCCAAATTTTTGACTGGTATATCTAGGTAGCTCATAAACTCATGATCGCTCTTGGGTATAACGAGTATGGTACATCACTATTGCCTTTATATCCTATAATTGATTTACTCATTTCTCTTGTAGTAACCCAGGGAGGCGACTGGGGTTTCCTCGTAAGCGAGGTTTCACAAGTAGATGGAATTTATCGTTTATATACTCTCAGATCACTCGGAGAATGGCCTCGAAGTATGGTGGAAAACATCACAAGGCGTGGCACACCAACTTTCCGATGTATGTGTCATTTTTGCTCACTGCTCACCATCATCCCATCTCATCTTTAATTAGGGCCGACCCACCGAGTTGGAAATCGCCCCTGTCTTTCTTGTCATACTTAATAACCCCTTGGTCTGCGGAAGAAAAGGCAGGACTTGAGCGCACCGCATGGTATCGCACCAAATCATCCGGCTATTTTGTCGAGCAGAGCACCTTCCCGCAGACTCTCGCTTACAGTTTTACTGATAGCCCTGTTGCTCTGCTTGCATGGTTTTACGAAAAACTAGTCATCTGGACCGACGACTACAAATGGACTGATGACGAAGGTAGTAGCAGTGGCACTTCTTAATACACTACTTACCTGCATTTGAAACAGCTCTGACATGGATCTCTATATACTGGTTTTCCCGTGCTGGGCCCGGTGCTGCTCATCGCATTTACTTCGAGGTACATGGCGATTTCTACAATTTAGGTCGCACCAGCTACCCCACTATTCCTATGGGAGCGTCGTATTTCCCAAAAGAGCTCCTGCTCTTACCCCCAGCGTGCGTTCTATTGATCAGCTTTACTGCCATGAAGCTAATATGATATCATAGGTGGCTGCGCAGGTTGAACAACGTTGTGATCGAGTCCCATCATAGAACAGGAGGCCACTTTGCTGCTTATGAACGGCCGGAAGCGCTTGTTGAAGATGTGCGGAAGATGTTCGCAAAAGAAGGCCCCGCGTTCGCCATTGTCCCTGGAAGAAGTGGATATGCTTGAACAACTAACTTTCGTACGCTACTGGAATGACTCGGAATGAATATTAGGTGAAAGTGTACGAATAGGTAGTGCCATTCAGAATATCGGTATGAAATCGTGTATCCTGTCCCTTGCATCTTGCGCAATACACTCTGCTATCCATGTGATATTCCGGATCTCCTGTTCTTTCAACTTCACATAACTGTAGAACACGCCATACTGGAATTGTTGCAGGAAAGCTAGTTTGTTGAGGTGTACCTCCATGCGGAAGAAACGATCCTCCAGCTGTGCAGCTACTCCAAAGTCCCCAAGATCTCCGTTGCTCTGGGCTGATGCTGAGTTGTCGAAGAATGAACGATACTCGCCGACATTCTCGCATACTTGACGAACTTGGTCTATGTCATCTGCTTTGGCAAGGACATTATTGCCTGCTGGGAACAATCGCCCGATGGCGGGGAAAAGTTTGGCGCGCTGCTCCTTGGTGAGTTCTGTGTCAAAGGAGTTGATAGTGATGTTTATCGTTCGTCTGTCAGCTTCGAAGGCGAGAATGCTGTGCATGACCTCTGCTGTTGTTGAACCAATAGTGGAGGCATAGTTGTAAAAGTCCTCGAGGTACGCTTTGTAGACGGTATTCCTGATGATCTCGATGTTCATGTCAGTCAAGATCAGCAGCAGAGAGGCAATCACGGAAATAGGGCGCTGATCGTGGTATTTAGTATTTAGGGTAGGGGTCATGCCAGGACAAATACCTAGAGGCGTTTCTACTAGTACGCTTTGATAGAGCTCTTCCACGTTGGTTGCCACACATAATGCAGGCATGGTGTCGAATATGCCTAATGGATGACATCGTTCGAGAAGTTCGTGCGTATCCCTCTCATGGAGCGTGCCCGTTATGAGTAGGACGAACATTGTCAATCATGTATCCGTACCTACACGCTATGAGCGCAAGAACATATAACTGATTGTTACACACGTGATGTAATCCAAGAATTTGCTCAAAGGCTCAACAGAATTGCTGCGGAGAAAGTTGAACTGGTCCACGAGAATCTGTGTTGCCTTGTCCGCTATAGTTGTAGTGGACAGCGGGGATGGTTCATTCGCGAGGAAGTTTCCGTAATCAGTCGCAGACAGCTGCGTTTTGAAATCTATGCCAAGCGCGCGTGAGCAAGGATGAGCTTATGATCTCTCCCATCCTGACCTTCCAATGTCTCGCACTGAGTCAAGCTAGCATAGTGAGATTGAGTGAGTGTGCCAGATTTGTAGCCTCGGACGATCCCTTCTAAGAAGCCGCTGTTCACCTAGAGGCGCACATCCATTAGCTTTAGAAGACGCGTCGATTGCGCACACGCACATTGAAAAAGAGACCCTCCATAATGACCCACTTGGCGTCACTGACAATTGATTCATTGAACTTGCTGCGCGACCTGATACTGGAAACGTAAGAGGAAGGTTCTTTCCACGCTATACATTGACGGTAGGCTACAACAACCGTGTTCCAGCCTCAGAGTTCGTGGAAATGAGTTGTGATATTTTTGTCCTCTTAATCATAGTTTTCCCAATACGCCATCCCGCCCCTCAGTTGCGTGTGTGTTTCTACAACGTATAAGTTCGTGTGGGTGGGCAAAATGCTGTCCTTCAAGCTACCATGTCTGTATCCGAAAAGAACTCTGCGATCGAAGAGGACCAGCCTGTTTCCGTAGAGGATCACAGACTTTTACGCAAGGTTGACCGTAGACTTCTGCCTGTTTTCACTCTGCTTTACCTCCTTAGTTTCCTGGATAGGTTTGTTCTCTTTCTAATAGCTGCGCTTTGAGCTCATAATCTTCTCAAGATCAAACATCGGGAATGCGAAGTAAGCAATGCTAATGTGTTCCCAAGTCATGCGCTGCTAACGATCCAGATAACATGTAGAATCGATGGAATGACAACTGTGCGGTGGTTTGCACTTTTTGTGATATGTGGCCTGGTCTGACATACATGTCCGCTCCACATCATAGGATCTCGGCGTATCTCCTGCTAGTTATAACACTGCTTTAGCCATATACTTTGTTGGTTATGTCATTTTTGAGGTCCCTGCTAATGTATGTGCCGCAAATTCCAATTCACCTCCTTCAGCTGACATTACTCTTCCTAGATAATGTGATACTAATCCTCATCAATGGTGCTCTAGAAGGCATTCTGAATTGTTATCATCCCTCTGCAGATTGAAGAGATGTAATCCGCAAGTCTGGCTCCCGTCATTGACTCTCGCCTGGGGTATTGTCTCTATTGGCCAAGGCCTTGTCAAAAACCAAGCCGGGTTATTTGGAATCAGATTTTGTATGTTGTCTTTTGTGTATGGAGGTCCTACTGATGATCGCCTATTGGTTGTCAGTACTTGGTGCTACGGAAGCTGGCCTGTTTCCCGGTGTGATATACGTCTTCTCAGTATATTATCTGAGGTGAGAAACACGATATTAGACTCTTATGCATACCGGAGCTTGACTATTTATATAGACGTGAGCGAAGTTGGCGAGTCGCAATTTTCTTCGGTGGTGCAGCATTGGCAGGGGCATTTGGAGGTATGCTAGACGTTCCTCGTTTGACTGCCGTTCATTAAAGTTTTGAAGGGATATTTGCATATTGCATTGGATTGATGAATGGCGTGGGTGGAAGAAGGGGTTGGCAATGGTACGCTCGCGTTCCAACTTCCCATGTATCACCTCGTTAACCCAACATCGAAAAGGATATTCATTCTCGAGGGAATACTGACAGTGGTCATTTCCCTCATCGCATACTTCATTGTGCCTACTTGGTCTCACGAAGCCAAATTCGTGCGTGTTCTCCTTCTGTTTCGGTACCTCAAAACGTCAACTTTGGCAGCTATCTGAAACAGAAAAAACGCGCCTGCTAGATAGATTGCGAGCAGACTCTGATGCAGGAACTGACCAAGTTTTCAAATGGTCGTCCGTCCGAGATGCTTTTAGCGATCACTTAGGTCTGGGCATATGCATTCCTTTTCCATGGATTCTCTTTTGTGCTGTACTCGCTCAGCCTTTTCCTGGTACGTTCGTCATCCAGGGGAACAGCGATTAGTGTCTGACTGCCCGTTTCAGCCTACAATCATCGCAGGTCTTGGGTTCCAGACATGGCAGGCTCAACTGTAAGTTCTTTCGATCTCAAAGCCCGATCCAATGTCAATATAGATTCCCACAAGGATGACCGTCCCCCCAAATGTGCTCGCAAGCTTCTCGATATGGACTACAGTATATTTCTCAAGCAAATGCAATGTAAGAGCACCCTTCATCATAGGAGCTGCAATTGTATCCATCATTGGTGAGGGCATTTTTACCACGCACTTTAATGATCTCACGAATCTCAAGGATATATTCTTCTCATCGCTTGCACGAGTCGTAAGTTGCTTGATTTGACCAGTCGTTGGCTCAACGTGTGTTTACGCATAAGTCAGCCGGCCTTCAATATTTTGGAGTGCACCTCGCAGCGGGTGAGTTGCAAAAATTTATTCGATGCTTTGTTTCTCATATTTCCTGATTTGATATAGCCGGTGTGTATACAGGCAATTCGCTCCTTCTAAGGTCTGTTCAGGTGACTGCAGTTGCGTTTCACTTACTGATAGTATGACACTAGTTGGCCTGGGGAGAACGTTTCTGGTCAGGGTAAACGCGCAGTTGCGGTAGCCCTCCAAATCAGCGTCGGCGATATCGGAGCGATCGCAGGGCTGTCTGATCTACAGGCCCACGCTGAGTAGTCACCTATACCGCACACCTAATCTTATAGCTATCGGCTACCTCCTATTTGCAATCGTGATGACCACATATTTGTGGGTTGTGATGAAGGCGGAAAACAGGAAACGAGATTGTTTATTGTCAAAGGGCGAAGCGAAGGAAGAAACCGAGGAAGAGAGAATCATGTTGGGCGATCGCTCTGTGCGCTACAGATACCGAATTTGAGCAGATTGTTTCCGTGTCATCTAAACATCCATTAAACGACTTTCCAGAAGGAATATAATGTAGTGGGTAATGATGCGATGCGATATTAGTATGTGCGTAACGTGCGACGAGCACGCTTATAGTGATATAAACATAATGGACAAAGTTCGGGGACTAAAATTTACGTGGTCACACGACGCCTCTTGTTAGCGCGCGTTGTCCGTTGCCGATACTCGTCGTCACCATCATCTTCGGTGAAGTAATCATCTTCCGCTGCGTCTGGGCCATAAAGCTGCTTCCGCTTATCTAGGTCAAGTTTCCGTAGAGAGCGAAGATTGACCATCAATGATTTATGAAACTCGCTCTAAATTTGGACGTTCATCAGACAAAGCCAGGTTAAGAGAGATGATGAAGGACTACCTTCGCAACACGACGTCTTCCATCGGAAGGCGCATTCTTCTCAAGCCGCTTGCGTTTTTCTTTGTACTATGGAACAAACGTCGACACTTGGAAGAAGCTAGATAGATCGGAACGGTACCTTTTTCTGTTCCTCGGCCAGCAACACTGACAGATGCTTGATCCACCGTTGTAGATTCGACTCTACCTTCCGCTTCTTTGCCTGCATGGTCATGAGGACAACAACGGCATTTTCGTCATCGTCCTCAACAATAGCTTCATCATCAGAATCTGGAATGACATAAGACATGACAGCGGTCGCAGAACGCCGCGGTCTCCGTTTACTAGGCTCGTGGAGAAACTTGGACCCTCGAAGGACCAGCCTGGGTAGAGAAACGAGGGATGGTGGGGCTAGTCTCCTTCGATTTTACCTTCACCTTGGTACATCGCTTAGGTTCCGTCGCTGGTGGTTGCTTCGAAAGATAGTCGTCTTCAGAAAAGTAAAATTCGGCGCCGTTCTCAATCTCGTGATACAGGCACCAGTTCTAGCAGGGACAGTCAGCAAAAAAAACACCCTACCATCGATTTGCGCTAACCGGTGCTTTGCCAAGGCGTGCAAGTAGCCTGAAATGCTTGAATGTTACAGGTACATGTTGTGATGTTGAAACATAGTTAGTTGAGGGGGTATTGCATGTGAAAAATCCATGAAGAAGCTGTACGGCCGTGTCAGAGGGATCTTTCTTGAAGAAAAAAAGAGTACTAACCGTAGTATTGTTGTTGATCACGGCGTGTGTTAGAAACGTAGCAGCCATCGCACTTCGGACCGGATATCGTTCTTTAACCCATCGACCAACTTGAATAAAATCTGCGGTGCATTATGAACATTTATTGTTATAATGAACAAGGTTCGAGCATTACCTATTGGGTACCCGAGCTTCCCTGTGGTGTCAGGTCCAAAGTAACTGAAATAGAGAGACCGCCTGCGAGAACGTGTGGGAGCCATTTCATCTTGTCGGATCATAGAGGACAATGTATCTTGGCCGATGATCCCCTACAACGTAATGAGCAAACGTTTGAACGTTAAAAGAAAGATGTACTAACCAATTCTGACGTTTCACCTTCCATAGGTCCTTCATTCCTACTTTCATCCTCGTCCATCTCGCGACTGTCTGTAGCAATTGTATCCCCCGTTTCTTCAGGATCACCCAAAGCGTTCGGGACTGCCGAATGAATGCCAGTAGTCACAGAGTTATTCCGCGTGACTTTCGAGTTGGTGTTGAAGTCTCTACATAGTAGAGCTTCGTATGCAGCGCATGCTTCTTCATCGTCATGTGGTGGAAGATCGTCCAAGTTGATCGCATAATGTTGAACCGCATTTTCTTGCAATACCGCATGGAGATATGGATGGCAGTCAACGAGTTTCTTGAGCGTCTTTCCCTATTTATCAAAGTCGTCAAAATAACGGCCTGCAACGACCATTAGTCCAAACACTCACCTTGCTGCCAATCTTGAGGCACTTCACAGCAACTTCTTGAAGGATGTCTTTGATATCACTCGAACTGAGATTCATCTCGTCCTTCGCAAAGTCAACGACAGCTGAATGTTTCTCAACGAATGGATTGGTCAAGATGTCTACAACATCCTTCCTCGTCAACGGGAGCAGACCCAGGGGTTCTAGCTTGCTCTTCAGTGTGCTTGAGGAGTTTGGCTGAGCCAGGACATTATCCGATAAACATGCTGTCAGGAGCATGACGATGCGGACCGTTGGATCTGTACTAGGGAAATCGGCGTATAGATGTCTGAGAACGTTGATGGTATAGGCAGAAGTAATAGAACGGGTTTTGACAAATAGCTAAAGACAGAGCTCAAGTCAAAACAACATAGAGTATATTTTGAATTCACCTTGATCAACTCGGCGACGACGGTGCTATAAGTCAGTGAAGGGGTGAATGAGTGTCAAAGGTGTTGCACGTACGAGAGATCGAATAAGAGTTCCTTGGTGCGGTCGAGGATCTTAAGTGCACGATAAGCCGACTCATTGCTCTTGGATTCCATGCAGATTTCGGCTGCTACTGTGCGACTCAGGAACATTCTAGCGACAAACCGGATCACGAAATGCGACGATGTATCTGAGTATGAAATACTGTTGTGATAAGACTGCTTGATCTCACCTACTATCAAGACGCCGCAACTCGCGCACGTTCCTGAGAATATCATCGGACCGTTCACCATTGTTAAGCGCCATCTTCTCAAACATCTTACGGAAAACGAAGTCGCGGTACTATCGAATTCTTCAGTATTAGTGGCGGATATGTGAAAAGGTGGGATGACCTTGGTGTCCATGTGGAATCCATTGGCTTCGGCATAGGGGAGTAATCTTGGCTCAATAGCGAGAGCGATCGGTAATTGCACCATGAGGGGGTCCTGTACGAGGACGCCATGAGCACACCCAAAGTAGTTACGACACTCCAGAAACCAACCTTCATACTGAACGGGATGAACTAGAACGAATCATAGGAAACCACACCATTGAGAAAAACTGGCGCCGCGCACCTTATACCTGCCAAAAATATCCCGCACCGTCTCCCACTTGGTGCTCTTCATATCTGGCGGAAGCCTACTCTCCTTTAAAAACACAGCGAAGAAATAGCCATCATCCTCATTCTTTCCCAACGGTACTTCATCGAATAACCCGCAGGCGACCTTCATGAAATGAGCGAAAACGGGAATCGACATGTTGCGAACCCATGCGGTCTTTATGAAATGGTTTGCGGACCTAAAATAATGGTGTATGGCGACTTGGACAAGATATCTGGATACATATGCACCACTACTGATTAGGATCTGAACAAAGGGAGCGCATATAATCAGTTAGGTCCGACGAAGCGCTGAGACACAGCAAGAGAAATAAGTGACAAACGTCGATAACTTTGTCGTTCATAATCTTCCCTCTCCCTAAAGCCCAAAACATAGCATCCATGCGACCATAACGGTTGAGAAAGTAGTGAGCTCGGACGTAGGGGTCTTGGGACACATTGTGAAAGTGTTTGGAAGTAAGCGTCAAAGCGGTGGGGTCGTCAAGCTCGTAGAAGATCAACTCGATGACTTCATCTATTAAAATCTCAGGTTACGAGTGAGAAAAGGAATGATCAGAAAACATACCACACAGGTGTTGCATGGCGTGTGGTAGAAGGGTTCTTGACTGCGGTAGACAGAAGCTTGAACTACTGAGGAAGAGCGCTGGTCACAAGTTGGCTCCTTCCAAGAAACCTAACGACTAGGGTAAGGGACCTGGCGAGGATGGCTCCGTTTACGATGATGTGGTTGGGTGTCAAGAGGTGTGCAGCCGGAGAACGCACTTCATCGGACTTCTAAATTCGTAACCACCACTGCATCTTGAAAGTGAAAAATGCTCGGCCAAAGCGATCACAATGTTGTACAAAATATCATATGATGAAGTTCAAGTTGTTCAGAATGAAAAGATGCGTGAAATGACAACGTTCTACACCGTTAACAGGCGCTACATTGTGCTGAGATGCAATGCCGGCATGTGGTCTGGGTCTTTTTAGAAAGTCCTCTTATAGTAACTCCTCCAGACTTGCCACGCTAATCTCCAATCTCGGATCTGCAAGGAGGGGTTAAAGACATTGAAGTTCACAGCTTCCAACCTTGATAGAATGGACACGACTGGTATCTGAAATTTTTTGATCAAAAATCATAGTAATCCGAAAAATCCGACGCACAGCAGCGGAAAATACAGGCATGGCGTCTGGTGGGACCCTGCCCCCGGACTCCTTGAACATGTCGCGTGCAGTGAGCAAATGATCATTTGCGATAGTCGCGAGTTCAAACACCGCGTCCTCTAGCCCGTGGGATGATTCCCTCTTGGTGAAAATTTCTTGCTGATTGACGTTATGCTTGGCAGTGATTTCCGCGGGTATGACCATAACACCTTTACTAGCATGAAAAGGCAAAGCTCGTAGAAGGGTCGTCAGTGATTGAGCTACCCCAATATGCGAAGCTGCGTGTGCAAGGGTGGAGGAGGGGAGATTCAGCATTGCTAACAAAAGATAGAGAAAAGTTGACGAAGTGGACTCCGCATGCGATGTCATGGACTCCAGAGAAAATGTATCTGATTATGAAGTTCTTGTTCCTTCAAGTTATAAGTACCACATGCGAACGCTGTGAACAGCTTGCTTACCCTTGCTTCTACTATCCTGTTAAAGTGGTAGAGAGGCAAATGATTGTCCCGTGTTGTTTCATGGATCGCAAGGGCAATGGGATGGCGCGGAGGCTTATCCTATAACAGAGACGATGATCAGATGAGTGCGGTATTCCAAAAAGTTGCACCTGCATTATAAATATCTTTCATGGCATCTCTCCAGAACATTAGGCGAGCCTGACCCAAGGTAGTCTGGGACACCGCTTCTCGCACCGTGGCAAGCTCGATCTAGAGCACAAGTCAGAGACAGTTGAACACCGTTAAAGCGTCACACGTACATAGAATGCTCTGAGTGCGAAATACCCACCTTGGTAATCGTTTAGGATATAGCTGGGATGTCAAATAACCTTCATAGTCATGTTTCCGCACCAAGTCTTTGCAGTATTCTGCTGGACTGGAAATACCAGCCTCGGAACGCAAAGCTGAGCCTGTATGAAGCCTGCGATTTAATCTCTGCAGACAGCGAGAACGAGATGACAGTGTCATGATGGCAAAATGCAGAAATGCACCGGCAACTAAACTTCAACATGATCATGAGTTACCGGAGTCATAATCAATCTCCACACCGCGATGTCAGTGAGAAAGTCAGGACTTCAGAGGGAGGTCTTAGCACTCTATAGGCGGTAAGTGACAGTCAGGACAGAATCCAAATATCATTGATCAATTCTCTAGTGCATTGCGCATGGTCCGTACCAAACCAGCTTTGACACAGCCAAAATTTATCCTCTTTGTCCGCTACAACTTTCACACTCAAGCATCTTCTGTATCACCTCGCGATGTTGCAGCGATAGAGCACCTTCTTCGTCGCGGTAGAAGGCAACTGGAGATGTACGAGCAGCCCTCTGTCAGAGACTGCCAGATATCACAAGCTATGAGGGATTGGGAGCAAAGCCGACGCGGATCACGGACAACCTCACAGTAGTCAAGGATGATAGACTCAATCAAAGCATTATTAGGGGTAACTAGGTGTATGGTACAAGAGTTTTGGGCACGACTCCCTCGTCGCATCATGCAGTAATAGGCGTACTTGTCCTTTTGGTCCGCCGTGCCTTCAGCCTCTCAGCCCGCGTACGAGGAACCTTTTCTTTTTCTTGAGATGGCTCAACACCAGCTGTCGCGGGTTTCGACTTGGATGCCACGAGTTGCCGTTTCGTTTCCAATTCAGCAGTATACTTCTCATAAAGCAGTCTCCGTTCGTTAATCACGTATTTTATACGTGCCATCGATTTTCGACACTGTAAAAACATTCAAGGCTTCAGTCCGGCGTGGAAATAGCGTGCTTACTTGAAGATCCTTCTTGACGCCAGCAAGACTCTCAGGATTGCTGACTCCAATTCGTCTAGCCTCCTCTCTCTGCGCCGCAAGGAGGTTTCGTTCTCGTACGAGAACATACCAAAGTGTATGCAAGTCCTTGAAGCTCTTTCGCCGAAGTTCTGCAGCTTTCCATGACCGAGCTGCGAGCAGTAACTCAGAATCCTGTCACAACACACGATGAAAATGTTGAACGCTCACCGGGATCATCTTGAAATGTATCTCTTCCTTCAAGACTCACATACACCATCTCCCCATCGACTTCCTTCTTTCGGAAAAAAGCCCAGAGGCCATGGTTCGGGTCTACCTCGACGCCAAGATGGGGCCTGAGGGTAACACCTTTCGACTTGCGAATGGATGGTTGGGAACCAGGCCTTCGAATCATACGCGAAGGATCGATGAGAGGGACCTCATTTGAGTTCCAGCGCACCGACTGCAGAAAACGAACAGCGCGCAAAGGGCGAACTGCCTGCAGAATTGTTGCCATCGTTTTGCGTCAAAGAATAATTACTCAGTTGGACAGTCCAATTTGCCCGAGGTACACAGCCACATAGTTAGCTTAGTCAGCAATCTGCTGCGACCCCCTGCGAGTTACCAAGTACTACCATCCTGAACAACAGCTTGGGGAGAGCCCATGATATGTTTCGTGTCCTTGGCTGCTCACTAGTGCTCACTCCTGACATGAATGTTCTATGGCTTTATGCATCAGCAGCACAAGTCCAGTCCGGATCCAGCGGCTGCATTACATGGCTGCAGAGGTGATCATCATGTCATTGAAGGAACTTCAGAAGGAATGGGCATCCTGATTCCTAAGTTCATGATTTTGATGTGTGCATGGACTCTGACTTGAATTACAGTTCATTTTTATGATTTCATAGGGCAACCCTTCAAATTTCATACGTTATCGTAAGGCTTCACCCTTTCACACTACTGGGTGGAGACGGCCAAGCAGTCAAAAGTTGAAAAAGACACTCCCATTCACCCAAATCTGCGTAATTCATGGCCCCTCGACGCTTTGCAGCAATCTGTTGGTGGGCCATTCGTTTTATGAATTTTCCCTGCAATTGAAAATGGAACGTTTGGAAACTTCGGATGCACTGCAAAACCGCCAAACGGGCACTCTCACCGTGACCGTTTCAACCGACAGAATGAACAGCGCTTCCTCCGACATCGTAATACTGGCTTAAAAGTGCTCAACGCGAGCTCTCATAAAGATATTTATTGAACACACTATCCGACTAAATTCTGAAAGGAGGGACTAGAGTTGTCTCAGAGGCACGTTCCCCACCATCCAACAAGCTTGCAACACCCTATCGTTCGGCTATTCTGTTCCGTTCGAGTTGAGTGAAATATCAGGTTCTTGATGACGATGAGTCATGCAGAGGGTTCCTGTATTACAAGCTGCGAACGTGGAAAAAGAAGTGGCCACTTAAAAACTAGCCCGCATATCATCTACTGGTTTTCAGATATTTCTGCTGAAGACTCACAGACGGGACGCAGTAATTTAAATGAGTCACGACATGTGTCGCAAGCGGTCTAAAACACGTATATATGGTACAGCGCTCAAAACGATAAAATAAATGAGAAAAACTGTGCCGTCTCCCCACTGACTCAAAGAGAGCCTCTCTCACCTCAAAAGCTGTTATTATTCGATGGACGTTGCTTAGCATTCCGAGGCATAACTTGAGAGCGAAAGGCATGGTCATTTTCTGTTCATTCGTAGATTCATGACGAGATCTCTAACCTTGATCATCTCGACTCTCGAGCGGATGCATTTTTGTGCAAGCTACATGATATGCTCGCTATCATTGCAATATCAGCACGGTCAAGTTGTAGACGATGGTTAAATTGGCCTTTTGCTACTGTGAACAAGTCAGAAAGTGCCAAATTAACCATCGTCTAAATACAAGTTCGAGACATTGGAGGGGGTCCAAGTGGGAAACACAGAGACTCAAAAGAAACGGATGTGTTACGTACCTATTGTGCTGACTGTCAGCATGGGCGGAAAACCATGGCTTTTTCTCAAGTATGAATATGCCGAAATGAATGTCTGATCACAAATTCAAATCACTCCCTGCCTTTTGTACTGCCATCTGTTGGATCATTACGTCGAGTCCAGGACAACTTGCGCGGCAAGGTAAACGATCGTTGACTGGGCCCTCGGTTTCGACTGATCAAGTAAAATCTGTCAAACAACGGACAGTCTATAAACAATTTATAGATTAGTTCTGCGGAACAAATATCAAGCGGACTCATGAACGTTGGGATTATTCACGGAGTCAGATGCTGAACTCTACATTCAGTCATTGAAATGATGACTCGTGCAAATTGGTGGTCTAGGCGTCGTTGGTAGAGTAGTGAGAGCGAATAGCTAGTGAGGTATACTATTTCTTAGGCTTTTTAGCTGAAGCGCAGGTCAATAGCAAGCTCCTGAGCAAACACTGTTTCTTACCTCCATATCGACTCCGTGCACTCATGCGATTGACTACTCCTCCGAAATCTAAAGATCCACGGACGACCTTGTAACTAGAATGAAAAGTTCAGGTGCCCATCGAACATGTACATCCAGAGAAACTTACCGAACACCAGGCAAGTCCTGAGCACGCCCACCGCGGACCGTCACCACACTATGCTCCTGCAAATTATGTCCTTCGCCCTGAATATATGCCATGACAGTCTTTCCAGTAGTCAACTTGACACGCGCGACTTTCCGCTTCGCAGAGTTGGGTTTCTTGGGTTTCATTATAAAAATTTGGGAGCAGACACCCTTTCTCTGAGGGCAGACCTCGAGTAGTGGTGATTTTGGGTCTTTAGCTTTCTGTGGACGCTTGCGTCGCATTGTCTGATTGAGTGTCATGGCCAAGGAAGGCGACGAACTAAAAAGACGCGATTCGAGGAGAAACCTTGTGGTAAAAGGAGTTGTGGAGAGCTGAGTTAGCCTACATGGCTGAGATATTCGACTCCAGGCTCGCAGTGCAGACAGCATTTTCGACTTGTTTCTGGCACTAGTTGCAGAAGAAAGCTGGGAGTAGCTGACATAATCAAAGATTGTACCACGTATATGCCTGCCCTCAACTCCAAATTGGACTCGCGACAAACGCGCTATCAACGCGCTAAAAGCATACTACTGAAGAATTCCAGAAATGCCAGTGGCCAGCTCTTCACGGAGGAAGAGCGCGCGTTCCCGTAGGGAACCTTCCTCCGACAGAATAGAAGAGGACTATCCGTCTCAGCATGCTGGTAACAACGATGATGTCGAAGGTGGGGACGACGAGGAAGAACAGCCGAGGCGCAAGGTGAAGCAGGAAAAGAAGGCCCGAAGGCGCGTTCGTGGGGACTCTGAGTCTGATAACAATGCCCCTGCTATTGTGGATGACGATGACGATGATCGCATTGATATCGAGAACTTCCACAACCAGCCCCTAGACAAGAAGGAAGGCGGAAAACTCTCGGGCATTGCGCAGGACTGGGAAATGATCCGGAAGCAGATACATCAGGGTTCGTTCTCCCTCGCGAAGGAGGTAGCTACTTCCCTTGCAGATGTCTTGGAAGGAGATAATGCAAATCAGGCGAGTTACCTGTCACCATTCACTATGGATTTACTCTGACCACCTGGACTACTCAAAGGCTTTGTCAGAGGTTGACGGTATCATGAAAACATTAATCGACATCGACCACGAGATGCAATCACATGAGAAAGTTCTTAGCGGGATGCACCAACAGCTTATGCGTGGCGAGCCAGTAGTGAGTGGGTCCTGATGGAGAATCTGGGGATATTGACAGCTCAAGCAGGAGGATGCCGTAGACCTCTATGAGAAAGAGGTAAAGAAGAAGATTAATGAATTCAACGACAGAACCACTCGGAAGAAGTATGGCTCAAACGATCAATATGTTCAGTTTAAGCAAGGCATCTTTGTACGTTGTCCGTTAATTAACAGTTCGCTCGCTTCATCAAGTCATCCTTCAACAGGAGGTCCAAAAGCCTGGCGAGAATATACCTCCCATCAATGACTTTATACCACGGGGTTATTGCTTCTGCATCTTGCGTGTAACGGATTCTGACAAAGGTCTTTAGAGGAGGGAGATGAAAGTGATGACGACGATGACCTAGAGATCGGAGGAGTCACACAAGACTTCAAATGTCCCATCACCTTGACGATGCTAGTGAATCCCATGAAATCGTAAGTAAACCCATATTAGAGTTGTTCTCCTTAACCCAACTTTTGCAGCTCCACTTGTGGCCACGCCTTCTCTGGAGATGCTATCCGGGAATACCTGAACAAAGGGCCTCCTTCTGGGAAGTCGTGCCCTGCCGCAGGCTGCAGTCAAAAGCTCACTATGGCTATGCTGGTTGCTGATAGTAGTCTTGAAAAACGGGCCAAACTTGCGGCAAGAAGAGCTCAGCGGGATGAAGATGACAGCGACGATGACGATAATGAGGTGATAGAGTAAATAAGCTTCCCTGCGGCAATCTTGGCCTAGCTGTGCTTAGCTTGCCCTCATCAAAGGTCCTAATAGAAGGGTTTTCCTGACGATGCATGGCCCACGACTTCATGACATATGAGTGCAATATACAGTCTGTGGTGCGATGTTCAGTCTCTGGGAACAGCCTACATGTCCACAAGTCCTCCAGCGTCTCTCAGTTTCGCTTCCCTCTCTTTGTTTGCCCTAACAAGTTTCTCGATTTCGCACCCTAGTGCCCAACACCACGCATCCCTTTCGACCCTGCTTCTTGTCCTGAAAACAATAACCTTGAGCTTTGCCGAGAGGGAAGGCACATTGTCCGTAGCTCCGTCCCTGCTTTTGCGGTACCAAATAGCAAAGAGCATATCCTCTTCTGGGTCATCGGCTTCGAATCCGTCAAAGTAACGACGGGTGACATTGGGAGTTTCAGGGTGATACTCGCCTGGCCATAAGGTAAGAGCAACCAAATGCCCTGAACAAACATAGGAGTCCATAAGATTGATCTCTCTGCTTTTATGACGGAGAAATGAATTTTGCAAGACTTGGTATTGTAGGAGGCGTCCAGCAACTAGGAACAACTGCACAAGCCTGCCATTATAGGATGGTGAGTTCGCGACCTGTGATACAAAGCAATGCCCACTGACTTGTACTGTCCCTGGAGCCCCTTTCGTGCAAATGCCCGGCCACTCTTGAGTATGCTTCTACAGTTGTCCAGCGTGCACCAATGATACAATGAGCTCAGTTCAGGCATAAATTCTGCATCTACAATGGGTGTCTTCGGGGTTTTCTCCCCATTGCAGAACGCATGCTTAGTAACACGCGGAGTGACGGGGGGACGATGGCGTGTCGAGTAAGATACGTCCATCTCATCTCGAGCATCAACGTGATGCCGCTGCGTCCAGTATTCGACGAGCGCCCGCAGTCGTTCAATCCATTCTTGACACAACTGGCAAGAATATGCCTAAAACGAGAATCAAGCAAAGCGTTAGTAAAAACTAAATTGCTCCATATGTTCTCACCTCGAATCGGATCACGCGCCCGCATATCATGACGATTTCGAAGCAGCGTTCGACACGCAGCCGGTTCTTGTCATGAGCTTGCGCAAGACCCTCGGCTCCACCGATATCAACCTCGTCCCTAGTCAAAATGTCTTGGTTTCCCACAGATCCGCCAGCTACAGCAGCCGAAGCATGGGTCCTAGCATCATTATCAATGGTTTCGTGGGTCGCCTTGCGGATCTCCCTGATATTCCGCAGGTCAAAAGCTTGAAACGCGGCTGCAATTTGAGAGGCCCCTCGTGCGACCTCGGCCTCACGAAAAGCCCGTGTGTATTCTGGTGATTCATTATGGTATGATGATAGGGCACGAGATAAATGAACGTTCGGAGGGACAGGAGCGTGAGAATTTGAGGGCCAAAGGGCAAAAAGGTGGCCGTCATGCGAGGTAAGGTAGATATGTTGTTTGCTTTGACTGCTGAGTTTGATGCGATCGAGATACCCCTCTATACATGGAGGTTCGTGTGCCTTTGTCCCATCGGGTAGGTGAATTGTAGCCGGATAGTGTTGGCCAAGCCTAAGTTCCAGGTGCGCCGGTTTGGTTCCCTAAGTAAGACGTCAGCTGAATCTTGTGTCAGGAGTCTCCCATCGTGTTCACCTGTTGCATCGCTAACCCGCAGAGGACGGCCCACGGTCTAGGCTGGCCCATCACATCCTCTTCCTTCCAAACCCAGTCAAGCTTTGCCTCCAAGTTCCACGCTAACTCGAGGGTTGTGCCTGCCGCAATTTCACGCTCTACCACGTGTTTCCAATCATGGGATGCAACCTCATGGGAGCCGCAGGATGAAGCCAGAGATTTCTGGACTGTGTCGATGATATTTCTCCGGCTGAATATGCGATAGGCTTTGTCGATATTGGCTTCGTCGACGGCGGGAACATCCAAATCAATCCGTGTACCAATAGCTGGGCACTTAAGTTCAATAGAAGCGGGTATTTTTCCGCCCAGATGACGCCTGCAATGACTGCTCGATCAAAAGCTGTGTCCTGACTATTTCGCACTGACCATAACTGCCAGCACCAGTCCATAGCCCTTGTTCGACATTTTGGCTTGAAAATGAACACGTTCGTTCCTTCTTGCACGCGGTCAAACAAAGCTCGGGCTTTTGATTGGTTGTCGCGGACTGGTGCGCGTGGACACAAGATACAGAATGTGAAGTCGGTGAAGGAATAAAGGGTTGAATGTGTTCGTTGAGATTTAAGAGGTATTATGAATGCAAGATGTTTGTGTCCAGTGATGAACTCTTTCCCTGGCAAGGTCTAGTGGGATGGACATCATTGCTCATCAGGTTAGAAGAATAGACTCACATAATCTTGGTAAATTTCAAGCCGCTCTCCTCGCCAGACCACCAGAAACTCAGCCCAGTCCTCGTATCTAAGATGAGGAATCGTACGATTCTGAACTTCATCAAAGTGGCGAGGTAATGACTCTGCTTTTGTGTAGCTGACTCTGACGAGCATTCTGTCTATGAATCACATATCAATGGACACCTTCTAGTCGCACAATTCCAGATACTGACCTCGGAGTACAATATTTCCCCTCTCTTTACTCTGAGATTGTTCACATGAGGGAGTCGCATCCAAGGTAACTCCTGCACTAGTTTCATCTACTTCGCTTCCACTTCTTGCGAGGACAGCCGCAGGAGGTGCGGGGGTATCGACGTCAGTTGGGAGCTGCAAGTTCGAGGAAGCCCCCTCGTTTGCATGGTCAAAGCTTCTATTTTTCCCCTTCCCCTTGTCCAAGCCCGTTGGTGCGAACTGAGAGTCTGAGCCTGATGGAGTGGTTATATGACTGCCAATGAAGAATGAAGTCTTTCGTTTATTGGCGTTCACGTGTGCCAATGAATTCTTTCCCTTTAAAATAGTAGGTCGCTGAGAGCCCTCTGGGGGTGCAACACTAATGTCATTAGCGGAGGGTCGATGCTCGGGAACTATGCCAGCGATGAGAAGATCCGCGCTAGAAGAGAGCTCTGAACTTGGGAAAGGAGATATGGATGCTTGAGAGTTAAGAACTGCGCTAGGAGAAAACTCTGTCCTAGCTGTGATAAACGTTTGACCACCGACCGTAGAAGGGGGCTCGGTTGTGGATGGGGCATCAGTTTCAACTTCGCGACAGGTTTGATTTACCTGTGGAAATGATGCCGGGAGACTGTCAAGAACGTTTACGCCTAAAACGTTCCCGATTTCGAAGCTTCCCCCTACCCAACGTTGTGTGGTAGTACCAGCGTCTTTTTTGCGATGCCTCATAGATCCGCCCCATTCGCTTTCTTGCCACTTGTTCCACATATTTTGTCGTTCATGAGTCTCAGCTTGCTGTCCCCAGTCTTCCTTTCTCCCACCTTGTTGAAGAAAACCGTGATATGCATGGTTTTGAAGGAACGATATGGACGATTTATCGGCCCCATCACTTCCTTCATCGCTTGAATGTAGCCACCTTGATATTTGATTTGTGACCTTTCTGTTGGATGAATCTAAGTCTGTTTGTAAGGCAACTTTCTCTGGCATGGGTCCTATGAAAATCCGGCGTCTTGAATGATCACGAGTGGCGAGAGAATCGCCAGGATGTGCCAATGCGACACCACGCGAAAGTGGTTCACTTTGATGCGTCTGCAAGGAAGCCATGGGCAAATGGGGTTGGGTGTTGAGTGGCTGAGGGCCTAGCGCCTAGCACAAGACCACCCGTACCGGTACTAATGATGGAGCGTTCAATATGAAAGTGGCTAAATGTCGCGTCATCAAACCCTAACCTTACTTTAGGGTTTGTTTGCAAGCCATTATAATTTAGAAGGCTATTAACATTAAACTATGTAAGTGTGTATGTAAATCGAGTGGGGGTTTAACGTTTGGCGGATGTGACGGTCCGTGGCCTAAGTACCAGCCGGCTACTTCGAATCGGCTTTACCGTGCTCAAGCATCTGGTGCGACTCCACCACGTACTTTTCGGCTTCCTCCCTCGAGAATCTGCTCAAGCATCAGATGAAATACTCATCAAAGTTGCACAATTTACGTACCCAAGCTTGCGCCCTTTGACAAGCATGTCTGGTTCTCGGAGAGCGAAAGGGTTTACGTCAGTCTCGGTGTTCAGGTTGGCGAAACTGTGGTTCACGAAACGGTGCGTGGATTCATCAGGACCGCACAGCGTACATAACGTCAAGTAGCTTGGCGCTAGGGTCTAAACGCCAATATTCTTTGGCAATCTCCGGAGCAGGCATATTGCTCCATTCAGGGTAGACGTCCAGCTTCCATGTCCTCGATGCATCGAGTGCTGGGTTGATTAGCATTGCTGCACTAAGACAAAATAAAACTGGCTCTTACTAGGTTAAGACGGCCTCTTCCTCTAAGTACGCAACAAATCGGTGACATGTGCGGGGCGATATTATGTAGGATAAGACTGAGAGTGCGAGTTAGCAACGTGTTTGAGATCCCGACCGATTCGACTGTCACCCACAAAATAAGTTAAAATATACGCCCTGCGCCCCTAAAACTAGGCCACGAAAAAATAATGAAGGCCTTCGTATGGTCATAAAGGTCCTATACAAAATGCCTAGTTAGTTCTGTTCAACTTCGCGAAACATAACACAATCACATTAGATGCATTCTTTCATTCTCGGCTTCCTCCAGCAAGGTATGTATCCAACCAGAGTCTCGACGCTATTGAAGAATTAAGAATGTGATCGTCAAAAAAGAAGTCTAGCTGACCATAAGACGCAAGCTTGTGAGGTGGCGGAGCATCGCCGCGACCATTCCGGGCACTCCGGCGACTGTCTCCAAGAAAAGGATACGCTAAACAACGGTAATGAAACAACGGAAATAACACTTGATGGTAGATATGCTCACACTTAACCACGCCTTCTCATCCAAGATATATCCGCCCTTCTTGAGTTCTTCGAGCGACATCTTGCTATCAGCGGGGATCGGCCTGTGCTTATAACCAGACACTAGGTCAAATCCCCATCTGACATATACATGAGTACTTGCACGATACTACTAAAGACTATCTCACCTTGTCAACCTTGACGAGGTTGTATGCAATTTTGTCCGATATGGTTTTCGCTTCCCTTTGGAGAACCTGCCAAATTGCATTTAATACAAATCGTGATCAGGGAAGAAATGCAGGAAGTACCTCGACTGCTTTGATTTCCTCCTGAGAGTATACAGGATGGAATAGAACCCAATCGCCTCGGACTGATAGTGGGTGGCAATGTGCTAACTGCATCAGGAGCGGTCAGACCCTGCTTAGATGCAGGTGAGTCCTCTGAGAAAGAATTGCCGGTGTGTCAGTAACGAGAAACAATAATGGATAGATGAGCCTCACTGAGATGGAAGCCCTCCGTTCCAGTAGCCGATTCTTCATTGATTCGTTTCCCTGTCAATGAGTTGTTGGTTGCCTGACCGCTATGAATGAGCGCTCGTGTTGCCAGCGTAGGTCCTAATTTAGGGGCTAGGCTCAATCCAGAGTGAAGTATGCCAACGCGACAGGCAGGAGTAGCACAAATAAGAGCAGTCCTCAGCATACTCGACATAGATAATCAAATGCAGGTCCGACGTTAAAGAAGAAGAACGTTATTATACGCGCATGGTACCGTGGAGCGCGCAAGTCGGTCTCTTATGTTAGGTGCGTCCCCGTGTGGCTCCGACTCGCATCCGAGACAGTCCGTAACCCGGGTAAGAAGATCCGAATAGGTCCAGTATCCTGTGCTCTTGTGTTCCGAGCTTCACTTGGTTTTGATACTTCACCGCCTTGAGAGCACATAAGCACTGAAGCTGAAGAATGATATTCTGGACCAGCGCTAGGTGAACGTTCGATCGTGAAGTCGTGAGTGCGCTGTACTTACGTGATCATACCAGATATGGCAGGTATTGAATATTGAAGAACAAGGCCACAACCAGAATTTTGATCAGATAAGTCTAAGCGTAAATCTTTCGACATGAGTATAAGCTGACTATTGATGGGACCTACAAGGCAGTGTGCACTAAGTGGATTACTGTAACACTATACCTGCAGGCACTCTGACTCATCGCGCATAGACCGGAATAACATAAAAACCACCGTTGGAGAGAATATTAATAGAGGCACACAGCTTTTCAACATATTAGATAGACCGGACTGAGGTCAAAGTTGACGCCCAAGGGCAAGCTTCAAGTCCAGACTCTCCATTGAGTTGTAAGATTTGGCCCGACCGCAGATGTCATGGGCTGGAAACGTGTGGCAGAAACACGAGGAGGATAAATTTGATCCACGCAGTAATTTTGAGACAGAATTTTGTCATGAACATGCGCATCACAATGGAAGTTTCATTGATCAGGGGAAGCATACATACCCGTGTCGAATGGAGCTTAGGGAGGCGCCAGAACTGTTCAGTGTGCCTGTGCGGTATCTGCGCTTGCCCTGGTGGTATGGTGGATATGCAGCTTGAACAATGTGAGAAAGTGCCTACATCGGTTTCAAAAGGGCACTGCAGACACTTCTTTGACATGTTGGTCTCATTGTGATCATAAGACGACCCCAACAGCAGGATCCGCTATAATGGTAATCGGGACTCCACTGTGGGACATTAGCTTACCCACAACGCAAAGTGCTGTGGACAGTATAGATGCCACCGAATATGAAGATACCCCATTCTGGAATTACTAGTAACGCGAATAGCATTAATGAAGCAGGAAGATCCAACGTGACCTGAATCTATAGCGTTGTCAGAGTAAAGGGTCCACACAAATCTAATAATGCGACTTGTATCCACTTCTGGGCTTGGTCGACTGGGTGAAGGCCGCTGAGGGTTGTTTCCTTGTAGACAAGAGGGGAGAGACATCAAACAGATGTAAAATTCAGCGATAAAGTTCATTACCGAGACTTTAGCGGCTAGTGTCAAGGGCACTTCAAGGCAATCGCCCCCTGTCTAGAACACCCCGCCACCAGACGATCGCATCAGAAGATGCTGATAGTTCGCTCCATCGATAATGGCGGCCCCATAAGGTTCCAATTATTCCACGTTCATGCATGGATAGAAGACATGAGGTGATTCATTTCCGAGGGCGGCGACGAGTCATTTAAAAAGGATCCAAAGCTGTTTTTGTTTTTGAGTTAGCGGTGCGGACCAAGAGGGATGAACGCACTTTAATGGTTGTATCCATGGCAAAACATGAACACACTGAGAATGCAGTGTGATCATGGGAGATCCGGACCTGTTTGTGTAAATCATATAATTAATTCTGGCCAAGGAGCGCTTGAGAACAACATAGTTTGAGAGCACGAAAGGGGACCAACGAGGCGTCGCTAACTCAGAAGCCTGCAGGAAAACGCGTTGATGGATTGAAAGCACAGGTATAAAGACGTAGTGGGATCTGAGACTAAGCCCACAGGGTATATCCGGCGCAAAAAAGCATATTTCATCTCGAGGAGCCAACTTTGTGGTGCTATCACAGAAGTGACCGACGTCATGAGATCTCGTTTGAAGCAAAGAACAAGAAGCAGCTTGAGTGGTAAGGCGGAACTGAGTAAAGCTTGTGCACAGCTTAAAAGACAAAAGGCGTGGTTGCCTCCCGGATCCGTAAAGTCGGGTTTGCATGGCAATGATGAGGACCCAAGTTTGGACATTGTGGACGATTTCAACGTGTTTGAGAAAGATAGCTCGCCATCTGACGGAGTGTAACAAACGAAGCAGCTGACAGAAACATAAGGAAACACAAGGCTACCAAGGGGTATCGAAAAAGGAATCAAGGGCTGACAGGCGTTGAACAGGCGTTATGCTAGTTCAAGGCTTGTGGCTTCGATCCAAGTCGAAGGCCTGATCTGCCGGTTCAATTTTCTACTTTCCTTCCGGCTACATAAAAAGGCTTAACCTTTCACCAACGACCCAATCTTTCTTCCTTTTCACTCACAGCGGCTGGTTTTTTTGTTCTAGCAGATGTGTGCATAAGCATCGATGGAAAACGTAGCGCAGTATAGTAATTCACTCGTCTACCCATCATCCAGCACACCTGGCACACGCTCACACGAGGATGATAATCCTGTAAACGCGTCTTCCGCCTGGTTATCTGGGCAGAGGTCTGCTTCAAACTCTTCTACGAGTTCTACTCAGCTATCATCCATATATTCCGCGGTGGATCGTCCTCCAGATCACGGAGATTATGCTTCTACATCCACATCGTACGGGCAAGTGCAGCCCAATGACTCGTATTCCAATTATTCCCAACAATCCAACATTCGTCCTGAAGATGATGGAAATCACTCCGCGACAATCGCCCTCTCTCCTCAAATTTCGGGTAGCATAGGCCCTTCTAGGCTCACGCGCCGACAAACACGCGCACAATCCACCCTTCACCTTGGTCTCAGAAGAGACAGACCACCTGCACCATCAAACGTGCAGTCTGATTTACATGGGGCTGACGAGGTACGTCACAATTCTTACTTCGCTCATCATCATCTTGCTCATCACCTCCTTAACCAGTCTTCCTACTACATGTCACCAGGGAGCGCCGTTTCGCGCCCTCAGACACCTGCAAGCAGTAGCGACCCAAATCGCTACCAGCTGCCTGACAGAATGTCTTTCACAATGGGCTCGGGTGGTATACCCTTGCAATCACCTCGGTACCTGAGCACGCCTGTGTCAGCATCGCCCTATTCCCCGTTTCCCATGTATCACCAGCATTCACGTTCGGCATCATCTTACTCTACCTCTAATCCACGCTCGGCTTCGCCCGCATTAAGCGTCGCATCTGCACTCACATCTATCTCATCCGCTACCTCCGCCCCAAACTCCCAGACCTTCCCAGCCTTCCCCCTTCCTTCACCTCCAGGCGCTGTCATTCCACGTGCCAAGCAACGAAAGCAACGTCTTTTTAACGTTGACCGTAAGGCCATCTGCATTTACCACCAAGACAACCCCAATGCACGGCAGGAAGATATCGCAGCGCGGTATGGTGTTGAACGGAGCACCATCAGCAAAATTTTGAAAAATAAAACAAAATGGATGAATGTCCCAGAGGATGAAGATATGCGTGTGGCCAAGCACAGGTAATGATCGCCTTTGTCTACTCTTCTTTCGTCCATCTCACTTGTATCAGGCCTTCAAAATTCCCCGAGGTCGAAGAGGCGCTCGTGGAGTGGCTACTTCAAATGAAGCAGCAACAACAAAACACACTACTCTCTGATAACCTCATTCGCACAAAGGCCAAGGAAACTGCTCGCAGTTTGCAGATCCCGGACGAGAGATTCAAAGCTAGTTCGGGATGGGTCGAAAACTTCAAGCATCGCCATAACATTCGCAAGGGCGTCTGGCAAGGTCACGAGAAGGTTCTGCGGGCTTCTCGTGGCCTTGCGGGTGCCCAAGAGCACAGACGCGGCGCCACAGATACAGTGCTTTCGCCCCTTAATCCTGCATTCGAGGGTCGCTCTGAGGTTGCGAATGGACACGATTCTGAAGAGCATTCAACGATGGCTGATGGCGATGATGACATGGAATCAGAAGATGAGCCAGAAGTTCCGCACCCTCTGCAATCACAAAGCGATACTGGACCTTCTTTGTCCCAGGCACCGCTGGGACCCACTCTCCCCTTACCACGCATGTGGGCCCTTCAAACTGATCATCTAACCGCTCCCAACACGCCACTGTCTTCGGCGCCGCCGGGTAATGGTCATGAAACCATACCTCATCAGTCCTTTGTACACCAACGCCACGAGGAACGGCAGCCAGACCCGGTTGGAGCGGACATGAATTTATCCACTCTTCCAAATCCTGTGCAACAGCACCTTCAGGTGACAGACCCGCAGCAAGGGGTACAGCTCACGCACCCAGATCCCAGCTCCCAATATACCGAGCCGGCTGTTGTATACCAACCCGCGCCGCCCATTACAGCGGGCGATACTATTGCTAATATCGGAGAAGCCGAGGATGCAATTAACAAAGTCATAGGCTTTGTCGACTCTCGTCCCAATCTCCTGTCTCAGACACAGCGAGATGTTCTCCACGAGATCAAATGCACACTCTTCCAACTCGGAAGTGGAGTGCCGTTCGACCGTAACTGGAGATAATACCGGACATCCCTCGATGGTTTCTTCACTCCGCACGCTTGGATCAACATCCCACATCCACGTGCAATTTTTTTCTTGCGTTGCCTCTCACCATGTTCTACATGCATTTAATCATTTTCCCATGCCTTGCATTCACCCGACATTGCACGATCGCATCAACAATTTACATGTCTCTCGTAGGGTCTCATTCGTGCCCGCATTCACACTCGGTACATACTCGTAGCTGCATGTCATACCTCGCATTTGATACATCCCTCCCGCATTCACCTAGTTCTTGGACTCTCTGCTGTTTTACCTAGCTCATTTGCAATGCAGAGACATTAAGTTGTCTGTGTACTATTGCTTGATCGTTATACTTTGCAATTTTTCAAGCATGCTATAGTCATTTATAATATACCGTCGTACGCGTCCATCAACCTTCTCTGTGGCGCTGCTTGATATCAGGTCACTTAAATGACATGCGAACTGCGTCTGTCGATTGGCCACGCGGAGCCCTATTTTCCCGACGGAATACTTGAGGGTCAAATCCGTAAAATCACATCTGAATTATTTTTGGGATATGTAAGTACAGCTTGTAAAATATTCGTGGGCAACGTACCAGCAACAGCACACGGACTGTCAAGATTTGGAGGCTTTGCCACCTGCAGTGACCTTGGGTGGTTCTCTGCGTAGAATATAGGTAAATTCAAATTATGCGTATACGTGACTATCAGCCATACGCATCAACGGTGTTTTTCATGATCGTGAGTTTGCCGGCTGATGCAGCAGATACCATCTGCTGTTCAATGGATTTGTTTATCTTGGCCGTCAGTGACTACGTATCCAGTGTAATGGTCAATGAAACTCGTAATTCATTAGAAGACGAAGACTTGCCTGCCTCATGGAAGCCTGCTTGACCAGAGCGGTCTTTTTGGGTGGAATGTACCGTTTCCCTTTTTTCGGGTTGGCAGCAGGCCTTGGCAGCTTGCCTTGACGATGAAGCTTTGTTCTGAAGACCCTTGGTTTTGCCCTGGACCATTGATGATAAGATGCGTGCTTTCGCGTTGAGTTATGTCAAAGCTATGTGTGGACTTACAAAGTTACATATCGGGTCAGCACATAAATCACACCGCCGGAAAATTCCGCGTAGCTTTCCTCCGCCGCTAGCTTGCGGCTCAGTCTGCTATTTCCATCGTCGGTGCCAGCTATGCTCTCGGTATCTCATGTTCTACAGCGTTCAGCGCGTAGCTGTATCACGCGGGAAGGTCAGTGTACTTTCACAGTGTTCTTATTGGCTTGTAGCAACTGAGTTGACTTTGGCAGCGTGCTTTGCATGACATGGTCACGCTTCCTGGCCGTAAACCAATCATTTCGTACGGAACACCTGGCTACAGCGCAGTGAGCGGTCATGTCGTCACTGTCTTTGGCTGCACTGGATTTCTCGGACGTTATCTCGTCTCGAAACTTGGTAAGCTTAATTTGGCCCACCTGAATGTTTTGGCGTCTACCAACACTCCACTTTGCAGCCTAGAATGGGTACGCAGGTCATCGTGCCTTACCGCGAAGAGGATGAAAAGAGGCACCTCAAACCAATGGGCGACCTAGGCCAGATAGTCTCCATGGTAGCGTTGCATCTGTTTCCATCTCCCAATCGCGACCATCTTAAAATTCATTCAAGGAATGGGATATCCGGAATGAAGAACAAATTGCTGAGTGCTTAAGGCATTCCGACATTGTTTACAACCTTGTCGGCCGAGAATATGAAACAAAGTATATTTTGAATTTAATATCCTACTTCAACCCACGCACTCACTCCATCGAATCATCTCAGGAACTTTAAATACTCTGACGTTCATGTCAGCGGAGCGGAGAGGATTGCAAAAATTGCGGCACAAGCAGGGGTACCACGCCTAGTGCACGTTTCTCACCTGAATGCTTCGACGTCTTCCACGTCGCATTTCTACCGAACCAAAGCTGAGGGTGAAGAGCGGGTTAGGGATGCCTTCCCCGCTGCCACTATTGTCCGCCCTGGCCAAATGTATGGCTGCGAAGACAAGTTCTTGAATAACATGGCTAGTGGGTCTTGGACTTCTGCTTCATCGTTCGCCCATTGATCAGACTAATATGTAAAGGTTGGCCTATCTGGTGGAAGCTCAACCACGGAGAAACCAAAATTCGACCAGTTCACGTAAATCTCGAACCTGTCATGGTCATGATCTTCCTACTGATGGTGGTTTGACAGGTTATGGATGTTGCTCAAGCTTTAACCAATTTGATGACGATCCCCCAAATTTCCGGCACTATTTCCCTTCCTGGACCAAGAACGTTGACGACGGAGTACCTGCTAGACATGGTGTCCTCTTTGACATACACCCCACCATCGAGCGCACCTGTGCTACCTAAGTCTATAGCATTGGCACTTGCCAAGGTTGCCCAGGCACCGTGGTGGCCGCTCATTAGTCCTGATGAGGTGGAGAGGCGCTACATAGATGACGTGGACGTTCCAGGCGATTGGGAAGCTGTAGGCGTGACTCCTGACGAGATCGAGAACCATGCGATCACGTACCTACGAAGGTATCGTTCGGCGTACGTATCTTGTCGACTACGCGTTACCCGAGGAGCTAAATTTCCCTTTGCCTTGTAGAGAGAACTTCGTGCGACCGGTGGTTTTCCCTGCGCGGTCCAGCTAGGCGAATGTCATTTCCGACGCTCACGATTCGTGGCCTGTTGCATGATACCGTAGGATATATACTATGAGTCATATCGGATCTTCATGGGCGTTGCTATTTGTCCCATACTGGAACGATGAATGATTTCATGAAAGCGTTGCTAGGATGCATTAGCACGAGTGAACCTGAGAACTTATTCTCATGACGCTGGGCAGAAGTCGTTCAAATGCCACCCGAACCCAAGGTGAAACCAAAGCAGACGTGCGTGAGCTGCTTAATGAACTGAGTTGAGTTTTATTATAGCATATTAAATGACACGTGGTCGATGATTCGCTGCAACACACGATATGTTTCTGCCGGCGGCGACGCGGATACTGCGGAACGCGAGAGAAGTATGTGTAAGGTTACACGTGTGCATAGAGTATCTGAGTACTTGTAACTGCTGGCAAGCTGAAGGAACAACTTGAAAACAGGCTGGCTTTTCGATCAGAAGCCGGGTGGAACGATACCCTTTTGAGGTGCCTGATTTGAGCCGGGTGGCGGTGGGTAAGCTGATCCTGGCGAAAGCATCTACAAGAAACGAAGCATCAAGAATCAGTAAACAAGCCACATCAAAGCGACAGAAGAATATGATCAACTGTCCAAACGCTTACCTGCTGAGCACCTTGTTGTTGTGCCATCATTTCGCGTTCCTGTGCCACTATCTTTGCCTCATCTTCCAAACTGAGCGCTAGGGGAAGCCCTACGAGAAGGGCAGAAGTGGTGACAACCCAGACGATGTTACCAATGACTTTTCCGCTAGCCTTGAAGAACGACGCAGCTTTTGAAACCTTGGTAGAGATGCTGTGTCTGGTAGTTGGAGGCACTATGTCTACCAGTGCACTTATGCGATCATACAAGTTTTCTTCTGCAGAGAGCTCAGAGGAGATTGAAGAGATTGACTCTTGAGAAGAATGATGCGAGGATGAGGATGAAGCATAAGGAGAGTTGCCCGAAGACTGTGGGTCTTTTTCTTCTACGATCTCGACCTTGACCATGGTTTGAACACAACGACTGAAAAATTGGAGCCGACGTGAGAGTCTGGACTTCGGTGCCGGAAATGCCTTGATCGGAGTTTATATTCTAGTTTGTCATAATCTGTCTTATCCAAAAACGAAATCTTTCTTGCCGAATCAACAGAATTTGCAGCTAAAGTCAGTTCCTAAAAGGAAAACAATCCGATTTGGGAATTTCGTCAATATCCCTATTACGGAGGAATTATGACTTATGGTATTATAAGTACAAGGATGGCCCAATATAAACGATTCCTCCTTGTCCCTCCTGTTATTTCTTCTTAATTATATCAGTCTATACCACCGCATCATAATATGCAGAACGGCGACCATGTTCGCAATGATAATGGTCACTCCTTCTCGCATCCTGGTAAATGCGTTTCGAATCAATCATTAACACTCATTTCTCACAACGTCACACCTCCCCAAGGCCTCATTCTCCCAACTCAATCTGTCCAGAATCAGATCCATGAGTTAGCCAAGACCCTTCCGCCTCCAAGGAAGCAAAACACCGCGTGTGATGCCTGCAGGTCTGCGCTGCATACTGGTGATCGGCGTCCGCAAACTTATTCGCTCTCATCACTCCAGGTCCCGAAAGGTCAAATGTAATAGACTTCCTGGTGAAGACAAGGCAGGTTATATATGTGCAATGCCGCACACATTTATCTGATTTATTCTCCATTATTCCAGTGCCAGGTAATTGTATCTTTCCTTATATGCTTGACTACGAGTTTCTGAAGATAAACGCCAGCACTGCTTGTCTAAGAACTATCCTTGCACGTCAGTAATTCTCTATATTTAATTGTTGAGCCGTGAGCCGACCCGTTCTTTAGCCATTTCGTCCAGCAAGCGACCAGCGAAAAGAAGCGTAGCGCTGCCGCTCGGAGGCCGAGAAATATATCAACAAGTTCAAGGTTAGCTTCGGGCACTCCTATATCGTCTCGCTTATTCATTGTATCTCTGATATTCAATTGCCGATCTTTCTGTCATTTCGCTATCTCTGCGCAACCTTCGTCGCTGCCGCCACCTTACCTGCCCGTCATTCAGCTCCTCTCCTGTATCTGCTAGGTACGACACTACGGTGTTTGTTCAGCTTATCATCTAACATCTGTCGATAGCTCATCGCCCATTGCTGAACATAACACTCCTCCCTGGTTTAAAGCCGCATTTGGTCCATGGAATTCAGGGCGCCTACAAAGTTATGGTGGTCTCAACATGCAATCCACTACTCCAACACTTCTTCACCACCTGTTTGCTCCGGAAAGGTAGATACTGTATTCTATTCGCGTCGCCTGGCTGACTTATTTCGTCACGTCAGCGACTCCACATTTATGTTTAAATCACGGTCACCAGGCTACGCCACATGGGGAGACATGGCATCCAAACTTGAAGATGAAGCCTTCCGAGCAGAGTACGTTGCATCTACCCCTTTCCTCATACATTACGTAAACGATCGAAATTATCGCGGTGTACGTCAAGCGTTATCATGTTCCATGATGGTTACTGAAGAGCCTCTTCGAAGTGGCTTTACTGTTCCTTTTCATTTGCCGTATCGATCCGTTCCTAATAGGCTGTTACTAATGCATCTGGCTTTGCTTCTGATGACAGGTTCGCCCTTGACCTAGTTGAAGTTTATTTCCAGATAGTCCATACCCGTCTTCCTCTTCTCAACCCCTTGCAGTTTCGTGCGCGGTTAAATCTCCAGGCGACGCAACAAAGGCCAGTGATTGCAAGGCAGGATGAACCATTGCACCCAGCCCTTATCGCAACGGTGCTGGCCTGGGGTGCAAAATTCTCCGAACATCCTCTGCTGGTGGCAGATCGCGAAAGAAATGGTGGACAAAGCCTTCTCGCTAAAGCGCTCATCAACCGCACCCGAGAGCTGGCCGAGTCGTTAAAAGTGCACCGCATACCAAACCCAAACCATGTCGTCATCTCGTTGCTCATCGAACCTCTGCAGTGTCGTACGTATCCTATTCCGCTGACTTTGCATTTGCTCATCATTATGCAACAGAGGATCCACGATATGACAACGGTAATATTGACCTAATTGTTATCATTGTTGCGGCTAACAGGAAGCAGGCTTCCACGGGTTCTGGCTCACTAGCGGGATACGTAACTTGCTTGGACTACAGGTAAGTAAAATGATTATATTCAAAGGAATCATTCTAAGAAATTTATTTGAAGATCAATCACAAATCCGTGATGGCGGATATCAAAGATCCCGAGGCGCGCGGTACCATGATTTTCGCTTGGTGGATGGCTTGTTTGTCAGATGCATTCTCCTCATTTTATTACCGCCGGAAGCCCATGCTGTACGTTTAAGGAGACATCTTCTCTATGGAACACTAATGTCCGCCCATGTAGTGATGACGACGACTACGACATCGACTTCTACACCGCTGATCAGAATACCCAGGAGGCCACCGACCCCACGGCCCCATCCCCTAGAGAACAACTAGAGGTGAGATCCAGGGTCGTTTTGCGAAAACTCACACTTACATCATTCTTAGTTTTTGGTTGGTAAACTCTAAACGGTGCCTTAAGATGTGTACTTACACTTTACCAGGGATACTACCGAGCAGCACACGCCCTTGCTCGGATCTCAAGGACAATTGCTCGCCAACTCTGGAGGCCATCTACAGATCAAGACGGCATCCCGCTCGATTCTGTCCTGTCGTATATCTCGGATCTAAGCAAATGGAGAGATGCTCATCTGTCCAAGGTCGGTGTGCCACCTAACTTGGAGGCCAATTGGGATTTCGTATCTGCGGTCTCTGCTTGTAAGTAGTCGATATCTTATGATTTTTGTTCAGTCTACTAAACTAGCGTTCAGGCGCAAGCGATGCTCAGTATCACGTCACCTGGGTCGCCCTTTTCTTTGCGATGGATGAGTTTGGTATCCGCGACGACACATTCACGTCAAGTAATATCAATCAGATGGAGACTGCAAAACGTAGAGTCATGGAGGAAGCTCTGCAAGCTTCCTTGCGCATCGCGGCGCTCGTAAGTGACTGCAGCTTGTCGAATTACCACCGCTGAATTTTTCCAAGGCTGGAGTACTTACTTCAAACGGTTACTTGGTACGCTTGTCCGTAAAAGTACCACTGTATCAACTAACTTCGTTTAGAAACTGGACCCTGCGGTCATGCATGTCAGCTGTATAAACGCAGGAACTTTACTTGCCCGGCTGGGTCGTCCCGAAGTTTCTGAATGCATCAAAGCGTTGGAACAATACAGCTATGCTTATGAAGAGACCAAGGAACATGCGCGGGAGATCAGCCGCGAGTATGACGTTGCGCTGCAAAAGGGTCCAAATAATTTCCATCAAATGGCTAGCGTTATCAACCCGTCTTCCCGTGCCTTCCATGCAGAGGCCATGAGCGTCGAGGCACTGACCAACGGCAACGGTAACGGCAAGCACCATGGAAATACGGTGAGCCCTTTTCTTAATTCCCGAGGTGATAGGCTCATGTATGATGTGTTAGTACATGTCGATTTAAAGCGTTATTTCTGGGCTTTACAAGTCCTTTATTATTTTCGTCCTCGCAGATCAGTTACTTGCTGTTCTCTGACGGGTTGTTGTTTACTCTTCTCCCAGCCTTCCTGCATCCATATGGACTCACATTTTCGATTATGTAGTTATTCGAGTCTCCCGTTTGGTTTCATCATGTTGTCTAAATAGTACGATGTACTGTAGCAGGATATACTCCAGATAGTGATACCCTTCATCCCAGGCGGACGCTCTTGATAACTTTGGATATACCAGACTGCTCGCCTGTGTATTTTGAGGCATCGCCGATACCACCTTTGTAAACAGCACGCTGCGATGACACCCTCTTTTTGGCTTGTTCGTATTTTTGGCGTTTTTTGACTCGGGGATTGCGTACACTCTTTGATCTGTGTGGCGTTAGTCCCTTATTTTTCATGATGGCCCGCGTGACCGAGCGCGGGCCAGATGCCTCATCAAGTTCACCAGTGACAAGTCTATAGGGATCAGATGAGGAAATCCCGTGATATATAAAGATTAGAGCTCACCGCTCGGCCGCCCGAGCCTCCTCGTAGTCCATCTTTTTCTTGCTCTTCTTCTCCGCGGCTTGTCGTTTTACGAGCTCGTAATAGCCGTGTGCTTCCGCCGTTTCGCTATCATCGTCGTCCTCGACATCCACATCTCTCCGTCTCCTTTTGCTGCGGCTATTTGTGTCAGTAATTTCGGGATCTACATCATCCAGGTCATCTCCGCCCATCCCCAGCGTTCCGGCTTTTCGCTGCCGCTCATTCTCCATTCTCTGCTCCTTTTCTTTTCTTCGTTCGCGGTACGGAATATCATCATCACCGCCCACTGCATTGACACGAGCGTTCTGGCGCCGCGCAGTAGCGCTTTCAATACGTGACACATGGAAACGCAAGCTCTTCTTGCGCGCCTGTTTGTCGGTGGCGTCAGCGTGTTGTAAAAACGTGGCTTCGCCGAATGCGTCTGTGCTACTGGTGTCAGCGGGGGCCGAACGCTTCTTCTTTGCCGAAGTTGAGGCCGCCTCGAAGTCAGGCTCGACAAGGTCAAAGATTGGTTGTCCATTTTTATTGTCATCGGAAGTTTTGCGTTTTTTCTTGGGAGGCTTAGCTTCAATTTTGTCTGCCTTGGAAGTCTTTGTGGGTTTATCATCGACGTCCATCAGCAGATCTGTAAGCTCATCAGATTCGAGACCCTTTGTCATCAGGATGCTCCACAAGTCAGGTGTCTCAGCTCCTGGTTCGCCGAGTTCGTCTTCGTACTCATCATCTTCGTCATTTTCGTCCTGCGATGCGGTGCCGACGCCTAAATTTTCTAGCGTGACGAGTGATTGCTTCAGAGTGAGCAAACGATTCAGGACAGGATGCTGCCTTAGGAGTAGAGGACGATTCGCGTATTTTTCAGAAGTGCGAAGGTGAAGATAATATGCGAGGGTAGTACCATAGGTCAGGAGAGCCTCTGTAATGTAAAAAAAGGAACTGGTTGGTCAGAAATTCTGACGCAGCATGAGTAAATTAAACAGGAGGTGAGAACTGACGATAGTATACATGCAGAAGTCCGAGTTCAATTCCGTCGGTTTCTTTCTCCGATGTTCTAAACAAATATTGAGCATGAATGTTCGAAAGCAGTAATTTGAAAAACTCACGCAGCAATTTTTGCTTGCATTTCGATGAGATTACGGGCCGTATCATCCCAGTCACGGGCCAAGGCAAGAGCTTCTGGATTTTCTCTTTCCAGGTGCTGCAAGACGGCCTTCTGGTCATCCAAGGATAGGTCAATTGTGGGCCGTGGTTGTTCCTCCAATGAATCTCTGAAAACAATGTAAGCCACGAACAACAGACGAATAATACCACGTACTCGGCTTCAGCATCGGATTCTTGTTCGAGGCCTTCACCCAATCCGAAATCGTCCTCACGAATAGCATCCCGAGCCCTCACTTGCAGTCTACGGGCTTCCTGTTCCTCCAGTTCATTTGCCTCCTCGTCTTCCGAATCGATTTGGGCAGCATTGGAGGAGTAATACGCTGACTTGCTTCGACCCCAAGATTCATCCTCAGATCCAGTATCTGAAAGAGATGATGCCTTCTTCAACTTGGCCTTGGTTCTGGTCTTGTTCTTGGTGACGACTGTGTCGTCGTCTTCTTCTTCTTCTTCTTCTTCCTCTTCAGCTGCATGTCCGTCCTCGTCCTCGTCCTCGTCTTCTTCAACTTCCTCTGAATCCTCTTCTGATACCCCTTCAAGAGCAAAAACTTCATCCTCATCCTCATCTTCATCTTCAACATCTCCGTCTCCATTCAAAAGGATCTTATCCCTGGACGCATGGACTAAGATAATGATAGTTTTAACTAGATGCAATCATTTTTGGGTTAAGAACGCACATTGGTCCTCCTCGTCTAACTCGATATCAGAAGCCTTATTCCACCGTTTTATCTTGCTGTCTTTGCGGTCCACTGGCCGCGGCTTCGAGCGGGTATTACCCTTACCAGATGGACGACGGCGGGGCATACTCAACTTGGCAGCTAGACTTTGAGGTTTTTAGACGCCGTGTATCATGAAAAATAAATCTAAAATTAGCAATGCTAACTGGCAATAATTAAGATAAGATAAGATTACGGGCATGCCCTTCAAATTTTTTAAACTACTACTAATCAACGTCAACGTCAACTCTCATAGAAGCCTAAATGTCTGTATGCTAGGCGCTCAGCGCTCATTCTTACTCTGTGGGCTCTGCCGGAAATTAGTACAAGAACTCCGTACAACTCTTAATCAACGTAGGTTTCATGTATTATTTGACTATCATTTTCGTCTCACCTTGAACCACTCGGAGGGTTGCCCATCTCGTGGAGTTGTCACTCGTCCTCAGAATGAAGTGATACCTATGCTTTCGATGCTTGTTGATAACGCCGCGGTTCTGGTTCTGCAGTCCGTTAATATTGGATCACCATTTTTTGTCTTTAGAGCGTTCCCTGACTGAAAAGCCTACCTCCCAGATATTGTTAATGTGCCTGTGGCCCATCATATCGTCGCAGCGGCCACCCACAGTATGTGAGTGATCCGCATCATCTAGATCATTTAGACCGACCAATGAAAGGTAATTTATTTTTTCTTGTCAGGCTCTAGCGACATAAAATGGCAATTAATGCCACAGACATCCAGCAGGATGTAACAGTATGCTTCATTTACAAGTCACTGTAATTCCAAGTCAGTTCAGCTGAGAGATGATAATCTTCCCGCGCTACAGCCGCCAGATCATTCGCATTTCACAGACACCTTCCACCACCTGCACCTTCCCTTCCCTTTCCCTGGTAAGCATTTTATCTCTTTTTCTTATTATTTTCGCTAATATCATCTGTCTCACACCATTTCCCTTTCCTTGAAAGAGTTTTACTTCTTGCCGCCTCCTAAACCTTCAACTTTCGTCCGTTTCCACAAATGACACCTCCTCGGCACCCTCTTTGTACCTTCTTGCGCCTTCATATAACCTTCTTGTCCCCTCTATCCGCATTTCAATACTCCTGTGCCTCTTATTTGACCGATTTCCCAGCGAGCTTGGCTGCTTGGCCCCCCGCCTTGCGTCCGAATACAGCCCCAGCAGTCAGCCCGCTACCTCCGGGGTAGTTGTTGTGAAACAAACCACCAACCATCTCCCCCGTGCAGAAAAGGCCTTTTATTGGCGTATCCATCTCTTTCGACAATACCCCAGCCGTTTCCGGATCTATAGCGAGCCCGCCGAAGGTAAACGTAATACCACACGCGACTTTTACCGCCAGGAAGGGTCCCTGATCGATAGGCAGTGCCCAGTTTGATTTTGGAAGCTCCAGCGCTACCGTGGTAGACTGCGTCGAGAGTCCATCTTTGACCGTGGGGTCCCATCCAAGAGTTGGGTATTCGGCTCGATGATTTTGGATTGCCGCATTGTAATCGTTCACTGTCTTGAGAAAACACCCTTTGTCCTTGAGCCCTTTCTCAAGAAGCTTGTCTGCAAGCTCTTCCATGTTCCCAGCAAATATCTTCTCGACGATCTCATCCCCATATTCCTCCTTCCGGAGAAATGGAATCATGTCTGCACCCCAAATTTGGAATGCGCATCCTTCCGGTTGGAGAAGGATCTGTCGCCCAAACTTGGCATATGTGAAATTTCTGAAATCTTGCCCTTCGTCGACGAAGCGTTGACCATAGATGTTAATCATGATACCAAGAGGGTATCCTGACTTCGTGAATTGATTACTGAGCTCCCTGTCACCTGCGTTTGCTGGTGCATTTGCATCCCAACACGTGCTGTGACATCCTGCCCAATCTCCAACAAGTTTTGCACCAACAGCTTCGGCCATGGCGAAGCCATCACCGGTATTATAAGGAGTGCCCCTGACCTGCACGTCAATTCAGTTGTTGTATGTAAGATTCCTCTAGAAACCGTTGCAACTTACGCGTGCCCTTTCCCATTCAGAACCAAGATATTTAGCCCGAAGCTCTGAGCTAGATTCATAACCTCCTGCTGCCAGCACTACCGAAGAAGATGAAAGATTCAGTTCCTTGCCGTCTGTTTGGACTACAAGGCCCGTTATTGCTCCTTTTTCAACCCTGAGCCTGACGGCAGGAGACTCGAACCAAATCTCCACTCCGGCCTTCTCTAGTGCCTTCGTATGGGCCTTAATTAACCCCTTTCCTCCGTCCTCAGTACTGAGTGCCATACCACCCCAGAACTTTTGCCTCCCATTCACCTCGTATGCTTGGCGGTGGAAAGACAGAATGAACGGAACACCTATTATCCGCGCGAGCCATTCCACCGCTTCTCTAGAGGATTCTACCATGGACTTCACCAGCTTAGCGTCTGGCTTATCTTGGCCAAGGCGCTTAATATCTCCAGTGAAATCCTCGACAGTATAGGGATCCATGTCGATCTTAGACGCCTGCTCTGGCGTGACATTGCGAACGATTGGGAGGAGATCGTGTAGTCCCCCGTGGACTGTTCTATGCGCACCTGCAGTGAAGTAGCCGTTGCCGCCGACCCAATCGCGTGGAGCTTTCTCGACAATAAGGACAGACGTACAACCTCCCTCAACAGCGGCAAGAGCTGCCGAGCAACCTGCATGGCCACTCCCAACCACGATGCAATCGTAGTGTGTGGACATTCAGATGATTTCAGACAATAAAGAGGTTTTCGCCACCTTCAAGTTTGTGTTTAGTGCGAACTTTTTTAAAATGGATTGAACATGCATCGCTCTTCATGGGCATAGTGAGTCACGCTGAATACACGGCCGCCTGGTGCTAGACATGTGAGCACTCGCCGTATTGGGGGATGCATCGCTTCACGTAGCCACTACAATATTAAATACTACTGGTACATAGCTTCCTTGATTCAAATACATGTTAGACTCTGGCAGGATTAACAGCCAAGAATCCGCCATCGATAACAAGTTCCTGGCCATTCATATAAGCCCCAGCAGGCGATGCAAGGTAAACAGCTGTCCCTGCCATCTCGGCAGCGCTGTAACATTTTCCAATCAGTAAACGCCCTGGTTCACGAATCAAGCTTCACTCACGTTCCTGCCCTCTTTGCTGGTATGGACAACGCCGGCATGCCGACCGCATCAGTTGCTTCTTGTCCTGAAATCACATCGTGTGTCATCTCGCTTTCATACACGCCTGGCGCGATAGCGTTCACTCGAACATTGATTCCTTTGAGAGCAAATTCCGTCGAAAACATCCTGGTGAGATGAGACCCAGCAGCTTTGGAGCTGTTGTAGCAAAACTTGCGCATCAAAGTCAGCGATGATACATGAAACTGAAGCTGAGCTTGCTCACGTGTCTCTGTGCAACCTTCATGAGTCCGCTGATACTTGTGATATTGATGACGCTTGAAGAGAAGCCTTCTTTATCGGAATCCTTTGAGCCCTTGTCGAGCAAATCCAAAAATGCAACGGTCACAAAGTAGATCGAAAACGTGTTGATTGCGTAAAGGGAGCTCCATTCTTCGAACGATTCGCTGTTGAAGAGGTATTCAGTGAGAGGTCCGGCCTCCTTCTGAGCAGTTGGCGATGGCCGATTCAACTCAGGGGAATTGGGGCCTGATTGACCAGCACTTCGTTCGATAATGGTAAGTCACAAAACAATAAGGGGAGTAGGTGTCATACTTGTTCACGAGAATGTGCAGCTTTCCATCTGCTTGAGCTACTCTCGTTACACCAGCTTGAATGCTATCTTTGTTCGTTACATCCATCTCTTGCCTATAGGTGATGCTTGATGAGCCCGCACGAGACGCAGAACCAATGGATCTCACGCGATCATAGGTCCCATGTCGTCTCCCTTAGTTGCATTCCATTCCGAAACCACTCTGTCAAGAACCTCCTTTCGTCGACCAGTAATATACACCTTGGCCCCATTGGCAGCGAGGCCACGAGCGATCATGAGGCCGATGCCTGTGCCCCCACCGGTCACCAGTGCAATCAGGCCATTGAGGTCGTATAATTTCTTCAGCGTATAATTTCCAGGCATAGACATGGTGAGAGACGAACTAGCAGCAATTGTCGCGCGTAGTTGACTGGCGAGATGAACAGGGCCGCACTGGCAGTGTCACAAGACCAAAGCCAACAGCGTAAATAGAACCGCCCCCCAATCAGGCAGGAATCAGATATTTGCGAGAGTCTACATGATGGTATGTGCTTGGATGCTACATACTACACAAACTCATGAAAATGGAATCAGACAAGTATTCTGGCATTCACTGGAATTTGACTCACAGGTGGATCCTTCGCCGTATGTGGGTCACCGTTGCAGAAATCGAACGGGTCTCTCTCAGAAGTAGGCATGTGGGACCCCGGCTACTGTCGTGAAAGGCTGATGCTCGCTGGACGCGAGTGATGTAGACTCGTCACTCGGGAGGTGTGTCAAATATCTGACTTGTCGACGGCAAGAACGAGTCGCTCGAGCTGCAGCTGGTCACCAAATCTGCCCTGAAAGGACGTAAGCTCACATCGTGCATTTGAAACTCGAATCATTCCTTGAAGTTCATTCATTGTGGTTCGCCGTGATGCGGGCCACAGCTGAGTGATTCCTTGAATATTCCTATTAAAGTCTTGCTTTCATGGTGCATTTTACCGTAATAAGCGTGTGACACTCAGGCTGCCGTCTTCTCTCACACGAGCTGGTTCTCGAAAACCACCCCATCCATGGGGCTCTTTCGCGTGCTCTGGGGTAAGCCAATTTCACTCGGTCTTCTAAAACTGAGCCCGCGGCTCTCTCTTGCTAGGCTTCGGATCCTACGCCGCTTACTGCATCTGCTTCCGAAGCAAATATCCGCGACGTGTTGCAATGCGTTCCACAGATGTCGGACGTATGCTTCATCTGGTTTGTATGTGACTGACCTCCATGCGAAGGTCGCGTCGAGTATCTTGATTGGTGCGTTTGCTTGTTTCTTTTTGTGGTGACAGATGATGCTCGATCAGGTAGACTCCGATGTTGCTGTGACTCGTCTGCTCTTGAAGGTTGATTCGTTGATCAAGGCCAATGTTCCAAACATGCTATCGAGACAGCGCGACGGATGCTTGAGTGTGCAGACTTTATCACACATCACTGAGATGAAGAAGTTTTGTGAGTTGATTTGTCATGGTCTGGGGCTCAAAATAATCTTTACACAGGGACACGACTTTGCAAGGACATCTCCATTGACACAGACGCTCACGGACACCGTGATTCAAAGCGTCAGCTACACTCTCGACGGTCTCGTTTAACAATTCCAAAATCGAGCGGCGTGTGGCGCCTTGACCATTCACCGTATGGGTAGGCGTACACCTCAGACTTAGTCTGACATTCGATGACCCGTCTTTAACGGTCTGTTAGAGGTTCTCGCCCCCAATGACATGAAGTGTGAGATCGATTCTGGACTAAACACCCCGAAGCCTCGTCTCCCAGGTACATTCTGTCCGAGATGAAGTCCTGGATCGGAAGCGCTGGGGAAGATGTTCCCCGCATCCTATGGGAACGGCAGGAACAGGCAAGTCGGCCATTGCCCACCCAATATCCAAACGGATTAATGGGATTGGAGCTCTGGAAGCTTGCTTCTGCTTCGAATCCACACGAGAAGCGGGCGCCGTCTCAAGGTTTATTATTGCACACGTCTTAATGACTATTGCTGCATTTCACGAAATAGGCGACTCAAATCTCCAGCAGCTGATTCTTCGTCTGCTCGCCAGCAGACACTGCCCTCCTGGATAATCGGATTTATGGTGAACCTCCGTATTCTCGTCACTTCTCTCGTTCACCGGAAGGCATCTGCAATGCATGCCACACGCTCGTTGCATATTCACAAAACAAGGCGTCCCGTTTTACACACCCACCAGGTTGTCAGATCTGCGCAATATTTTCAACGATACACACTTCCACGCCCTTGCTAAGAAATCTGACAGCCTGTTTGAATGTGCTCGTCTTGCCTCTGAGCATGTCGAGGGCACCAACAAAATGGGCAGTACTCCGATGCGTTTCGACGCCGAGGTTACTGGAACATCTGCATCAGGAACCTGTTTGTTGAACGATTTACACGGATGCATCATACCAGAAATCATGCCAGAGGACGATAACAAGGAATCGACCACTATGTTTCTTTCTGTGATACGAATTTCTACATAATTGAAACCGATCTGCGCTGACCGCAACGTGAATGCATTCCCCACGCAAGGATGACTAGTACGACGTAAACTCAGTCATCGGACATCTGGCTTGTCACCGGCATTGCTGATTGTCAAACATTCATATGCTCCTTCCTTCTGTGACTTTCTCATAGAGAAATCGCGGAGCAAGAAGTTCTTCGTCGATCTGACACTGATACACGATCTTACCTTTGCCTCGTTGCAGGCTATAGAGCACAGACTTCGCTTTAACTCTGCTCCTTGAAGAGTTCTTACTTGCCCAATTCTATCTTCCCCGATTGAGCGAAGGAGTTCATTCCGGCAGAGTTATCGTACTTATGTCAATTCTGGACACGCAAACGTCGCCCTTTCAACCATTCCTAGCCAAGTTCTTTATCTGGCTGGAAGCAGCGATTCTGCGGGGTCTTTCTCGTCTATCAATGATCTCACGGGTAGTTGCAGGGTCATGCAGGGTATATGCATATTGGAGACGCCGCTGCACGGATACCCTGTGTGTTCAAACCTTTAGGGCCATTATTTCACAAAGCACTCCACATTCATACTCGTCTGGTCTGCCGTTTGCTCCAATCAAATCGAAGATCTCTAGACAGCGCAATACCCCTCGCGTGTTTTCTGCCCATATAGTACATTTGCCTCTGCCTCACGTGCAGCTCGGGCACGTTCTATCGCTTGCAATCTTGCCAAGTGGAAATCACATTGTGTCCGGTTCAGTTGATGGAACAATGCGGGTATGGGACCCGAAGAACCGGCAGGCTGAGGGCATACCGTTCGCTTGATGTACCTTCGATTCTCGCCAGGTGGAAAACGGACCGCTTATGGCCCAGCTGACAGGACGATTCGGGTGTAGAACTCAGGACTGACAGTGCATTGGGTGCCCCTCTCTTGGGGCAAGCTGATGCCGTTATGTCTGTTGTAGTCTCACCAGATGGATAATGTTCCGTATCAGGCTCAAACGACATGACAATCCGGATATGGGATGCGGATATTGGGGGGGAGTCTCGAGTTTTCTTCTCCAATGGCACGCCCTCTTCGTTCGTTGTGTTGCAATCTCTCCTGATAGAAATGCAATATCTCTGGTTCAGCCGCTGCACATCGGGCTTTGCGATGCACACTGGTGTTTGGTCAATTGCAGCATCGCAGTATTCGCTTCAGACGACAGGACGATCCGGGCTTGTGACACACACTAACTGCGAACTGTACACGGGACTCGAGGCAATGCCGTGACGGACTGCGTTTGGTCCGCCACAATCTCGCCAGATACATAATATATGGTGTCTAGTTCCGATCATATGATGAACCGAATATAGGATGCGGAGGCTGGCGACGTACTGGGCACCTGTCCATTTACCTCAATAATATACTGGTGATACCAAACGATTTCTTGCAGCTGGACTCCAGTCATTTGTACCTCACGGCATGAGTGTCAGGAACTGCGAGCTTCTTGTCCTTGTGATAATGTTTCTGGTAGATTGCGCTATTGGAAGACGCACACTATGCATATTACAACCCCTAAGCGGTAACATGTGTACATGCAGTTAGTAGCTAGAAATTGGCTTAACGAATCTCACGAGATTTGGTAGTATCAGGTGTACTTGAATGGTGGCTTTGTCAGACATAACTTACTGTACGAGAATTGATGTGTTTCTTTTGCAACTATATCAAAATTCCTAGGTACCCATACACGCTGGCCCGAAAAATTGAGAGGTGCTGACCTTTCACTCTTTCACTCATCCCTGACTTGTATTTCATCTGGCAGCCGCCCCCAACCATCTCAATGCACAAGCCAGAATAAATAAGATGAAAAAAACTGCATTCCCTCCGAGAAGGTTGTGTACCTTTGACGCTGCGAAGAGCGAGGTCGTTAAGGCAGGCCCAATGGCACGAGCAATTGACGCGGATGTTTGTGCAAGACCATTGATGGTGCCAAGTGCATTCTTTGTAGGGGCAGAAGCTGTGATAATCATCAAGAGAGTCCCTGTACTGAAGTGAATAACTTGTAAAGACAAGTCGATGCCATTGTAGTACGCACCAAATCCCATACCACATATGGACGACAGAACTAGTTGGGAAAGTAAAGCAAACGAGACTGCATAATCAACTCCCCCCCTTGCGCGTGCAAGCCACGATATGACCGGCAACACGACCATGAGCGACACATAGGACGACACTGACACGCTGAATAGGCGCTTTGGACCAAGCCGGTCGACAAGTTTGGCGAAGAACAATGCCTTAAAGACACCGTCCATGATTCCGAACAATGCCAGCCACGAGCCTATAGATGAAGGATCAAACCCAAGACCACCAAGATAGATAGGTGTCGAATAGAATAGCGGCACGAGAGCCCTGCGAGAAATGTCAAGGAAAGCAAACATGGCATAGCTGACAATTGGTGTAACAACGGTGGGTGTAAGCAGAGATCGCAAAGATGTATCTGCCGTGGGTTTTTGAGGCAGTGGTTTACCACTTGAAACGCCGAGCGCGGCTGATGTCAACTTTGGTCGACGCTTTGTTGATAATGTCTGCTGATCATGAGCAACGTGTGCCATAATGCAAGTATGTAGGACCTACTTCCTCTAAGAACAGTGTCATAATGAAAAGGACTAGAACGAATAAACAGGCTGCTACCGCGCAAGGCAGAAAGTATGCATATTTTCCCAAAAATGAATTGGCGAATAATACGGGCCAATGGTCTTGCGGTCGCGCAAGCATTCCGCCCATTAAGGGACTGAAATACGGATTATTTACCGCCCCCCAAAGTTGCCAAATGTACTTACCCGATAAAGCCTCCAAGGCTCCAGACGATCGGGATCAATGCAAACGCCTGAGCCATGTTTGTGGAGTCCATCGATTCACCTATCATAGTCTTCATGACTCCAATGTTGCCATTCAGGAAACCGCACACACAGCGGCTGAAGAAACCGTGTCAGCATGACGTATCCTCCTTTCAACTGAAGACTCACCTAATCACAAGATTCCAGAAGGTTGTTGAGAGGCCGAAACACAGCATCGAAACACAAGCACCTGAAAGTCCGATTACCAATACGGGCTTGCGCCCAATACGGTCGGACAGTCTACTCCATCTCAGCACCGTCAATGCCTGCGCGGCAAAAAACAGAGATTCCTATTGACTATGAGGAAACCATTCTCGCAAGTTGCAATCCAAGCACCTACAATGATTCCAGCATAATATCCCACAGCCGCATTGTCACCCCCAGTGACCCCAAGTTCTCTGATAAGCTGAGAGAACGAAGAAGTATGAAAAACGTATGCAAAAAGAGAAGTCTTGTCAATTCGAAGTCATACCTGATTGATGTACGGGAATATAGACGTGGAAGCGATGGCTTCCGCGAGCTGTATCGTCAAAATTGTGCCTATCTGGAGTTTTGGAAGCGGAGTTTTAGGCTTTGAGGCCTCAATGGGAAGCAGAGGCGTGGTCTCGCTTGCTATCATACGAGGGGAATGGGAGGTGTCCATCCTATAGGCTAGAGATCCAGGGCTGAAAATCCAGCGAGAGTCTTGTGAGCCCAGAGGCAGATGTTGGCAGCGAAATAAAAACGGCTTGACTCTGAACGAACGTGACACGAACACTGAATCCGAGCCATGATCGATCATGAAATAATATCTGTTTTTATAGCCTCCTGCGTAGTATGGCTTTGCCAGCAAATGGCATAACATACTACTCCGGGGCTCTGTTATGCCATTTGGTGGCAAAGCCATCATGATGGAATGGGAGAAAACTCCGCCACGAGCCTTGAGTCTGGATTATAGATCTGAAATTCGAAAGTTCTTGCATACATAGAAACGGACGACCGAAGCATGTTCAAACAGATAGCAATTGAACAAGTAAAATCGCATCGCAGCGCTGTTGTGTTCACCTTGGTTCAGTGGTAAGAGGGTTAAAAATATATTAATAAACGTAAAAAGTCGGTGAGCGCTAGCGCCCGTTGATCGCCCACTGGCAATCTATATAAGGATAGGTAACACAAGCGCGTTTAATGTTGTGTTCCGACATCAGAGTGCAGTGCGAAAGTTGGGGGGTATGGGAACCCGGCCAACCTTTCACTCATTCCTATCTTGTATGTCATCCGGTAACTGCGACCCCAACCATCTCAACGCGCCAGCCAGCATAATTAAAATGACATATACTGCATTTCCCGCAAGAAGATTTCGTTCCTTCGATACAGCAAAGAGCGAAGTCGCCAAGGCGGGTCCGACCGCACGAGCCATTGAGGAAAAAGTTTGGCCTAGACCATTAATGGCGCCAAGAACAGTATCGCTAGGGGCAGAGACTGTGATCAACAAGAAGATAGTCCCTGCAACGAAGTGAGTTACTTGTAATGACCAGAGGATTTGATTACAGCACGCACCAAATCCCATACCCCACGCGACCATCAGAACCAGTTGGCAAAGTAAGGCAAAAGTGACTAGATAATCAACTTTCCCCCTTGCGCTTACAAGCCATGACATTATCGGAAACATAACCATGACTGGTATGAAGCATGAGACTGACATACAGAATACACGCTTTGGACCAAGTCGGTTGACGATTTTAGCGAAGAATAATGCTTGAAAGGTACCACCCATGATACCAAAAACCGCCAGTTGCAAGCCAATACGCGAAGGAGCAAATCCAAGTCCGCCAAGATAGGTAGGCGTAGAAAGAAACAGCGGTACAAGGGCCCTAATAGAAATGTCAAGAAAAGCAAACATGGCGTAGTTTGCAATTTGAACAACAACGGTAGGCGTGAGCAGAGATCGCAAAGAGGTATCTGCCATGGATTGTTGAGGCATTGATTCATCGCCTAGAACGTCGAGCGTGGCTGATGTCGACCTTGGTCGACGCCTTGTTGATAATGTCTGCTGATCGTGAGCAACGTGTGCAATAATGCAGGTATGTAGGACCTACTTCTTCTAAGAAGAACGTCATAATGAAGAGAGCTAAAACAAACAAACAGGCTGCCACCGCGCAAGGCAAAAAGTATGGATATTTTCCCCAAAATGAATTGGCGAATAATGCGGGCCAATGATCTTGCGGCCGCGCGAGCGTCCCGCCCATCAAAGGACTGACATGTTGATCTCATTGAATGCCATCTCCGGAATCAACTGTTCTACTTACCCAGCAAAGCCTCCAATAGACCAGACAATCGAGAAGCAGGCAAATGCCTGAGCCATATTTGTGGAGTCCGTCAATTCCCCGATCATGGTCTTTATAACTCCCACATTGCCATTTAGAAAGCCGCACATGCAGCGGCTAGGCAAACCTATCATGTCAGCATTGCGCATAACCTTCAATTGAGAACAAACCTAATGACAAGGCTCCAGAAGGTCGTTGAGAGGCCGAAACACAGTATCGATATGCAAGCACCTGAGAATCCAATTACCAACACGGGCTTGCGCCCAATGCGGTCGGACAGTCTACTCCATCTCAGCACTGTCAATGCCTGTGCGGCAAAAAACAGAGATTCCTGTTGACTATGAGGAAAACATTCTCGCAAGATGCAATCCCAGCACCTACAATGATTCCAGCGTAATACCCCACAGCCGCATTGTCACCCCCAGTGACCCCAAGTTCTCTGATAAGCTGAGAAAAGTATGAAAATGTATGTTAAAAGAGAAGTGTTGTCAATCTGAGGTCATACCTGATTGATGTACGGGAATATAGACGTGGAAGCGATGGGCTCCGCAAGTTGCAGTGCCATAAGTATGCCTATCTGGCGTTTTGGAAGAGGCGTTTTAAGCTTCTTCGAGGCCCCTGCAGGAAGCAGAGGCGTGGTCTCTCTCGCGATCATACGAGAAGAATCGGAGGTGTCTATCCTGGTGAGTAAGGATTGAAAATCCAACAGGAGCCTAGCGAGTCCCGAGGCAGAAGCAGCGAACCGCCCCGATGTAAAAGGAGTAACGTGTATTTGAAGCCTGCGCAATGTCACCGGTTGTTGATGTTGCAAGGCTGGATCAGAGTTCGATGCGGAATTGAGACAAGCGCAAAGGAATTCGAGAGAAGTGGAAGACGTTGAAACAGTAACTTTCTGGCAAGTTTTTTGTCGTACTTGGAGCGCGGGTCTGATTGTAGGATTCGCTATAGGTATGAGTGTACATGGGCAGTATAAATACGTTTTCAAACACTTGACTAGGCCGGAACGAGCATAGGGAGCATATGGCGAGGTTATAATACTTCGCAGCTTGAAGGAGATCGTGAATTTTGAGCACAAGGTGAGATAACGAAAGAGATTGTAACTCGGAGGCGAAGATTGCGCTTGTCGCGTGGACGATTTCGAGCGTGTGGTTCGAGTGTCCTTATTTTGAAGCCTGGTTGGAGCGTAAATGACATTGGCCCTTATAGCAGTGTCAAGCATCCTTACCTGAAATATCGGGAACACGGCGCCACCCACGCGCCATTGTCATCTGCTAGGATCTAGCAAGACCACATGAGTAGTATCCAGTCACAATCATCGAGTTACAACGATCAACGATTGAACAAGAATGTCATCACTACCGCTCTGCAGTGGCAAGAGCAGTAGAAATAAATGATGTGATTAGAAAGGCGTTCCCTGCGGAGCCGCTCTTTGACTCCAATGGGGGAGCGACCTTTGAAGCACCTCTTGGGAGAAGAACCTGCGACTGAGATTCGTGCACAACAAGTCGCAGAAAGTGGGTTGTTTGTAAGTCCACATGGTCCATCGTAAGAAGAGAAACTCACGCTCTAATAAGTCTGGACTCTGGAGGCGGGACTGTACTCGGAGGTACTCGGTCAATTGTACTTGCTTGCATGTGTTTCACGATCTCATGATGTTAATGACGGGTTGCTATAATGACAACAAATTGAGAACACCGTAACCACGTGCTGATCCATGTTAAAAATAACTCGAGTTCACTAATACCGTGGCTCCACTACGCCAGCCTGGTAAACTTCAAAAAGATATCATCTGACCAGGTCTGAAACAAAAACGAGATCTGATATCCGGCAATTCATCAATATATACCATACCTGCAGTGATGAATCCTACGACAATGCAATCCGATATTAATTCCTTTTGTCAGTCACCTTTCACTCATCCCTGTCTTGTAATTCATCTGGGAGCTGGGACGCCAACCATCTCAATCCACCAGCCAACACAACTAAAATGACAAAAACTGCATTTCCCCCTAGAAGATTGTATTCCTTTGATGCGGCAAAGAGCGAAGTCGCTAAGGCGGGACCAACAGCACGAGCTACCGCCGCAGAGGTTTGGCCTAGGCCATTGATAGCGCCAAGGACATTATTTGTAGGAGCAGAAGCTGTGATAAACAAGAAGATCGTCCCTGAAACGAAGCGTTACTCGTAATGAAAAGACCATTTCATTACAACACGCACCATATGCCATATCCCATGTGACTGCCACAACTAGATGGCAAAGCAAAGCAAAAGTGATTGCATGATCAACTTCGCCCCTTGCGCGTAAAATCCACGACATTATCGGAAACATAGCCATGAGTGGTGCGTAGCACGACACTGAGATACAGAATAAACGCTTCGGACCAATCCAATCCACGATTACGGCGAAAAACACTGCCTGAAAGACACCATCGACGATCCCAAACAACGCCATCCACGAGCCAATAGTAGCAGGATTGAAGCCAAGACCGCCAAGATAAGTAGGTGTCGAAAAGAACAATGGCATGAGAACCCTGAAAGAAACATCAAGGAAGGCGAGTACGGCATAGTTTGCAATCGGAATAACAACAGAAGGCGTGAGGAGTGATCGCATGGACATATTTGCCATCGATTTTTTAGCGAGTGATTCTCTGTCGGGACTACATGAAACGGCAACCGTGGCTGAAGTGAACTTTGGTCGACGCTTTGTCGATAATGTCTACTGGTCGTGAGTAAAGTGTGCGAAATAGGTGTGTAGAACTCACTTCTTGTAAGAACAATGTCATCATGACAAGGGCCAGGATGAGCAGACAGGCTGCCACTGCACAAGGTAGAAAGTATGGGTAATTTCTCCAAAACGAACCAGAGAATAATGCAGGCCAATGATCTTGCGGTCGCGCGAGTGTTCCTCCCAGCAAAGGACTAGTGCGTCGATCTCATCATTTACCCTCTGCATCGTCAACGATGCCACTTACCCAAGAAAACCACCTATGCACCAGACGATCGGGATCAAGGCGAATCCCTGAGCCATATTTGTGGAGTCCGTCAGTTCTCCCATCATTGTTTTCATTACTACAACATTGCCATTCAGAAAACCGCACATGCAGCGGCTAGAGAGACCATATCAGCGATGCATACTTCCTTCCGCTGGATACATACCTAATGACAAGGCCCCAGAAGGTCGTCGAGAGACCGAAACAAAGCATCGAAATACAGGTTCCCAATAGCCCTATTACTAACACCGGCTTGCGCCCGATGCGGTCAGACAGCCGAGCCCACCTCAACACCGTCAGTGCTTGTCCGACGAAAAACAGAGACTCCTGCCAATCACATCTGATGAGGGAACCACTCTCGCAAGCAATTCGCAAGTCGCAATCCTGACACCTACAATCATTCCGGCGTAGTACCCTACAGCCGCATCGTCGCCACCAGTGATTCCAAGTTCTCTGATCAGCTAAGAAAGCAAGTCGGTATCAGAGGTATACATCGAAAAAAAAAATTGTGATTGCGAAGCCATACCTGATTGATGTAAGGGAATATAGACGTTGAAGCGATGGGTTCCGCGAGTTGCAGCGTTATAAGTATACCTATCTGAAGTTTTGGAAGGGGCGTTTTAGGTTTCTTCGAGCCTTTTGCGGGTACCAGAGGCGTTGTCTCGTTTGTCATGATTTCATGAGAATTGGAAGTGTCCATCTTGGTGTGTCAGAGTTGAAAGGCCAGCAAGAGCCTGATGGGCAGAGGCAGATGAGTCCAGCGAACTCCGTTTGATTTGATGAAACGAAACTGCACCTGTATTTATAGCCCTGCCCATCGATAGTGTCAGCTATCAATGTGATGGTATGTAATGTAGAACCAATTTGTCAAGCGACATACCTCTGCTGAAAGATTGGCGAGCAAACCGGCACGAGCCATCCGGGTTTCCAATACAACGCTGTTACGGAGGCTAATAGTAACATAACGACCAAGTTACCGGTTCCTGATAAGCATGAAAGCACCTTCAGCACTCGTGTTTGGCAAAAGCGTGAATAGAACATACAGTATGCAGACAGTTGGGAAGCGATTCCATACGTCGCACTGGTTTGAGCAAGTAAGATATTGAATTTTGTAAGCCAAGCGGTGAGTAATTTCCATTCTGGAACGCTGACTATTGTTTACGAGAATCATCACGAGGGTGGATGTAATCGCTTCAGGGATGTTTGCTAGTGACTCCGCAGGTCAGATGGAGAGAAACGGGCCAAATTATTAGTTCAGGGGTATTCTTCTTTCTCCTTCAAGTTGATTACACTGTGGAGTTCACATCAGTTATTCTCCATAGATTACCTATGCTCACTCGTGGTGCTGTGATCCAAAACAACCCGTGCTTGAGAGATAGGTGAGATCCATGACTTGTATGGTGCATGTGTGATATTCACGCCACCACCAACTGAACTCGTCCAAGTATCCAGCATTTCGTGTGCCCTTTTCTGCTCTAGTTGCCGAGACACTTCAAACAAGACTAGCAGAAAACCAAACCTGGACGCTCGTCTTCACCTGCTGACATGTCAAACAATGAGTATCATCATGCAACAACTGAGTGTAAAAATACAAATGCGAGCGGAAGTCGTTTACTGAATACCTATGCTAGAACCGGTACGAGTCCACTACGGAATAGCAAGGCCATTCTGGACAGCTTCACGCGCTTCAATACGACCGAACCACATCTAAAGCGATCAAACTTTAGAACAAGGCGCACGATACAAAACACGCTCAGACGCCCACCTGTAGACTCGGCCACTCATCAAGAGATTCAATGCCCGCGAATTGATGGACCCTAATCCTGGATACAAGAGAACCAGAGCCAGACTCAGCAAAATGTCCTAGCAGGTCAAGAGGAGCCCACCATGGGAAAACATTGATGTCTGCAGCGCTGTACACACCTCGGCCGGGCCCAGCGAGGTAATCACGGTCTGTGAGGCGGATCTCCATCACACCATAGAGGCGCTTTGTTTCCAGAATATAACCTGAAGAAGTCGTCGTCAGGCGTGTATAAGACACGAAGGAACAGAAACTCACGTTTCTTCGCATAGGGAATGTCTACGGGTGCAGCCCTATTGAAATGATTCGCTGCGCTGTGTCAACTCAAGAGTTCAACACGAAGTTGAATCTGCAGACCTTGCCCTTGCATAGGACCAACGCCTCCATGCTACGACAACCATGTTGTCAGTACCAAAGCCCACCAAACATCAGAGGTATGGCTCACCGCCCACAACATCCACTGAAGCATCTCGCTGTAATCATTAGGCTGCGACACAGGATCAAACCCAAGCTTCCTATCCGGGTCATAATGCTGTTGGAGATAAAGCAAAATAGCAGCTGTCTCGAACACAACAAAGTCTTCCCGCGCGCGGTCGACGAGGACTGGGATTCTGCCGTTTGGGTTTAACTTGATGAACCAAGGCTCTTTTTGGACATTTCGTGCAATGTCTATTTTCTCAACACTGTTGTAGTGAGAATCCGGGATATCATTCGTTCAGGGAGGAACTCACTCATAATCGACCTTCTCCCCATAGACGGCTCTAAGCTCCTCTAGAAAAACACTGACTTTGCGTCCGTTGGGAGTCCCAGCGGTGTATAGAACAAAAGGCTTGGGCTTAGAGACATGTACTGGTACGGGTACAGCAGACATATTGCGAGAAGTGAATGATAGTGCTCTTGCTACAGAGGAGAGGCGGTTGAAAGCGAGTTGCATCTAGGGGGTGGATGACGCGTGACGGAGCGGAGTCCATGTTGAGCGACGGGTGGCTGACGGCCGAGAATTTATAGTTCAACCGCATCCCAGCTCGAACGGTCTCATGAAATTCCCTCAACAAATTCGCGGACTTCTTGATTTCTCGGTCTTAAGCTTCTTCAGGCGTATCTTGCCGATCCAAGTGATCTAAGAGAATTTGTCCAGAAGATCCAATTGTCAATGGAGCCGAAACTGCTGCCGAGCACCGTTTATTTGATGAACTTGTTCGGTACACGTTCTGAGTTGAAAACTTGAAACTTGACTTGGAGTGAGAGAAGAAGAACCAGCAGTGGGAACCAGAAAGGATTTAAAAAAACGTGTAAACTTGAACTTCTACCGCGAAAAAAAAACAGCTATAGCTATAAGTACAAATATATAACGGAGCACCTTGGAACGAAAAAAGAGAATAGGTCATGAAGAAGAAGGAAAAGGAAAGAGAGGAGCGCGTATATGATATGATACTAGAGATATGATATCCATCATGATGTAGACTCGCATCGCCCATCAACAAACGGAGTACGAAAAGGACTAGCGGAAAGAGAACACAACTCGAAGCGACTGTACTGTAATCACGGAAAACTATGCAATCGATTTAGAATCAGAACATATGCGATGAGATAACCGTGGCATAACTTTTACCAAGAATACGTCGCACAAGTGAATGCGGTCAATGCCGAACGTCCGAGCGCATAGAGCAGAGAGTCAAAGAATGTGTCCTGAGAGCATCGGGAGGGGAGGAGGAAAGCAGTGATTGGCGTCGTGTGCATCAAGAAAAGCCAGGGCTGAACATGGACATGAAATCATGCGGAAAGGAAATTAAAATCAGCGCTTCTTCCGCATTTTTAGGCTTTCGCCCCGTGCTGTCTCCCCACTCCCGCTCCCACCACCACCATTGAACGCGCCCGAACCCGAACCCGGGTAATACATCCTACCCGGTGGGTCGCGCCCCATCAGCTTGCGCTTGCCGAGCGCATTTGAACGCTCAGGCCCAGGTACTGCTGAGATCGCAGCGGCGGTGTACATTTTGGGTTAGACGCAGGCACACAGGCCCACCACGACTTGATGTGGTAACGAATGGCGAATATAAGGAGTTTTGAGATTGAGATTGCGACTGGCCCTGTTCGAGAGCGGGGCATCCAGCCGTTCGACAGAGGTCGACATGCGGCGGTCACGATCTGTATCAGGAGAACGAGACGCGCAGCGGTCCCTGTCTTTATCGGTTGCCCAGCTAGGTGGGGAGACTCGTCTACGCTGCTCAGTGCTGGTGTTGGAAAATCTGTACGACGAAGACGGCTCCGAACCCGAACTCGACATTCCATTTTGTGGGAACTTTTGACTGGGGGTACCCAACGCCGCTCGTGCTCTGATTCCGCGCCGAATCCGCACGCACAGCACGAATAGTGCCTCCATTCCAATGAATCCATGCGCTGACGCATGCCCTGCATCTCCTCTTGCATTGTCCGTGTCCGTTTCTCCACCAAATCCTCAACTACCGCATCCACCTTCTGTAGAGATTGGAGAAGAGCGCGTTTGATTTTTGAAGCTGCTCAGATAGCCAATTTTTCATCTGCTTCGAGTCGTTGAGTGCATCGTAAGAAGACTTCAAAAGGCGCTAGAAATGCAGATTTGTCTCCTGAATAACCGGGGTGCTGGAGGGCACGGGGGTGTGGGCGGGACTAATGAATTGGCGATTGGTAGAGCAGGAGGAGATCTAGTAGTCGCCGTCTTGGGCGCGCTCACCGAGGGTCCTATTGTGTGTTTGCAAGCCAAATCGGGTCGGTGTTGGAGGAACGTTTGTGGCTACTCTTCGTGTGGTCTGATTGCCGCTTAGAGCGGTTGGAAGTCGTGGTAAAGCCATGGGGAAGCGACCAAATTCTGGAACTGGAGGAGCGCTTTGAATGACAGGTGCGAGGGGGTCAGAAGAGTGGGTGCCACGAGGGCTGATGACGATATCAGCGGGTTTTCTTTTGCGACCACCAGACTGAGCTGCGCGACGACGTGCGAAACTGATAGGGGGAGGTGGTAGGGGAATTCGAAGGCGGTGGGCTTTTTGGTGGTACCTCAGGTTGATTTGCGGGAGAGAGAGCGGCTGCTGACTCGGGACGATCATAGGAGGAGGAGTGAGTGGCTGTGGTTGAACAGTCGCACGATTGCCAGATGGAAGGGTGTTTCCACCTGGACGGGTGACTGTATTGGGACTACGTCTACCCAACCTTGGGAGACTTAGCTTTGATGCTGCCAAGGAACCTTCTGGAGGGGAATAAGTGGCAGAAGAGGATGAAGTACCATTATTAATAGCAGCTGAGAGCATGGGGCTCGGACCGGGGGGGAACAGCGAAACTTGGTCTGCGTTGTTCGAGGAGCTGCTGTTTTAGGGTAGACCTCAAGTGAACATCGTCTCCGGTTGGTATTGTTATGACCACAGGAGTTATTGGATTTGAATGTGATAATTCAGAGGACGAGGAGGCGTCTGAGGGAGGGAGCGTTGTACCACTCACAGTCACTCGTCGTTTCTTTGGTGAGGGAGGAATGACGGTAGGAGAGGTGATTTGAGGAGGGGAAGGAGAATCGATGAGACTATCATCTGCAGGGTCATCTTCCTCCTTGATTCTAACGACTCTGGGTGACTGGCGGCTAAGATTCTGATTGAGAAGGGGAATGAAAATAGGGATTAGACATACCCAGAGTCATCTGTGCTATCACGACGTATTGCGACGTCTTCTCTAGAACGTTTCCTAGAGTTCCTTAATTGTTCTATGCTAGGTTGCCTTGATGGTGAAATTGTATGATGAGTTCTTGGTTGAATTGGTGGTAACGCGTTATTAGAATTTGGGATTTGAACTAAGAGAAGAGCTGCTAAATGCCTGTGCAAAGGATGGTAGAGACTGTGGAGCGTGATTGACGGACATGGTGGTCGTCGCCGTGGTGGTCGTGGTGGTCGAAACGGAACCGAATGAGAAATCGAAATAGAGTATGCAGAATTCAAGAGTTTGGATATGAACCAAAAATGAAATGCAAGTTTGGTTTGTAGGTTCCACAAGAAGATTCGACTATTCGCGTAATTGAGACCGTTCCAATGGCGAGATCATGATAGAGGCTTTTTAATTAAGTGCAATGGTAGCCGCACAGCTCATCATCACATCTATCACCTGTGCAACACAACACTGCAACACGGCTTTCGGTCAACTTCATAGTAATCCGATGTCGCGGCTATCCGATGCAGCTGTGCGAGTCTCAATCTCATTGCATGCTGGTTACCACAGGTGTTACACTCGTGGGTAGGACACCACTGGGCTTCTAAAAACAGCGTACAAGAACCACATGCCGACTTCATTTAGCCCATCTCACTTTTGGCTCCAGACGTAACCGCCAATGAAAAAAAAATACATACAATGAGAATCTTCCTCCGAACCAATTTCAGGTCAGATCACAATTCAATTTCCAGCCTCAAGCTGCTAGTCACTTTACCCCGTAACCACTCAGTCCAAGGGTACCTGCGACATTCTCTTCCTCAGCGGTCGCCTCTTATTTCAAATCAATAACCTGATAGGCTGCATCGTTATTCACCGCGCATCACTTCGTCCGCTTCTTCCTCGCTGTCAGCACCGTGATGGTTGGAGGTGTGCCGTTACCAGCGCTTGTAGCTTCCTTCGTCGGCGGTGGGCGATTTTTAACCGCAATCGTTCCATATATGTATGAGTGGTAGGTTTCTAGAGAAGCAACTGGCTCCGGAAATGGATTGGGAGATATGTCAATGATCGGCCTCTTTCCATTGACAAGTCGAGGTGGGGGAGTCTGTGGAGGTGCTAGAGTGGTCCGAACAGGGTCAGGCTCGGGTGTTCGTCGGCCCGATCTGTCTGCCACGACAAGCGGAAGAGCACTTGACTTGAGTCCATCGCACAACCCTCGTATAGAATCTTCAATCACTTTAGTCGACCACACCGCCTTTTCCACAGTTGGAAATTCATGAGCAGTCAATAGTGACGTCAACACACGTTTATTCATCTGTGATGAAACCTGTCCTGCTTGGGGTGCAAGCGGTGACACTTCACTCGTCGAGAGTGTCGAAGCTGGTGTCCTGGTGGCAGAGACGCCAATGACGAAAAACCCGGTGACCGCCCCTGCAATACATTCCTGTCGGAACGACATCCGCTCCCAGAATTCTTCCACAGACACCTTCTTGACTTCTTTATGCGTCTGGTCCTCTTTTTTACTCCGACCTTCCTTCTTTTCTGAAGCGTCGGCTGACGATGCGTCTTCTTCGTGCGTCTTTAACGTATCCGCTCTGGGGCGTTTTCGCTCAGGGGACCTCACCCCATCCGCATCCGTCGTGTACGCAATCTCATCGATAAAACGAGATTTGGGGTCATCATCAAATGACGGTATACACTGTCCTAGATGACGAGGCGAATCGCCTCCCGAAGGACAAGGACATGGTAGGGGGATTTCATCCTGGGAATAAGGGTGACCGTATGTCCAAGTGGACCTCGAACCAGTCGATGGATATACCCTCTCCAGCGAGTGATAAGCTTCAAACTCGCTGAGACCGGGTAGAGTGTAATATGACTTCGTGCGGCAGGTATCACCCACGCGAGTCGCTAACTCGCCTATGACGGTGCTGATTTGGCGTTTCCACCAAGCACAGAGCTTGATGTCGTTTAGGGGGTGTTTCTTCGGGTATTCCGAAGAATTAGGGAATAGATATTGATTCTGTGCTCTTGCGAACACGTGGATCCACAGATTGTCAGCGGAGATGGGACGCGTGGCAGGGTCTGCGTAGAACAGCAAGAGTGCGCGAACAAGAGCTGGAGTGGGAGATGGTGCAGTTGCTTGCCCAGTAGAGTCGACTTTTGAAACATACAATATTGCACAGGATGTCGCTGGGATGTTATACACGCATGCTTCGATTGCAGAGACGAATACAGAGGGAGAGTCTGGTATGGTTTGTTCGGAAAGCAGAATCAAGATATCCTGCAAGTATGACCTCGGCCGTGGATTCGCAAACGGGAAAAGGTTCCCGTGCTTTCTGGGTGATGAGACCAAGACATGAAGATGGAACTCACGAGTGCCTGGTAGGTTGTTGAGACCTGCCAGGAGCGCGTCCCGCAAAGTCATGACTGCGATACGTGGGAATATGCGATTTCTGCTCAGCGGCACAAGGACAAGAACCCGAATAAGCGAATAAGTCGGTAAGAAGGAGCGTTGGGAGGAGTTACGGGGCTATGGTGCTGTTCCACCGTCCTGTGTAACAAAGCGGAGAACCACTGCCATGTAATCACACGCCTCCCCACTCTACCGCCACTGATGTTATCATAGCTAGATCAATCATAAATGGTAGACTAATGATACTCTTTCGCTCCCGAGAGCACATAAAGAGGAAATAAAAGGAAGAGAATGTGTGCTGGGCCTTCCGAGGACAATGTACGATATTAGGTTACAAGAAGGAGTGTATAATACAGGGAATTGCCTTGATAAAGACTAGAATCATGCTACATATGCAAATGTGTCTCTCGTGCCGTCCACGCGCTCAATATACTCCTTCTCCAACAACGTGTCGATTGCCTAAAACCACAGATAAGTCAACGTTCAAGCGAAGAATCAGGGAATCCTACCTTCTTGATATCGGGAATCTTGGGGGCGAATCGTTGTGAAATCTGAGAAATCACCTCTTGAATCAAAGGCTGGTTCTTCATCGTCTTGCGCGCCTTCATGATTACGGACGATGGTAGCCTGGATCACGTATTTACGGTCCTCATCAACGGTCTTCAGTACCTCCGAGGACTCTGCCTTCACCTCAGCCTTGATCGGCTGATTCAAGTTAACACGGATTTTCTTAGACTTGAAGTCTAACCAGAGTGTATTAGCCCCACACGCAAGTGAGAAAAGACGTAAGCCTTACTTGGGTTCAAATCATATTGATCGGTCTCCTCGTTGATCAGAACCTTGGCCTTTACCAAAAGTGTGAGCACCTGAGACAATATGTCCTTGCTGATAGCCGTAGCGGTGATCAACTCCTCCAGTGATAACGTGTCGTGTTTGTTGTACTGCAGGAGAACGGACATTTGATAAGAACTAGTCATCAAGATGTACTTCTGATTGAGGTAGTTCGTCCTCAGCTCATTCTTGGAATAATTCCACAACCAAGTCAGTTTTCGGCCAGAGTGTTTCGTCTGGTAGTACTTAGAGAAGCGGTCGTACGTAGGAAGAATTTCGGGAGGAATGATAAAATCATTGTTGGGTGCGCTGAGCGGCCAAAAGTTCGTGCCGAGGACCATGATAGAGAAGTTGATGTCCATGTCCTCGTGGTTCGCCATTCGCTCTTTGAATTGATCAGTGAGATCTTTACTAAGACTCATGTCTACGGAAAATAGATAAGTAACCGCAAGGTGATGTATGGAGCATGGAATATACCAGTGAACATTCTCTGTAACTTGTTGGTGTACTCGAAACCACAAGCCTCCTTCAGCTTGGAGATCATGCTCGCCTCACTCTCGTCCGATGCAGACACGCCGTGAATGAGACGCTTGGACAATTTCGTGGCGTAGAACGTCTGGAAGACGTCCTTGTCCTCGATGTACTTGAAAAGTACCATCTACGCATACAAATGAGACATCAGTGGAGGGCATCAAGCGAGATACTTACCACGCGGTTCAGGGCACCTTCAAGGTCCTCCTCCTCAGCCATCTTGTTGTTTTTGCGAAGCAACATATCCGCGTGCTTGGCGAGCAACTCTGGTGACTTTGTCGTCGATGAACCCGTTGCTGAATTGCGATTGACAAACTCTCTGCATGCCTTATCGAGCGACGCAACAAAGCCAGCTTCTCCCCTAAAGCTCCTCGAAACGGTTTCCGAGTTCTTGCGATGAACCTCAAGCAATGCATCGACATATGCCTTGGGATCCAACGAATCTGCACCCTCTGATCCTTCGCCCAAGAGTTTTGCAACAGCAGCCAGACCGGCCTTCTTCACATGTTCCTCAAATTTCTTTCTCAAAGGCTCCAGGCCTTCGGGTATGCGAGATAACAATGCGTACATCCTCTGCAGGTCTTCGTCTTTGTCAAAATCGAGCAAGCTTTGGAAGCTCTCCCACATAAGATCAGAGTGTTGTCGGATCAGCACATGCTCGCATTTACTGACGAGCTGCTTCCGTGTGTCAGTGTTTAGGTATCGGTCGACACGGTCCTCTTCCTCCTTCAGGCGCTCTTCGGCTTTTTTCAGATAGTCAGATACACTGCTCTCTGCGAGGAATGCCTCAGATTCCTGTTCGTAATACTTCTCCGTTGCATCAAGGAACGGCGTCTCCAGATGCTCCCTGTAGACATCAAGCGACGCCTTGTTGATGTCTGACTCATCAAGACCAAGCGAAACGAATGAGTCGACCACTTTTTTTACAAGACCTTGATCGATCGTCTCCCCATTTCTTTGGCGCTCGATCAATCGGAGGATGGCACCAGCTAATTTGGTGTGCTTGCTTTGAACATGGAGGAAGAAATTTGATTTCCATTGTACGAGTGCGAGCTGTGAGAGGTAATGCGCGTATGAGGATCAGTGTGACAGCGTGAAGAAAAGGGATGACGCACGGTGTATACAGGATATACTCCCTTCCGACCTTCGTCTCTTTCTCGCTTCACCCAGTGGCGATTGAGGTATGTGAATAGTCGATTGATATAGTTTGCACCTGTCGTATATCTGTCCCATTCACCTGCGTAGTATCGCAGGAGAGCTTCATCTTGGAGGGAATCGGATTGCTGTAGAACGGATAAGAATGATATCTGATCGCGTGAGATCAGGAAAAAGGGAGTCAACGTACATCCTTGAGGAGCTTGAGATGGGTGATAAAATACCGAATGAGATTGTTGTACAGATCCGAGCCCATCAGATTAGCCCCTGCTGCTGAGGAGTCAGACTGAGGCTTTATCACCGCAGGAAAGTCATTACTGCCAATGACACTTACTTCGGCTTCCCTGCCCAACTGTATCGGTAGTGGTATTATGCATGCGCGAGGATGTGCAATAATTGTATGCCACTGTGTAGAGGCTCATATACTTGGAGTATGAGACGCCAGTCTGGAGCTTGGTCATGATGTGGTCCACTCCCTCCTCAAGGAAAGCCCATGTTGTCGCAAGATCTGCAGTCGCAGGTGGCATTGGATGAGAAACATTAGCGGGCGTGGTTGTTGTTGAAGACGACATGATGATAGTCGTTTGTGAAGGACTCGTGAGTCGTGAGTACGTACGCTGGCAGTGAGGCGCGGCTGTCACGGTGGCGCTACTTCGCGTGCTTTGTTCAAATATTGTTTGCAACAACGTGCAAATCACAAAGAAAGCGAGACACAATAATAATACGGGAATGAAAATTATGATGTGGCTAAATCTTCACTCCTGTGTGTATCGAGGCGATGCCTCCCCAGAGATCTGTCCATGCACCACCATCAAAGTCACCTCCTGTGGAGAACCCTGCATCTCTGATCATCTGCGCAAAATCGGGCTGGCTTGGGAATTTGCGTATAGATTCTACCAAATATTGGTATGAATCGCGGTCGCCAGCTAGGATGGTTCCAAGCAGTGGGATGACCGTGAATGAGTATTGGTCGTACAGTCTACAGACTAAATTAAAACGGGATAGTAATGAAAAATGAAAATGACTTACGTGCTCAGGAGCGGGTTTTTAACTTTGCTGAATTCAAGACACGCGAAGGTAGCGCCAGGCTTGAGGACCCGGTAAGCCTCGCTTAACACGGCAGGGATGGACGTGCAGTTGCGAATACCGAACGTAATCGTGTACAGGTCGTATGAATCATTCTTGAACTGAGAAGCAGGCAGCTCTTGTGCGTTTGCTTCATGGAACGAAACCTGAGGTGCTGATAGATGTCATGAAGCAGGGTATATGACAGACACAGTAAACTCACTATTGTGGTACATCGTCTTTTTGAATCTCGTGAATCCTTCCTTAAGCATCTGCGCGTTGATATCCACGATCTCCACGGTTGTCTCTCTGTCCGCATAGTTCTCCCTCGCATGATCCAGAATACGGAGAGCGATGTCGCCTGTTCCTCCTGCAACGTCTATACACCGAAGGGGACCCTTCCGACCCGGTTTGAGAGTTTCTACAAAGGAGTCTTTCCACAGCCTGTGCACGCCAAGGGAGCTTGCATCGTTCATCAAGTCATATTTTGATGCAACAGAGTCGAAAACACCCTTCACAAGTGATTCCTTCGACTCCTCTGGAACTGTCCTGAAACCAAACGATGTTGTCCGTCCAGAAGGATCTGATGAACGAAGAATGGAATGATTATGAATGAGGCGGCATGCTGACAGCTTGCGAGGTAGTCGTATTGACCTTGTTGCCTGCATCACTCGAATGAACTTTTAGAGCAGACAACACGTCTGCTATAGGGATGGGAATATTATGTAAGCGCCAGTGTTTTGCTTGACTGACGCTGACCTCCTGCGCACAACTCAAATGCTGAAGCCACGGTTATCTCTTTGGATCACTCGCAGCTATGCCACTCGCATTGCAGAAAAGCCTCCAGCGCGTTTTCCAGATCCACTGCTGAACCATTCAAACGCTGTTGTCAAGACACTCAAGGACGAGAACTTGACCTTCATTCATCGACCTCCCCCAACAGCACCGTCACCTTATTCGACGACTTTAGCTCCTGCTTCTCCGTTGCTCAAGTCTCCAACACCATCCAATAAACATGCACCCATGCCACCTCTATTGCGGCCTTCGGCTTACAATGCTGCACCGTCACGAATGTCTGATAAAGACATCGAGCAGCTACGAAAGCTGAGGCTGTCTAATCCAGAAAAATACAGTCGTGCTAAACTTGCAAAACTATTCAAATGCACGCCAAATTTTGTATCCAAAGTTGCTGCTCTTCCGAGGCCCCAACGGAAGGATTTCGCAAGGAAGATGGAGGCGGAGCATGAGACTGTGAGGGGGCAGTGGGGAGAGAAGAAAGCCACATTCGTTGCTATCAAGCAGAAACGTCGTGAATTCTGGTGATCTCGGCTGAGTACTTAACCAAGGGAGCGTCATGACTACTTCTTGGTCCGTTTCCCAGGCCTTTAATCGTTTATGCACGACTGACTAGCTCTGGATTCACCAGCGCATTTAGTTTACTTTTGTCTCCATACAGTCATGTTGATTAGGGAGTTTGGACAGAGTCTGAATGGATTTTGCCTACTTCCACACACGTTTCGCTTCTACCGATGGGCTAATTGATCCTATAGTACTTGACTCATCAGTATGACGAGCCGCCCGACGCGACAACCCGTTCCGTAGTTTCCCGTCCTTCCGACTCTTGTCACGACATCCTTCCATATCGGGAGTACGACTTAACCATCGTTCCACTTCTCCCCATGGACCTGCAGGGCCAAATGAGTCGATTTTCATACCAACTCGCTAGCAGAACGCTCTAGCGTTTTCCCCGTGGTCCAATTACATTAATCCATCGTTTGATACTAACCTGATTATGAAAAATTTTGCCGAGGTACATATTTCCTCAAACCCTGTTTAAAGCCCTTTTTATAGACTCTGAAGCCGTGGAGAGTCTGGAGCTTTGTGAACCTTCCTCCTCTCGTACCACCTTGTGCCGAGAATTTGTTTCAAAATCTGAATGCTTTATCGTGCCACTTGCTCTTCGTATAAAGCTACACTGGCTTCTGCGTTCAGTCGGCCAGCACGTTCCCTCGCATCCAACTTCCATACGATGTCGCCCACTCGTTTTCCTCCCCATTTTGCCAAAACTGACCACCGCCAACGTTCTCTCAACCAAATGCGTTCCAAACAGCTTGGTCTTGAGAAATACATCTATCTAAATGGCCTCAAAGGCCGTGACTCCGATCTATTCTATGACATTTTGCTTGAGAACATGCAAGTAAGCTACCCTCATCGTCTCGTGTAAAACCGGGACTGAGGTGTTTTCAGGAAATGATTCCCATCTTGTATACACCGACTGTAAGGTGTTCCACCAGGTCGTGTGACCATACTTAAGAAGCGCTCTTCAAAGGTCGGAGATGCTTGTGTTAACTACTCACACATATGGAGGCGACCCGAGGGTCTGTATGTCTCCATTGAAGACAAGGGTCACATTCGCGATGTTTTGGCCAGCTGGCCAAATTTTAACGACGGCCGGATAGCCGTCGTCACCGACGGTAGGCTAGAACGACGCTCCATGCTATATGCCTCCCTGATCAAACCATCAGGTTCTCGTATTCTGGGTTTGGGCGATCTTGGGGCAAACGGCCTGCCTATCAGTCTTGGAAAATTGTGAGTGATTACACTTTTCTAGAGGATCCTCATCGAACACAACTATACGCAGGGATCTCTACATTGCTGGTGCCGGCATTAAACCATCATCTACTGTAAGCCCATGCAGTTAGTATCCACCTGCACTTCATTGACCCTGGCCAGGTCCCGATTTGCCTGGATTTAGGTACCAATACACAACGCTATCTCGATGACCCTCTCTACATTGGCGTTCGCCGCCCACGTCCGTTGGGTCCAGAAGTATGTCCCCTGCTACCATTTGCACATCTGTTTGCTCACGTATATTGAAGATGGACGAATTCATGGACGAGTTCATGGAGGCCATGAAAGAAGTCTTCCCCACCCTACTTGTACAATTTGAAGACTTCTCAACGGACAACGCGTTTAAATACCTCGAACGGTACCGCCACCAGTATCGTGTTTTCAATGATGATGTCAGTCAATCACATTCCAACTCTCATTCTGTTTTTGCACTGACCCCTGTATAGATTCAAGGCACAGGATCCGTGATTTTGTCAGGTTTCACAAATGCCGCTCGTTTGTCTTCTGCAGCTTCCGGGCTGCCGCCATCAGATCAGAAAATCTTGTTTCTCGGTGCCGGTTCTGCAGGTATCGGTGTCGCGAAGCAATTATTATCCTTCTTTACCTTGTCTGGAATGAGTCCCGAAGAAGCAAGGTCTCGAATCTACGTGAGCCAAGCCACATTCGAAGGGCATTTGAATTTGTCACTCATTGAGCCTGTTAGACGGTTGATTCAAAAGGTCTTATTACTGCCAACCGCAAAGGTCTCCAAGAGCACAAGAAGTGTACGAGGATATGTCTTTGCTGTCTTCTACCAGCTAAATTGCGATTACAGTCTTCGCGCGCACTGATTACGATGGCCCTGCACTCACTGACCTCGTTGACATCATCAACCACGTGAAGCCCACTGCCTTGCTAGGCCTGAGCACCATCAGAGTACGCCTTCTAGTCATAGTTGTGTTGCGCATAATCTCACTTCGTTCCAGAATGCATTCACTGAGAAAGTTGTCAAAGCGATGTGTGCGCTGAACCCCCGTCCCATCATGTTCCCCTTGTCGAATCCCGTTGCATTATGTGAACTGGACTACAAGGACGCCATCGAATGGTAAGTCAACAACGCCCTCCCAGCATGGTCAATGGTAGTGATCTTCGCTTGTAAAGGTCCAATGGACAGGTCATCTTCGCGTCAGGTAGCCCGTATAAGCCCGTCTCCCATGATGGTATCGTGTACGAACCTGGCCAAGGAAACAACATGTACATCTTCCCCGGTATCGGTCTCGGTTCGATCCTCTCTCGAACTCGGCATGTATCGGATGCCATGGTCGAACAGGCAGCCATCGCACTTGCTAACTCTTTGACCGAGGAAGAGAATGCGGCCGAGCTCGTGTATCCTCGCCTTGCGCGCATAAGGGATATCAGCGCCCAGGTCGCATTTGCAGTCATCAGACAAGCACAAAAAGAGGTAAGGGGGAAATAGCGTCCATGCCTGAGTAGAGCTTTGATGCTGACCTTTGTACTCCAGAAATTGGACGATAATGCTTATCTCCGCACACTCCCCGATTCCGACCTTTTGGGTCTCATTCATGACAAGATGTGGCAGCCGCCTGCTCTGCAGCTGCGTTCGTTCACACGGCTATAATGACGAGTCGCCAGGGGGATGGAGTTAGGACAGAATTCTGAGACTGTCAGGACGGACGATGGAGCATGCGGGAGGGCGACGGAATGTCTCTATTTTTGGAACTGTCGTCACTTGCATGCTATCATTGCTTTCCTTATGCCTTGATTTATCATGCATCGTTGTCCACCGAGTAGTATTTATGTATTGTAAACTATTTCAATGGAAGAAGCTAGAAGAATTACTTGGGATGGCCTAGCAGCAGAGTTCATGTAGCTGTTAATTCACTAATGATACGTACAGACAGTAAAAGGACAACATTTTATATCTAAGCTTGAAACCGGGAATTCCGTCGTCAGCGTGGTGACACTCCTTACATCTAGATATACATCTCCTTACCATGCCCATGTTCGTCTGCTCGTCAACATCAGAGGATGGTTGGTTGGCTGTGTTGCATATCTGAATGATCATTGTGCTATTAAGCCATCTAGCAAGACGGCTGTTCATTGCACATCTATCTGATCGTTATGCATCTATCTGCTCATCAAGAGGTGCTAGGGCTGCGCCGCCTTCTCTTGATCTCCAGTGCGCAATACTGTAGCGGTGATTAACATCCTTGAGTGCAGGCAGACATGCAGATCCACCGCATCCTCCTGTCTGTGGCATGGGGACAATGTAGAAAACCTCTTTGACGCGCGAATGCAGTAGCGCCATGCTGCACATGATACATGGTTCGTGGGTTATGAAGAGGGTTAGCCCAGTTAGCAGGTAATTTGTGCCGTTGCATGACGTGTCTGAGATTCCAAGGCTGTCATCAGACTCGGAAATAGCGGACTTCAGAGGGTAGGGCAGAAGATCGGTGGGGGACGTTTTTGCACGCCAATCAGCTACGTCTCGAATGATGTTCATTGCGGCATGGCGTAAAGGATGCCCAGTGGACATACGCGTGTCTCCGGATGTAAATGACCGAGACAATAGAGCTTCGTCTTCGAAGGGCTTGGGCACATGTGCAACGACGGGAAGCTGAAAGAATGTGAGGATGCCTTCCCATTGCAGACTTCTAGTGAACCTACCTCGTCACTTGACATTATTCGTGCGGTCTTTCGCAAAATGTGACTAATGGCATCACGAGCCCATTGAACTTTAGCAATAGACCATTTCTCGGGTTCCCATTTCCGCCTTGGTGCGTATACAGTAGGCCACAACGTATTTTTAAGGACAAGTGACGTTTGTGTTAAAGCGGGATTGCAGGGGACATAGATCCGATAGGGATCTCCTATATCAACGTTCGCAGGAAGTACAGGAACAGAGGACGAGACGCTGAGTAGGAGCGTGGAGATACTCGTCTTTTTTCCTGATACGTTTGAGATGTGATAGAGCATCGCTCTCGAGACCTGATTGTTTCAGCCATCTAGTATATTTGAACGTTGGTTGGCGACATTGAAGCGAATGGTCTCACTTTAACATCGTCGCTATGTATTTTGAATCCAGGGATATCGACCGCCCAGGCCTGCACTAAACGGCGTGGTGAGTTACGCTCTCAAATTTCAAAAAGCTGGACTGAACATACTTGTCCTAATGTCTTCCATGGATTCCTCTTCTTCATCTATTTGAAGCTTCTTCCAAATGAATGGAAGAGCCTCGCCTTCCAGGATATCGTTCGGGTCTTTGGTGTTCCATTGTTCAGCTTCATCCATTTCACTATCGATAGCCAGAATATCAAGAAATGCAGATTGGTCACTTTGGTCGAGACAGACTTGAGGTTCCAAATTCGCTGTGGTGCCCACGGGATCAAACCAGAGTTTATGGCCGTAAAAGATACACAACTCTTCATCAAGGTTGATTGTCCTTGTAGACGTGTACCTGATACAATCGTGAGCGGTATCGATCGTGTATGACACGTTTGGATGGCTCGAATGATTGAAAAGGGAGCCTAGGTGGTACCACCGCGTCTCCATTGAGTAAACGATGATGATGAGCAGAACAAATCTCACCGAGCCCAAGGGCGAGAGCCATTCGTCCCATCTCGCCATTTGAACGTGTAATGGTCCAGGATCGTATGTCTTCCATAGTCCTCGTACTCAGTTCTGGCTGAAAAGTAATACAGGGCTAACTTCGATCACGGTCTGGGGTGGAATAACGCGAGAAGCTGCCAACCGCAATTTTTCTTATGTTCTGATATCCAGATAACATTGCTCACCATAAACACCTCTTCCTTTATCTTCTGCGGTCTTTATGCAGCATCCTTCACGATTCAAGACCCAGTTACTCCGGCATGATGACTTTTTCGCACATAAATCCCCTGAGCCGGTTGAAGTAGAATTTGAAGTCGTGGCCATAAACGGAAGAGCAGCCCTCTCACGTGCTAAAACTTGATCTCGACACGTCTTCATTGGCGTGTTTTCAGTCACGGCGCCAGTGGGGAACTCTACCAAGAAGAACATTATACTAGTACTGGAACTTCGGCAGACAAGTTATGGCGCCTCCATTAACCCCCAGGCCGCTTTCTAATATGTTGCTCATGTCCCTAGTACCAGTTGCTTCATGGTTTGTTGTCCGTCCTTTGCTAAACCCCGTCCCTCCATTGCCAGCCCTATGGGCATCCGTTGGGTTCTCCATATTCGCGTTCATTGCCGCGCTCTATCTGATCCCTGCACTTGGACCAACATTCGTGAAAGCCAACTTAAAAGGGAAGGATCTTTTGAAGGTGTACTGTGATCCTATGTTCGTGTCATTGAACCAGAGCAAGGTCGAGAGCTGACCTGCATCTTAAGACCAGAGAGCCAAGGCCTTATCTGCGCATCAATATATATCCTGCTATTAATCTTGTTTATTCCTTTCCCATTCTCCACTTCCATCGCCAGCCTTTCGGGCGGAGGAAGCAAGATTGAAGGCTTGCTGGGAGCTGCGTCTCTACATCATGAGGTTAGTACCTCTTCAGCGTTAAAAAGAATCTTTGTTCAACGAGCAGTAAAGCTATCCGTATATCTTTCATCGTTGCTATCGCTCTTGATGGCAACTCTTTTGGGGTTCCTCGACGATGTGTTCGATATTCGATGGAGGCATAAACTGCCTATCCCGCTTATTGCTGCCATACCGCTCTTGATGGTCTACTATGCGGAAGGAGGGAATACTCATGTAGTTGTACCCATTCCTCTTCGGCCATTCCTTGGCCTTCTTGTTAACCTAGGTTTGTAATTTTCATTGTATCACTGGTTGTGATGTTCCCAACATACCTTCAGGCCCCCTGTATTATCTCTACATGTCACTCCTTTCGACATTCACTACTAATAGCATCAATATCCTCGCTGGAATCAATGGCTCCGAAGTTAGTCAAGCACTTATCATTGCAATCTCGGTCATTGTCAACGATCTCCTATACCTGCCCTGGCCATTTGACTTCCGAATACCCATGCACCTTCTCGGCAATCAAATAGAAGTCGAAGTTGGTGGCGCCTGGCATGCAGGAATGGCTTATGGAAGTAGCGAACTTGTTGGCAGACATCTCTTCAGTCTGTATTTCATGCTTCCTCTCGTAGGTGTATGTCTCGGATTTATGTACCATAACTGGTGAGTTCGAATGGTTTAAAGTCCTCGACGTGCCATCCCTCATTATCCATAGGTATCCCGCTCGCGCGTTCCCTGGAGACACACTCTGTTATGTTACTGGAATGGCCTTCTCCGTGGTTGGAATACAGGCTCACTTCTCCAAAACCCTACTCCTGTTCTTTATTCCTCAGATCTTCAACTTTTTGCTCTCATGCCCACAGCTCTTCGGTATCGTGCCGTGTCCTCGGCATCGTGTTCCAAGGTTCTACCATAATCTTTGAGATACAGTCTATATTGACTGACTTATGATATCTTTTTAGATTCGTGTCTGATACCAATTTGCTGCACCCCTCAAAAACCGTCTTTGGCAAACGGCCTCCTACGAGGCTCGCGTCTCTTATCCTTCGTATATTTGCCACACTCGGTCTCACAGAGCTGACTGTGGACCCAGCAAACGGAGTTGTCCTTGAAGCCACCAATCTGACTATCCTCAATTTCCTTCTCTTGCGTCTGGGTCCTATGAACGAGAAGAAGCTCGTTCAGGTACTTATTTGTACTCAGGTGCTGCACGTTTAGCATATCCCCGTGCATCAAATCACTGAAGCTAGCACCTCCTTCCTAAATGCTTTCCTCACAGATTGTAGGCAGTGTTCTTGCTTTTGTTATACGCTACGGTCTAGCTGGCCTCGTCTATGACGGCGATAGGCGGTGATGATGTATATTAACAGCAACGCGGACAACAATCAAAATAGACAAACGCAAGCCTAGGTTTACTGTCGTAGGGGGCGACCTAGAGTGGGCCCCAGGGTGCGTACCTACTCCTGGATATGGCGACACCACAAAGAGCCCACATTCGCCACGACCAGTGCGCAGAGATTTTGGACGATGAGGAGCCTGCTGGGGGAGGTATCGTAGTTACTCAAGTTATATATCATAGTGTTAACCGATATTAGCTTGATAGTTACCCTTTTTTTTCATTGGCCTGAGCGCTGTCCTTGTTAACGGCATTGTTCGGCGTACCGCGGGTTGCGACAGGTGTCAGTCAAACATGACCAAAGCCATTTAAGTTTTTGGCTGTCAAGCTTTCAAGACTTTCATCTGATCAGTGCCCTGACTCGGAATGACTCCAGCGCCAGCTAGTAGCACCTTGTGATGTCGGCCGAATCATTGCTCTACCACTAGAAGCCACTAGCTGCTCATGGCTCGTGGTACCGCTGAAAGTCCGTATAACGCCGCCTATGTACTCCGTGTTTCCGGACATAGAGCGTAATCACGAGCATGAGTCTGCAATCTCACTCCCTAGTATCGGCAGTATTGGAGTTATGGGGTGTATCTAATTTGCATCAAGTGCTGTTAGTGAAATCACATGTCTCTTTCGTACCTAGCCGCTGAGCTTACTGACTCCTTTTAACGACAGTTTCATATTCTATTCCTACCACCATCAATCATCCTCCCATTATTACTGTCATGGCAAAAACTGAGCGCGCCGCTTTCCAGGCAGAGGTCGCTGAGGTCGAGCGGTGGTTCCAGGTGAGCCCCTAAACTGCAAGAAGTGAGTTGCAGTATTGAGCAATGTCGATCATGAAGAGCCCACGTTTCGCCAGAGTGAAGCGGCCATATACCGCTGCTCAGGTCGTCGCGAAGCGGGGTACCATCCCAATCAAGTATCCTTCCGAAATTCAAGGAAAGAAGCTTTTCGCCCTACTCTCCGAGCACGCCAAGAATGGTACACCATCGCACACATACGGAGCGTAAGTGACCTCCGCATGATAATTATTGTGACGGGATTGACGGGAGGTGTATAGCCTGGACCCCGTACAGGTCACCCAGATGGCCAAGTACCTCGAGACAATTTATGTTTCTGGCTGGCAATCCTCTAGCACGGCTTCGTCTACCAATGAACCCGGCCCTGATCTTGCCGGTACGCACATTCATTTGACAATGGTATTGTTTCCTTAATTGCATCCAGATTACCCTTCGAATACGGTTCCTAACAAGGTTGAGCACCTATTCATGGCACAGCTCTTCCATGACCGTAAGCAACGCGAAGCTCGTTCGAATATGTCCGAGGCGGAGCTTGCTGCAACACCCTTCATTGATTATCTTCGTCCACTCGTCGCCGATGCTGATACTGGACATGGTGGCCTCACTGCAATTATGAAGCTTACAAAGATGTTCGTCGAAAAAGGCGCGGCTGGTGTCCACGTCGAGGACCAAGCACCTGGGACAAAGAAATGCGGACACATGGCGGGCAAGGTTCTTGTACCCATATCTGAGCACATCAACCGCCTCGTTGCCATTCGACTTCAGTATGATATCATGGGTGTAGAGAATCTGGTTATTGCACGGACCGATTCAGAAGCCGCTACCCTAATTACCTCAAACATCGATGACCGCGACCATGCCTTTATTTTCGGCTCCACAAACCCTGATCTCCCCCCTCTTGTGAATGTTATGACTGACGCTGAGAATTCCGGAAAGTCTGGTGATGAGCTGCAGGCGGTCGAGGATGCTTGGATTGCGTCTGCAAACTTGCAGTTATTCTCCGAGACCCTAGCTAATGCCCTGTCTGCACAAGGTGCATCGAAGGCTACCGTGGATCGTTTCATCTCCCTTGTTGCGCACTCGTCATTCCCTCAAGCAGTAGTCATTGCACAGAGAGAATTTGGTCTCAAGTCTGTACCCTACTGGAATTGGGATACACCTCGGACTCGGGAAGGGTTCTATCGCTACCAAGGTGGCACCCAGTGCGCGATTAAACGGTCTATTGAGTACGCACCATACGCCGATGCCCTGTGGATGGAAACAAAGAAACCAATTTTGGCCCAAGCCCAAGAGTTCGCTCACGGGGTCCATGCTGCACGCCCAGGTCACTGGTTGGCGTACAACCTCAGCCCTTCGTTCAATTGGGAGGCCGCTGGTTTGAATAGTCAGGATATGAAAGGTTTCGTCTGGGAGCTAGGTAAACTCGGCTTCGTCTGGCAATTTATCACGGTCAGTATTTAGCAAACCATCAACCAACGTTTGAACTGACTGGAATTTCCTTGTCAGCTCGGCGGCTTGCATTCCAATGCATATATAAGCGATCTCTTTGCTCGCTCATATGCGAAGGAAGGTATGAAAGCGTACGTGGAGATTGTCCAGAGCAAAGAGCGGGAGATTAGCTGCGATGTCTTGACACACCAAAAGGTTTGCCTACGATCTCGTGTGCGCGCCCTGAAGCTAATACTTGAATAGTGGAGTGGTGCCGATTACGCCGACAATCTCATAAAGACTGTAACTGGTGGTGTATCGTCCACAGCAGCCATGGGCAAGGGTGTCACAGAGGACCAGTTCAAGGCCAAATTGTGATCTACAGCATTCGTGTTCCTCTCGGATTGTTCTTAACATTAAATTCTACAAATACATCATATTAACATCTGTATTGTTGTGCGGACGTCCCATGACTGTAGTTTTATCTTCTTTGTAACCAGTAGAAGTACTCGCTGGATTACTAAGTTGTGCCCTCGTCGGCAGCTGCCGATCGCTTCTCTATGATATAAAGTGTCACAGCTTCAAGCAAGTTCGACTGAAAGCCAAACCTACAAGACGTATTAGAAGAATCGACCATATCATCGTGATGAGCTCTGCAGATCGTGTACAAGTGGCTGCTTCCTTCATCCTTCAATCGCCTCCAGGGGAGATTAATGACGTCTTGAACGGTGCCTAGCACTTAGTAACTTGTCTCCTCCGCGCAACACTGACTTCTGTTCCATTTTTGTGCAGATGTTCGTGTCATTGTAGATGATGATGCGGGATTAGAGGAAGGCATTCTTCCTGCCCTTCGAGAATATAACATCGCGCAGTTCACAACGGTCGAAGTGCCAGGTGAACAACATCAAGTCAGTACCGTATAGCTCACCGCGTCGGGATGCCGATATTCAATTGATCTTACTCTAGACAATAGTCAGCGATTTCGCGCGTGTACCCGACACCGAAGAAGAACGTTATCTTGACCCACGATCTAAAACTTCCTTTGTTTTCAACCACTTGACTCTAGTGAGTCCTCACTTTCGGTCACGAGCGGTGGTCACCAATGGCGTTAGTAGGAAGCCACTGATCCTCAGTCGGAGGAGCCTTCGGAGGTAGAACCTCAGCGGTCTGTGGATTAACTGTCATGCATCGATGCGCATTGGATTTACCAGAGATCAGTGCTGCGTTGGAATCTGCTGCTTTGTCGTACTTGAGCTCACACTACCACGATGGAGTCACTACTGTGCTAGCCATGTCGACCACCCGGTTCGCAATTCAGATCGTCTCCAATAAATACAACCCATCAAATTACTGGTTTGTTCATTAATATCACATCGCCTATGTCAAACTAAATTATCTCTCCAGGGCTGGTAGATGGCGCTCACACTACGAAATAGACTTTGAGAGCAGGACCATACAGGGAAGGGTCCTCGTGAATGTTCACTACTATGAACAAGGCAATGTAAGACTCGTCACAGGACACAAATTCATCGGTTTGACGTTTCGTATAGGTCCAACTCAGTACATCGAATGACTTGTCAATATCAATACCATCTGCTGTGTCATCACTATCTCCTGCGTCATCGGCATCCAAGATATTTGCATTGATTGAGGCTGAAGAGTCACGATGCCAGACATCACTGAATGATGCATATCATGAAATGGGAGAGAAGGCGTTCAAAGGGTTGAGGCGGGCTTTGCCCTTAACGCGACAGAAGATAGACTGGGATAAGGTGAGTATTTTATCATGACGGACATCATCCTGACTGAGTTTGTGTAGACTATGGGGTACAAACTGGGCGCTGAGCTTACCGCTAGTAATCGCACCTTTGGCGCCCAAGCTCGATAATGGTCATCAGCAGTTGATTTACGTCGCCCGGTTTGGTCTTCACTTATGTGTAGCCGTATACTGTGGAAATGCAAAAAAAAACCATTTCATTAAAATGACGCGTATATCCACCTTGCAGCTTTGACAATCATTTTAGCGCGTATGCTGACAAGGCAGGAGCACAATGCGAAACCCACACGCTTCGACTGTCGACCTGTTTATGATCTTGGTGTGATGCTAGCCAGTATTGGCTTGTTTAGCTTGAGCTTGAATGATCCCAACACGTTGGACATCAGATGAAATGACAGGTGGCATGTGCAGTTTTCAAGCTTACACTAATACATACAGCCTCTATACCATAATTGCCAGGTGCGAGATACTAAGCAATCAACGAAGCGCACGTAGACAATATTTGATGCATGGGATCCCCAGAATACCTGCATTGCCTCCTGGACTCCGATCAAAGTTGTCCACTATCTGTGCGAATACCTCGGACTCGGATGAAGCGCTCATATGAAAAACGTGGGAGAGGCTTGCGTGTAAGACAATGACTCAAAAACGAGGGTTAGGTGACCATGAGTCTCGTTCAGGGGCAGCGTGATCCCAGAACATGATAGTTTTACCGAGGAACTCCGGATGTATTCACTGTTTGTCGCCAACTTCTTTGACCATGTGCTGAGTCGTCGTTCCGGGTCGTGGACAGGGTCATGCAGTTGGAAAAATCGTCTGCAAGCCTGGCCATATATTCAATAGCATTTGCGCACGTTCCTGAGAAGTAACGACAAATGATATCCCAAATTGCGACTGAAACATGTGTCTGCGTGATGCAATTTGATGTAGAAAGCAAGGGGTGATGCTGCCTGGCAGAAAAATTCGTACCTGGCGCCGACGACCCGTTTCAGACTGTGCAAGGCCCACATACCGCTAACAACATGCCTATAGGCGCCGCTTGACCTGTTGGAAGATTGCTTTTGAAGCCACTACGTCGTTGAAAATTAGCAGGTGGATCACTGATCAAGGTGTTGTCACAACTTGTCAGATGTCGGCGTGGCCTGGCTGGGGATCGGATCTGATGGTCGATGAGATCCAGCGATGACTACCAAGGGGGACTCGGATATCGCGTTTGCATACATGACAGATGTTGGTCTCGAAGTTTCAACTCACATGGCCATAACAGATGCATAAGCCAAGTCCTGAAGAGGTCGACTTACTTGTGGGTCTCCGGACATGCGGAAACCGCACAAGTAGTATAACGCTCCAAGCTTCCGCTACCCATATACGCGGACGTTCTTCAGCATCGCGTTCAGAACCCAAGTTGATGCGTCCATATCTTGCACGCCTTGGCAAAATTTTGATCACCTTTCTTGCTTTGTCGCTAGCTGCTGCCTGCATAAGTCGCAGTGGATACTCGAGGGTTTTGTATGGCCACATTCGCATTGCCGTTGAAGATAGTCATGACAAATTCAGGTTCGCTGAGGTTGCTCAAGTGGCAGAAGTTACTTATGTTTCGTGGATGAATGTTGAACCGTGCGCATGAGGTAGCAGGCGAGTCTAAGACGGTCAGTATGGTGGGCTTTGTCACTAGTTGGTGGCTCTTTGGTAACAGTGGTCACTGGTAGGTTATTAGACTTAGTTGAAAAGCTTTCCATTGGATTTCGGACCCTGCTTCAAAGTCTACAACTTTGCATAACAAGTTTGTAACACGTCCCATGTCTTGCAACCGCTGTTCGCAGTCCAGCAGCACACCCGAGAACTTCCTTTTAGTGTGCAGAAACTGCAACAAATACTGGCATCACAGTAAGTGATTAGTCGTCTGTGACGACAGAACATCTACTAGGAAACATACCCATCGTTTTGATCCTTAGGATGCCACCCCCCTCCCCTCGACGACGACGATCTTGTTCTGCTCATCCGCTCCAAAAACGCAGGCGATCGCGAAAATGGTCTAGATGGTTGGATATGCAAACGTTGCGTCAAGAGTCAAGCGGCTGGAACCTGCAATAAAACTGCAGCTCAATCACTGAGACCGAAATCGGACGATAGTAATCAAGGTGACCCGCCGCCCTTTGTTCAGACGCAGGAATCGTTGGGGATTGCACTTCCGAAGGACAAGAGGGAAAACGATTCAAGCGTTGCAACTCGCAGCGGCGGGCTAGTGGGACCTAGTATCGAGGCAACCACCCATGAACTCCTTACCGCCGAACCCATACAACACAACGATCACGACAGCCAGCACCTACAACAGCAGGGCAATCATACAGGTAGCCAGATGAGAAGTCTAGGTGCTGAAGAACTACGCTCCGCAGTTTTGCGCTCTGACGCTTATGTTTCCAGATAACAATAGGACTCCCGACTGCTACAGTTAAAAGGCTGCAGGTGAAACGCGTGCTCCAGGAGCAGCACTTTGATGGCCTTAGAGTGGACTGTGACTATCCCATCAATACGGAACTTTGTCTGGATCAGCCTGCTGTGCCTCCGAGTCTAAAGTACGCCCGTGCTCAGGATGGAAAGAAGCTCGTCTCGTCCGAGTATCCACCAAGAGTGGAGCAAGTCATGTGCATGAATCCTTTGCACATAAAAAAACCTGTAGCAAGAAAAGAAGATACACCCTCTTCTCGCTCTGTTACTTTATTTTCCGAAAGGGTTTACTCTCCATTCACTTCACTGTCTGTTGACGAAGACAAACATGTGCAATCTGATTTGGCAATGAAGAGTCCTGGGGGCGACGGGCAGGAAGTTGGCAAAGATACTCCTCTAGGAAACCCCGTCGGACACGACGACATTCACATGAAAGATGAGTGTGATAATCTCTCCGGACCTCCTGTCCTACGGTTCGGTGGTTCCACTCCCATTCTGTCTAGTTCGAAAACATTTAGCGAGCAGCAAGGAGGGTCCGTGAAGAAGGAAGATCGTCAGATAGTTCAACAACAAGGAGTTTTTCAATCGCATCATCAACTCAAGAGCCAGAGCAGCCTTAAGGTTGGGCCTACGTTTGGAGTGCAAACAGTTTTTCCTGACGAAATTCGACAGCGAACACCGAAGGCACTGGCAAAGGCTCAACCATTGTTGGGCCCTGATTGGTTGAAAGCTCGATACTCATCTGTCGATGATCCATGGCGCTGTCTTTGCGGTCCACAGCGCCGAACGTATGGTGTCAGCAGACGCAAGAAATCTACAGCTAAGTTCCTTGGTGATTCGGCGCAATCAGTGGCGACCACAGATAGAGAACTTCTCGGGTATTTGTTCTGTCACGACTGGGTTAAGCAGACACAAGCCAATGCTCGATAGCCATGTTTGGGGTCCAAATAATCGGCACGTTGATGGTACTGGTGGCATGGGTGACTCAATCAGTCTTAATGTACACACTAACATAGTTCTTGTACGCAGTTGTACTAATGGTCTATTATAAATCACTGGGTTAACGGTGTAATGTTCCGCTGCTGCAAGATATTGTTTACTTCTTCCCATAGCCTGCGATGATGCCGACCATTAGGCAGTGTACCCAAAGGATGCTGCCACGCATTGATTCTCTTCAGTCGGGGAAAGATATCGGACAGGGCACATGCGACATCTTGTGGATTGGCCAACATCGAATCACCTAAGCTCAAGGAAGTCACTGCCAAATTGCGAGCCAGAGCTGTGTCCCGCCGTGAAGACTCGGATGTTATGGGACAGGGTAGTAGGGCATTTAAGACTATCGCAATCTGATAGAGCCTCGGGCACAAAGCGCACAGCGATTGAAGACCACGGATGGTGATCGATTGTCTAGGCTCAGAAGCGGACAGATGCCAGCCACGCCCCTCATTGAGGCAAAAGACCTCAAGTTCTGGCCAGGAGCTTGCCATCGCCGTAAGGTCCGAGTCACCCAGTGAAAATGACAGGCACTACGCCCAGATCAAAAACTCGTAGTTTGGTAAAAGCGAAAAGTGGTTTGAATACGTCCACCGTGATAATCTTTGAATCGGGAAGAAGCTGGGAGACTGCGAGTGTGGCATTTGGAAGGCTGTCGTGCACTTTAATGGAACGCATTGCACTGCATTCACTGTCGCATTGACTGGAATAAAGTGTGCTAAAACACTCTGTCAAGGAAGCAGTGGTTGGCGCTTCAGAGATGTTGAAGACAACTGACTGCAGAGGCCTGCAACCAGGTTCTACGAAGGATGTGATAATTGGGATAGTATATGCACGAAGATGCAGATTACGCAAATTGCAGAACCACGAACGATCAGCACAGTCCTTAGCTGCCCTGGATCTATGAGGCACTAAGATTCCGTGGTCGCACGACACCCATGAAGGGATGCCCAAGCTTAAAGTCATGAGTGACTTGAGTTGAGATAGGTGCAGAAGATCTGCTTCGCTGATGGTCGATGACTTGCATTCTAGGGTGGTGAGACGAGGTAGTTGACAGATCATCTGAACGGCAGAGGGGCCCTCGTCTCCCGATAAGGATATGACAGAATGCTTGCTTATTGTCATGCTGTGGAGGTTGGGGCAGAGTTCCGGCAGTAAGGTTAGGAAGGGAAAGTCGGGAGGTTTGTGGAAAAAGAAATCCAGCTCAAGCGACTCCAGAGTAGGACTTAGGAATAATCGGATATACACATAACGTGATTGATCAGTGTCAGTCCATGACAGTTGACGGAGGTTGGGAAACAACGAGGTCGTGATGTGCATCAAGCCTAATAATCGCAGTCGTTCTGTAAGGGCGATTTGGGAGTGGGTATCTGGGCATGCCAAAGCGGGACATGATAATTTACGGACACGAGACGCAGCGCGTTGGAAGGACGCGCATGGTACTGATGTGCGCGGGTCCTTGAAAGATTGAGTCAGTTATCACGGTGTCTATGATTCTATAGTTCACGCACATTTGGTATCCTTGGTTTCATATATTGAAGTAAGGGCCTTACGTCCGGCAATTCCGACCATAAGAAGTCCAATGCCAGAGGCGATAGGAAATGACATGTCCGAGCGAGAGCATTAAGCTGACTATATGGTGCGTCTGCTTCTCGTAGCACGGTAAGTATGTTCAGCAGGATTTCGTCAACTAGCAACGCGTGATGCATGGTAGGTATGGGAGGGATGATGTGAGTGTGGCTCCTGAGGCGCTGAGCGAGAGCGGGGAGTTGACAAATATAATAGATGAACGATCAATTGCCTTGTACAAAGATAGGCACTTGTTTGCGGAGGCGACGATTCGTTATCGAGGGCGATGGGACTTGGGCGAAATAAAAGCTTTTGTACTGAAAGGATTCTATGGTATACTGTCATTCATGCCATGAGACTGTCGGCATGGGAGGTCGTGAGAAGTAGAAGGCTGATTCACTGGCGGAGCTACCGTGGAACTATTGTCTTGCCGTCTAAGACGTGCAGGGACATGAGCCGTGTGGCAAAGCCCAGAATTCAAAGTTGCCGAGGCTTGGTGTTATCATCCGCTGCATTTCCATCATCCGAGGGACGTCCGTGAATGGCTCGTTATTAATTATTCCATACAGCTTAAGGTAGAATATATCCGTATGAGTGTTCTTAAATGAATGCGACGAAACCCTGACCTGATGTGGCTGACTTTTAAACACGAGGATCATGGCGCTGGCTGTCATCCTTTTGTGTTCTCCATTGATGTGTACCGAATATGTCGCATCCTCAGAGTCTAACCACAGGGATATTCGTATGGCAGCATTGAGATCCCGGCTGCAAGCAGGCTAATACGCTCTGCAGAAGAAAGTTCCGAGAAGGATCTGTTGGTATGTGTCGGAACCTGAGATTGTAACTCAAGTTCGCTTGTAAAGTATGAGGCCTGGGCCTGACAGCATTCAACTAGACGAGAATGACTCACTGCGATGTTTGCCGCCGTAAGAAGTGCAGTGCAGCGCCATGTTCACATTTGCGGATCATGAACTATTTCCCCCTGCTTCGGGAAGCGCGCCAACGGCACAAGTACTAAATCGCAAATGGCGGTGATCTGAAAAGATTTTTCTAGACCTCATCTGAAGCCTAGGATGCAGCCGAGCAGAGTTTACATACAGCTGCATTATTTTGCCTTGGAGAAAGAGCCCGAGCTCCTAAGCTGCGCCCACTGACTCGGATATGTACTGCCTTGCCGCGAAAGGTTGACCGGTACAGAAAGCTGTTGGGACCAAGCGCAATCAAGGCGGCTTGTGCTACCGAACCCGGACAGTGTCAAAATTCAGAAATCTGATCCTATGAACATATACGTGGTTTAAGATGGTAAATTGACCGTTGCTTAAAGAAGCTCACATACCAACAGCAAGGTCAAATCTGAGTCTAGGCCATTTCAGAGACACATACGCACTGCAACTCACTGGCTTAGTACAAGTTGAGTGAAGCCGAAATGAAGCGAAAACCAGCGCGGCACGGAGGCAATAGAACTAAGTATTGTGACTGGTTTGAGGGTCCCGAACGTCCTCAGGTGAACATGTAATAATATGCTAGCGGGCCAGGGCAGGGCCAGGGTTCTTGAATCATATCTAGATCATAGTACGTCAAAAGCCTCAAGCAAAGCGGACTCGCCAGATAATTTGGAGTTATGGGCACTGAGTACTGATGAGCCGGCTACATATGAGATTGGCAAATTCACAGACCAACTTTAACTAATTAACAACAATTGATTGGTGCAAAAGTACTTCGTGTATCACTTGCGACCCCTCGTGGCGCCATACGACCCCCCATTCTCCTTTGCCTTCATGACATGACGATCGTCGACGGAAACAGCGAGAATGATCTTATTCGCTTGCTCAACAGTATCCAAGAACTTTCTGAGCAGCTTACACAGAACCGCTCTATATCATTTTCGCTCCATGCCTCAGCTGGTGCTATAAAGGTTTTGCCTCCTTTTAGTAAAGTTAGAGAGCCTCAATTGATCGAACCATAGACTCAAGCGGCACATACACAGACAGGCTTTGTCCTCCGCAGGTGGGAGCGTAAATGTTGAGCGGGATTTATAGACTGGACTGACCGTGCGCAGGTTCAACCTCGACAAAGTTCAAGGTTTACCTTATTCATTACTGATGTATTATCACTGGACTGACTCCTCCTTTAAACGCAGATGTGTACGACGGAGAACTGGAGCGCATGAACGCCTCCCTTGCAGCTGAGAATCAGACGCTGCAGCACGACAACAAACAACTTGGTGCCCTCATTCGGGAGTATGAGCAGACACTTCGAAAGCGTAATGAGTGCATTCCGCACAAGAGCTGTACGTGTATATATCCACGTCATGGCAACTCATTCTAACAAAAATATGTCCTCTTTTTTCCCTCGCCTCGATCCGCCGCCCTATACACATGTGTTACGCGATAATTAATCTGCAGCGTGACGTTCAAGAACACGAACTCGCTCTCATTCGCGAGTACGAATCCAAGCTTATTGCCAGGGAGTCGGAAGATCTTCTCCGTGCACTGTTGGCTAGCACTGCCCAATCGGCGGCCCTCGGGCGGGTATCAAATACGCTTCGCATTCTCATGCGCGTACTGAATGGTGAGGATGCCGAAGTTGCTGATACGCCTTCGCCCGGGGCTAAGCAAGGCGATATGGAGGAGTTTGATTTCGAAGAAAAGAAGGATTGGTCCCTTGAGAGGGACTGTGAGCTCGCACGGTTGGAACGAGAGAACTCTGTATTACGGAGAATGCTGGGGATGGAGTTACATGAAATCGAGGTTGACACTAAATGGGATGCTACAGATTATGCAGTAGACAACTCGCGCCTGCTTGAACCGCGTTCTGGATCAAGCAAGCATCTTCATCAGCCTCTGCAACCACAAAAGAAGGTACTGGGCGGTGCGCCAGGCACAGTGGGACCGTACGGAACATACAAGAAGGGCAAATCAGGTTGAACATAGCGTGAGGCCTTTTTCTCATTCATTGGATATCTGTTGACCGTCGCTTCTTCAGTCTATCCACTTTCTTCGTTTTATTTTTTGTGGACTTTTGTACATTCATACCATGGTGCAACGGCAGGATACTCCTAATTCTTCGATGCATTTCCACGCAAGAGCTATATCGAGCTGGATGACACGAACAGTTCATCATCAATATTTGAAATTTCGTGTGCAGCTCAGACTTGGCGCGAACTTCACTAGATTTCACTTGGTGATATGAATCAGAACTGGCTTCTCGCTATGCTCTTATTCATACTTTTCTGCTATGCAGCACCAAAACAGGAAGAGAGATGGAATAGGTTAGATCACTGATCAATAGGTTTGGGGCAGTCATAATCATGTGAGTGCCATCAAACATATTTGGTAGTATGATGGCATGACCACTTAGACGTTCTTGAGAAAGAGAAGGATCCGTGTTTGATAGCTGCTTAGCGCTTATTCAGTGCCACCTGAGAACTTTGCGGTGCATAAGATCCCCACATCGAGGCTCGAGTCACTGCCCTTCTATCACACTGACTTACATACACTCAGGTCAGGCTGTGTTTATATTGGCTATATATGCTTAATCTGCGTATCGATAATGGGCTCTAATACCCGCCTCTTTCATGGCAATTTTTTCCAAACCGACAGAACATCAATGGAATTCAACAAGTATGTATTCTTTCATGTGACGCGCTGTCGAATTCTCGAGATGACTTTGGCTCCCTCATACCTAGTACGACGTCCACCACTGAGACTGGAACCGAATTCTACGACCGTAGTCTGACAAGCTGCAGATATGCCCTTGTTGGAATGGTGTGTTCTGGTGTCGTCAGCTGCTGTTGCATCATTGCAGGCATTGCCATCATGGCCACTGACAAACGGCTACAATAGTCGTATTGTCAAGCAGCAAACTGCAGAGAGACATGATAGTTCTGGTCCTTAACTAAATTGTCACTATATGCACCCAATTTACTGGGTTCGTACATGGCATCTCACTACGCTCAGCACTAGCCTCATAATCTCGGCTCCGTTTCAACTCTAATCTGCGGCTTTTGACTGCAGCTCGTGGATGGAGAAACCCCAACGAAACGCTGCCCAACAGCATCATGGCTGTCCTCCTTATCATATCCTACAGCTCAGTCTCCCTCGTTACATTATCCGACGACTCGACCTTCGTGATGAGGTCCGGTCAGGTTGTCTATCCCTCTAACATCTTTGGGCTGCCTGTTCTGTTATTGGGTGTCACACTTCTTCTCCAGGTGGTGATCGCGTGGTCAGGTATACGAGCTGTTAAAATATTGGCCTGGAGCTCTTCACCTTTCGACTTGAACGCTATTCTGGTTTTCAAGCACAATTGATCCCGGTGCATGCGTGCGGTGTCCGACCTGGATGTGTACGGCGGTCCAGCAAATTCGTCGGACACAGCCCTCGACTTGGCATGCTCATCCCTAGCATCCGCAAAGTCATCATGTCTCTTTGGGGCTTCGTTGTAGCATGTACTGTGTAGGCTATGCTGGCCATGTACTCTACAATAAGTATGAAAGCATCTACTCCGTCATAGCGACGTCAAAATCGTGGTCAATCCTCCCCAGTGACTGGTCTTCCAACTGCGGTTATCTATGGGATGCCGTTTTCTGGGAATGGTCCATGGTGGATGTTGTCCCTCACCAATGTGGTAGTTTTCCTAGGGACCTATTGGCACTTGGGCTGCGTTGCTCGGTGTCAGCGACAAACCCGTTGAAGTCGGTTTTCGCCAATCCGCTTTGTCTCATACTTGTTCATCTTGAAGCCTGTAAGTACTACGTGAGTCAACCGTACCCGCTTTTAGTCCAGTGTTATTGAACAACATTGATATCTACGATATAGATTGGATGTTTAGGGCTTGCATTCGCAATATTGTATCCCGGCACCTATGCCCAGACACAGGGAGTCGTGTTCTATTAGTATATGCATACAATGTAGGTTCGCATTCATAGTCTAAGTACTTGCAGCCACTACAGATCCTCACATACTTGTGTAGATCTGGAACTTGTGTATAGCATTGCTCATATCTGCCTGTGTCTTTACTCTCGTCTCATTGCGCCAACAGCATGGCCCTCAGCCAGCCGCATATGGTCACCTCCAGATACTCACAAACCTCGTAGATGAGTGATCGCCTGTGATGTGGTGCCAGGGGCACAAGGAGGACGGGGTTTAGTATTGTCATGCTGATAGAATGCTTGCTTGGCCATGGGGATAGTTAATCTTAATTAAGAGTAGTTCTGCAATGCTCGCCCTTCTCTTTGGAAGTATCCATGATGATCAATGACATAAGTGATATCAACTAGGTTTTGCACTGGGTGAATACAACGATCCTGGAGACGTTTGTTCATTGTGAGGGCTTTGGATCTTCGCCAGGTAGCCGAGTGACCATCATCGTCCCAGAGATAGAAATGCCCAGCGGCAAAAAAAATGGTGAGTCTATTGTGCAAGTTTATTCCAGTACATGACAGTGCTAAAAATGGTTGCCTATGCGTGGGCTTCATCCCTGAAAAGTTGTAGGTGCTTAGAAATAGATCTGAGATCTGCGGGAGGGATGAGGAGCAAGTGTTGGCCATCAAGTTCTATGGCGCACTGGAGCCCAGAGGACGACACGTGGCATGCATGGACGAAAGGTCGAGCATACCAGCAAAAGAGGCTTGTCAAAATAAACAAGATCGACGGGTGACTGAATGTTGATTGTGACTCACAGATGTGCAATTGATATCTTATCATGAAAGGAAGTATAGAATACTCGTAGGACTGAATCTCTTCAAAGAAGAGACAGGAACTCTGCTTTGAGTTTCAAGCTCAAGCTCAAGCCTCGGTTCTGTGTCACGATCAACGTACTGCTAGACTCGGAGTTGTTTCCCCATAACCGATGACCAAGCAAATTTTGAACCCCGTGATAGTCGGAGTTCGAAACCAAAAAGTTGAAGACTGGTAATTAGTCATCGACCAAACTTTCACCGTCGCCCTCAACATCGACGACGATGAGTTCGTTCATTCGCCCTCCTCCGGGCTTCCCGCCCCCACCGCCAGGCATGCCCCCACCGCCAGGGTTTCCACAGGCTTCAACCTCAAAGATGCCTCCCGAAGTCCTTGCACAAAAGTCGCAGAAATGGGTGTCCATGCAGAAGAAGCGCTATGGCGAAAAGCGCAAAGGAGGATATGTTGATATGGGAAAACAGGTGCGTTAAAATGGTATGGTATTTTACACGTACTGACTAAATGATTGCGCAGGATTTGCCTCCGGAGCACGTCCGTAAAATTATCAAGGACCACGGTGACATGAGCAATCGCAAGTTTCGCAATGATAAGCGTGTCCACCTCGGCGCCTTGAAATACGTCCCTCACGCTGTAATGAAGCTGCTTGAAAATATTCCATACCCCTGGGAGCAGGTTCGCGAGGTGCCCGTCCTTTATCATATCACTGGCGCAATCACTTTCGTCAATGAGATCCCCCGTGTCATCGAACCCGTTTATCATGCCCAATGGAGTTCCATGTGGCTAGCTATGCGCCGAGAGAAGCGTGACCGCAGGCATTTCAAGCGTATGCGCTTCCCACCTTTTGATGATGAAGAGCCACCGTTGGATTATGGTGATAACGTACTGGATGTTGAGCCTCTTGAAGCCATCCAGCTGGAGCTCGATTCAGAGGAGGATTCTGCCATTATTGATTGGTTTTATGACCCAAAGCCGCTGGTGGACACACCTGCGGTCAATGGTCCATCATATCGCTATTGGCAGCTCACATTACCTGTCATGGCGAATTTGTATCGTCTCGGGAGAACCCTGTTATCAGACCAACCTGATAGCAATGCAAGTTATCTTTTCGACAAGAAATCTTTCTTCACTGCAAAAGCTCTCAACCTGGCAATTCCTGGAGGGCCGAAGTTTGAGCCATTGTACCGTGACATGGATGCTTTCGACGAAGATTGGAACGAGTTCAATGATGTCAATAAAGTCATCATTCGTCAACAAATCCGTACGGAGTACAAGGTTGCCTTCCCGCATCTCTATAACTCTCTCCCGCGTTCTGTTCACCTCTCTCCATACCATGCGCCAAAGAATGTCTATATTCGCACTGATGATCCGGACCTACCCGCCTTCTATTTTGACCCACTCATTAACCCCATCTCCCTGCGTGGCGCTACTCCCAAGAACGCACCGCTCGTCTCTCACGAAGATTTTATCTTCGGCCCGAACGGCGACGATGACGACGATTTTGAATTGCCCGAAGATGTGCAGCCATTCCTTGAGGACAAGCCTCTCGAGAACGACCTCACTGCTGATGGTATTGCTCTATGGTGGGCGCCTGAGCCCTACAATCGGCGCTCTGGTCGCATGCGTCGTGCACAGGACATTCCTTTGGTGAAGAACTGGTATCTGGAGCACTGTCCTCCCAACCAGCCGGTCAAAGTTCGCGTATCGTACCAGAAATTGCTCAAGTGCTTCGTCCTCAACGAGCTCAAGAGTCGACCTGAGAAGGCGATGACTAAAAAGAATCTCTTCCGGCAGTTGAAGGCGACGAAATTCTTCCAGACAACAAAGCTTGACTGGGTGGAAGCCGGTTTGCAGGTTTGCAGACAAGGGTATAACATGCTCAACCTCCTCATTCACAGAAAGGTAGCCTTTTGCAAAGACTATTGGGATACATTGAAGCTAATTTGTCTTCAGAACTTGAACTACTTGCATCTCGACTATAATATGAACTTGAAGCCAGTGAAGACGCTTACTACGAAGGAGCGCAAAAAGTCTCGCTTCGGAAATGCCTTCCACTTGTGCCGCGAGATTCTGCGCCTTACAAAGCTTGTCGTTGATGCCCATGTTCAGTTCCGCTTGGGCAATGTTGATGCTTTCCAGCTCGCAGACGCACTGCAGTACATCTTCGCGCATATTGGGGCATTGACTGGTATGTACCGGTACAAGTACAAGGTTCGTATGATTACTGTCATATTTTCTTCTATTGATTTTCACCCATCCAGCTTATGAGACAAGTTCGCATGACAAAAGATCTTAAGCACTTGATCTACTACCGCTTTAATACTGGCCCTGTTGGCAAGGGACCTGGAAATGGCTTTTGGGCACCTGGTTGGCGTGTGTGGCTTTTCTTCATGCGAGGCATTGTACCGCTACTCGAACGCTGGCTTGGTAACCTTCTCGCGCGTCAGTTCGAGGGACGCAACAGCAAGGGCATTGCGAAGACTGTGACAAAGCAACGTGTCGAGTCTCACTACGACCTCGAGTTACGTGCGGCTGTCATGCACGACATTCTCGACATGATGCCCGAGTCCATCAAGCAAAACAAGTCGAAAACGATTCTCCAGCATCTCTCGGAGGCGTGGCGTTGTTGGAAAGCGAACATTCCATGGAAAGTCCCTGGGATGCCCACTGCGATTGAGAACATTATCCTACGGTACATCAAGAGCAAGGCTGATTGGTGGTGCTCGGTTGCACATTATAATCGGGAGCGTATCCGCCGTGGTGCTACAGTTGATAAGGCAGTAGTGAAGAAAAACTTGGGTCGGCTGACTCGTTTGTACTTGAAAGCAGAGCAGGAGAGGCAGCATGGGTACTTGAAGGATGGACCGTACATCAGTGCGGAGGAGGCCGTTGCAATCTATACAGCGACTGTTCACTGGCTGGAGAGCCGCAAATTTGCTCCTATACCATTCCCGTAAGTGGGTCGGGCATGTTTCGCATGTTACGAACTCACCGTCCTCTCTAGTCCTCTGTCGTACAAGCACGACACGAAGCTGCTTGTACTTGCACTTGAAAAATTGAAGGAGGCTTACTCAGTCAAGGGTCGCCTTAACCAGTCGCAGCGTGAGGAGCTTGCCTTGATTGAGCAGGCGTATGACAATCCGCACGAATGTCTGTCGCGCATCAAGCGACTACTTCTCACCCAACGTGCGTTCAAGGAGGCTGGCATCGAGTTCTTTGACACGTATGACAAACTCATTCCGTGCTACGACATCGAGCCTGTTGAGAAGATTACCGACGCCGTCAGTTTCAGCATTTACTCCGTTATATGCCATCCTGACGTTGATATTACACAGTATCTTGATCAATTCCTGTTCTTCGAAGCTGATAAAAGAGGGTTGTTCCCAGCCTGGATCAAACCTGCCGACACTGAGCCGCCGCCGCTACTTGTGTACAAGTGGTGCCAGGGCATCAACAACTTAACAGACATCTGGGAGACGAGCGAGGGCGAGTGCAACGTGATGATGGAGACTGTCTTCTCCAAAGTTTATGAGAAGATCGACCTGACCCTGTTGAACCGTCTTCTCCGGCTCATTCTTGATCACAATTTGGCAGACTACATCACTGCGAAGAACAACACAGTACTGACCTACAAGGACATGGCGCACACGAACGCATTCGGTCTCATCCGTGGCCTTCAGTTCTCTGCATTCGTCTTCCAGTACTACGGTCTCGTCCTTGATCTCCTCATTTTGGGCTTGCAGCGAGCTAGCGAGATGGCAGGTCCACCACAGATGCCTAACAACTTTTTGCAGTACCGCGACTCGGCGACGGAGACTCGCCACCCCATCCGCTTGTACTCTCGTTACGTTGATCGCTTGCACATCCTCTTCCGCTTCAGCGCTGATGAAGCAAGAGACTTGATCCAACGCTATCTTAGTGCCAACCCTGACCCGACCAACAACAATGTCATCGGGTACAACAACAAGCGTTGCTGGCCACGGGATTGTCGTATGCGCCTCATTAAACATGATGTCAACCTCGGAAGAGCAGTTTTCTGGAACGTTAAGAACAGCCTGCCGCGCTCACTTACCACCATCGAGTGGGAGGACACCTTTGTCAGTGTTTACTCCAAAGACAACCCACAGTTGTTGTTCTCGATGTGCGGCTTTGAGGTCCGTATCTTGCCCAAGATCAGGACGATGGGTGGCGAGCAGTTCTCGTTGAAGGACGCTGTGTGGAATCTCACCAACGAGCAGACCAAAGAGCGAACTGCGCAGGCGTTCCTCCGTGTCTCCGATGATGGTGTCCAGCAATTCAACAACCGTATCCGTCAGGTCCTCATGAGCTCCGGCTCCACCACTTTCTCGAAGATCGTCAACAAGTGGAACACTGCACTGATCGGTTTGATGACCTACTACCGCGAAGCCGTCATTCACACAAACGAGCTCTTGGACTCTCTTGTCAAAGCAGAGAACAAGATCCAAACTCGTGTTAAGATCGGTTTGAATAGTAAGATGCCGTCCCGTTTCCCTCCTGTCGTCTTCTACACACCGAAGGAGCTCGGTGGCCTTGGAATGCTTTCGATGGGTCACGTTCTTATCCCACAGAGTGACTTGCGATGGTCCAAGCAAACTGACGTTGGAGGTTCGTTCTCCCTCATGTTGGATAACCATTATCTGGCTCATAATAGTTCGTTTGATCAGTTACGCATTTCCGTGCTGGTATGACCCACGAAGAGGACCAGTTGATTCCGAACTTGTACAGATATCTTCAACCATGGGAGGCAGAATTTTTGGATTCGGCTCGTGTTTGGTCTGAATACTCCATGAAGCGGAAGGAGGCCAATGCGCAGAATCGCCGTCTCACCCTTGAAGATCTTGAGGATAGCTGGGACCGCGGTATTCCTCGTATCAATACCCTTTTCCAAAAGGATCGTCACACATTGGCATATGACCGAGGTTGGCGTGTGCGGACGGATTGGAAGCAATACCAGTTGCTGAAACAGTGAGTCACTCTCCAGCTATCTGGATTTAATGCTGAAATGTCTGTTAGCAACCCCTTCTGGTGGACATCTCAACGCCATGACGGAAAGCTCTGGCAACTGAACAATTACCGTGTTGATGTTATTGCTGCACTAGGCGGTGTTGAGGGTATCTTGGAGCACACGCTCTTCAAAGGAACCTACTTCCCCACCTGGGAGGGTCTTTTCTGGGAGAAAGCGTCTGGATTCGAAGAGTCTATGCGATACAAGAAGCTTACCAACGCCCAGAGGTCTGGTCTTAACCAGATCCCTAACCGTCGATTCACTCTTTGGTGGAGTCCGACTATCAACCGCGCCAACGTCTATGTCGGTTTCCAGGTTCAGCTTGATCTGACGGGTATTTTTATGCACGGCAAGATTCCCACCCTTAAGATCTCGCTAATTCAGATCTTCCGTGCGCACTTGTGGCAGAAGATTCACGAAAGTGTGGTCATGGACTTGTGTCAAGTCTTCGATCAGGAGCTAGAGCCTCTCCAGATCGAGACAGTGCAAAAGGAGACTATTCACCCTCGTAAGAGTTATAAGATGAATTCGTCTTGCGCCGATATCTTGCTGTTCTCGGCCTACAAGTGGAATATCTCTCGGCCTTCACTGGTCACAGACGTAGGTCATCCTCCATACCTGGTTGGACGTTGATCTGATTGCTCCATTTCTTTAGAACAAGGACGTTTTGGATGGCACGACCAGCAATAAATATTGGATCGACGTTCAGCTGCGTTGGGGCGACTTCGATACCCATGATATCGAGCGGTATACTCGTGCCAAGTTCTTGGACTACGTGTCCGACTCCATGAGTATCTACCCCTCGCCAACTGGTGTTATGATCGGCATGGATCTAGCCTATAACTTGTGGTCTGCATACGGCAACTGGTTCCCCGGAATGAAGCCTCTGATCCAGCAGGCCATGGCTAAGATTATGAAGGCCAATCCAGCATGCCACGTCTTGCGCGAGCGTATTCGCAAGGGTCTCCAGTTGTACTCTTCTGAGCCTACAGAGCCTTACCTCAACAGCCAGAACTATTCGGAACTGTTCTCAAACCAGATCATTTGGTTTGTTGACGACACTAATGTGTATCGTGTCACCATCCACAAGACGTTCGAGGGTAACTTAACGACCAAACCGATCAATGGCGCTATCTTCATTTTCAACCCACGTTCTGGACAGTTGTTCCTGAAGATCATCCACACCAGTGTCTGGGCTGGCCAAAAGCGTCTCGGTCAACTTGCGAAGTGGAAGACTGCCGAAGAAGTGGCTGCATTGGTTCGTTCATTACCTGTCGAAGAACAGCCGAAGCAGGTCATTGTCACTCGCAAGGGCATGTTGGACCCTCTCGAGGTTCACTTGCTTGATTTCCCGAATATCGTCATCAAGGGAAGCGAATTGCAACTGCCCTTCCAGGCTTGCATGAAGATGGAGAAGTTCGGTGACTTGATCCTAGTAAGTGGGTCCACGCGTATTGCATTTCTGTTGCTGACACTGTTTCTCACAGCGTGCTACACAACCCCAAATGGTCCTATTCAGCTTGTATGACGACTGGCTCAAGTCGGTATCCAGCTACACCGCCTTCTCTCGTCTTATCCTTCTCCTTCGTGGCTTGCACGTCAACAACGAGAAGGCGAAGATTATTTTGCACCCGGACAAGTCGACCATCACAGAGCCACACTTCGTCTGGCCCACTCTTACAGATGATGAATGGATCAAGGTTGAGGTCGCAATGAAGGATCTTATCTTGGCAGTGAGTGATACCACATACTTTTTGAACTTTAACTCATCGAGTCCAAGGATTTCGGCAAGCGGAACAGTGTCAACATCGCGTCCTTGACTGCCAGTGAAATTCGTGATATTATTCTTGGACAAGAGATTGCCGCTCCCTCCGTCCAGCGCCAGCAGATGGCTGAGCTTGAGAAGAGTAACGAGGCGCAGGGCCAAGTCACCGCTGTGCAAACTCAAACTACCAACGTTCACGGTGATACGATTCAGACCGTCACGACGACCAACTACGAACAACAGGTGTTTAGCAGCAAATCTGATTGGCGTGTCCGTGCCATCTCTGCCACACATCTTCCCCTCCGTCTTCAGCATATCTATGTCTCCAATGATGATGTCAAGGACGATGCTGCTTCGTACACCTATGTTTTGCCGAAGAACATTCTACGGGCATTCATCACTGCAGCAGATCTTCGCACTCAAGTTGCGGCCTTCCTATACGGTGCATCGCCGCCAGACAACAAGCAGGTCAAGGAGATCAAGGCAGTCGTATGGGTACCTCAGCGTGGAAGTAATAATAGCGTTGAACTGCCCAACCAGTTGCCGAAGGACGACTTCCTTCTGAAAGATCTCGAACCTCTTGGGTGGGTCAAGACGCAAGCGCTTGAGCTTAGCCATCTCTCTCCCACGGATGTCACCACTCAGGCCAAGTTGATGGCTGACCACCCAGAGTGGAGCTCTTCGTCGATTTGCATCGCTGCTTCCTTCACTCCTGGTTCAGTCTCGCTATCTGCTCATCAGCTGACAGTGCCTGGCTTCGAGTGGGGCCGCAAGAATGTTGATAATTCTGCCAACCCACCTGGCTTCAACCCCAACATGTCGGAGCGGGTGCAGCTCCTGTTGTCTGACCGTATTCTTGGCATGACGCTCGTGCCCGAAGGCAAAGTCTGGAACTACGGTATTGGTCTCACCCAATTATGGTCGGCCAACTTGTCATTTGCTGTAACACTGGACACGCCGTTGTTGTTCTGGGCAGAAGATCACCGACCTGCTGCCTTCTTGACCTTTGCGAACCTGGAGCAAGGCGATGATAGTGCCGATGTTGAAAACAGTTTCGCTTGATTTATTACTGCTCTTCGTTTAACTTGCTGTTTTCATGTAGCTGCATACAAAATCTCACTTGTACGAAATAGTTTATCCACACAATATTATGTTATTCTCTTCGTGCCTCATCCCCGTCATCAGCTGTTTTTCACCCGTAAGGTTGTCAGGATTGAGTCGTGATTGAAGCTCGACCCTCGAAAACAATGGGCGTCGGTCATACGCATCTGATGGACAGGAAGAGATTGTCTTCAGTAGCTGATTTAACCTATGATATGATCTTTACAAGGAAGAAGACCATAGACCAAAATATCCCGATTCCACGAGGGCTACCAATCAGCAGCCCAACAGATTGAACAACAGCACACCACCTCGAGGAGATGCTGGCATATATGTAATGTATGTGTACATTGTACATTGAATTTGTAGATTGTTTGTATGGGTTAAGTTAACGATGTGCACTACCACCGTGTCTGTGTGAAACAAAGAAAGAAATGCAAAAAGACATGAACTCGACGACTGCAAAGAATTTGAATAAAAACTCAGCGCGGAAAGTTCAAAGCTCGCAACAACAAAAAAACACCAGAATGATCACCCCGCCTTACACTCCATCCAACTCACTCCTAAGCGACGCCACCGGCGCATGTGCCCGAATATCCGAAAAATCAGGAAGCTCACTGTCCACACGCCCATCCACCCTCTCCTTCTCATCATCCTCACCATCAGCAACGCACTGCAGCACAAGCTGTTTACTCCCCCGTCTCGGAGGCGGCGACAGCGCCCTAATCTCTGGAGCACTCGGGAGGCGCTGCGGCTGTGATGCACGAAGTGGATTACGCTGTGGAATCGTCGGAAGCGAGGTGTGCGTGTTCGGCGATAAGAAGCTTGGGTGGTTTTGCATTGTTGTTATGGGAGTGCCTGGGAGGGGAGGCGTTTGGGGTCGGGAATGGGTGGGGCTATTGGGGCTGGGGCTTCTGCTACTGCTTGTCATACCGGGTACGGGCATAATCACGGGGTGCGCGATTTGGTGAGGTGTGAGATCGGTATCAGTATCGTGCGATGCGATGACAGGGGACGGAGGCGAGGGAGCACTGAGAATCCGCAGACGCTGCTTGATAGACATACTCCGCACAGAAGCGGCGCTATCAGGACGAGGAGGGATCGATGTCGGCATTGATAATTCCACGCTGTTGTGGTGATGTGCGTATGTAGGTTCATCCGGACGCGGGGGGAGGACACCCGAAGGTGGTGGACGAGGTGCAGTCAGGCTGAGCCTCAACGCGCGTTGAGCTACAGACGTTCTGAACAGCGTTTTCTGGGACTGTGGCTGTGGTTGTGGTGGTTGCTGTTGTTGTTGTTGCTCAGGCGCAGGCGGGGGTGCAAAGCTCGGAGCAGGGCGCGGAGGAGGCATCGAGCGGCGTTTGCTCCCTACACCAATACTTCCGCTTCCACCACCACCAAAACCCATACCAATCCCTGAAGCAAAAGACCCAACCGTACTCGTCCGCTGCACACTCCCCGACCTCACACTCGCACTACTCACACTGCTTGACCCACTCGTCCTCTTCCAAAACGCAGCGCCAGGATTCTCAGAACCTGCGCTGCTAGGGCTTATGCTCAGCTCAGACTCATACGGTGCTTGTGGCGTCAGCGGGAGCGGGCCACTAGGGGGCGTTAATCGCTTCGGGAGAGTACGAGACCACCGACGGGAAGGCGTAGAGGATGAAGCTGATGAGCCGGACCTTTCGACAGTGGAAATTGTGGTGGAAGTTGTTTGCACGGAAAGACGTGCTGGATTGGGTGTGGGCGTAGGGATGGGGGTGATGGAGCGTGGGGTAATTGTGGTACCAGAGCTGTCCTCGGTCACAGTGGAAGTCTGCGCACTAGGCGTAGTACTTGTGTCCAATTGCTGACAAAGCACGTCCGTGAGTGGGTGCATGAATGTCTGTTTTCTGTACCGCGGGGGCGGCTGGAGAGAATGCGAATGCGAGTGTGAGTGGGAATGTGTATGGGAATGTGTATGTGGCAGAGGTTCAGGTGCAGACGGCGAAGGAGCCCACCGTTCGTCTTCTTTGACTATCTTGAGATCACAAGCGGAGATACCGTTGATGCTTGCACAGGTCATGCTCGAGGTCCCACCTACACTGTTAGACATGCTTCCGTTATGTATGCTCTCGTTTAGCATGTGCACACTAGATCCGTCGGGCACCGACGATGCCACGCTAGGTACGGGCGAGTCCGAGCGGCGCATCGGCGAACTGCTCCTCTTGGTGCTCACGCCCACGCCACTGGTGATACCCATTAAACTGCTCCCCACCGTCCCGAAGCTCTCTTCTGTATACTCACTTTCGCGCTCATGTCCGTGCCCGTTGAGCGACAAGGACGGCGAACGAGAGCGAGGCGTGAACATGCCTTTGATGGTTTTGGTAGTAGACGTGGAGGATTTAGAAGAGTGCGTTTGAGAGAGCATGGCAGGGGAGATATTGCCTGAGCGCTTGGATTGGAGACAGATGGAGGGCGTTGGGGAGGAGGAGCCGGAGTTCGTGGTAGAGCGAGAGCCAGATCTATGTGCGCTGGGACTTTGGCTTTGGGATTTCTTGGTTGATTTGATGCTTGATGCGCGCGTAAAGAGCTCGGTGGGTGCAGGTGGGGTGGGTGTCGAGGACCTCGTGTGCGATTGGGAACGCATGCCTTCGAGCGATAGGGAGCCTCTGATTGGGGATGTGGGCGGTGATAGGGGAGGGGAACCTGCCAAGACGGGTGGAGGGGATGATGAAGTGCGGGGTGAAGAAACCGAGGGCGAAATAGGGGATGTGGCGGAAGATAATGATGCCTGGAGTCGCATGGAGAGCATGACATCCATGTCCCCGCGGGGTTCGTGCCCACTGAGGTGGGGTGATGCAGTGAGACCTGCGCGCATAGATCTGGAGAGGGGTATTAACGCTAGAACCCAGCGACAAGATCCAACCCACCTTTGGCCCAGGACAATTGCCTTTATGGCACCAATCCACTTCTGTCTTTCGCTTGGATCCTGCATCTCGAAATGCCAAATGATGTTGCCTTGCTCAATAGCAACGACTGAGCCGCTTGATTTGCCTCCGCTGCCTCTTGCTCCGCTCCTGCTCTCGCGTTTGCTGAGGGTGCTTGTCCGCGTGGAATTCATACTGGGCCCAGACTGCTCTGTGACATAGATAGCAGTGTCTTGGGTGATGGGTAAGCGGTGAAGTTCCAAGGATGAAGGAATATTTGATTTGAAGAGATGAAGGTGTGTGACTGTTTGCGATGCGGCCGAAGTCGCAGTTGTGAGGATTATGGATCTTGTCTTCCACTGTTTTGCGAGGGCGTAAACCAGGAGGGAGGATGAGGGACAGAATTTGGGAAATGTGCCGGTGAGTGTGATTCGTGAACTGAGGGAGGCGAGGGTTGTGGGGAAGGGGGGGAGTTGAGATAAGAGGGTTGGGGTTGGTGAAGGTATGGGTGATGGAAGTATAGGCGAAGGTAAGGATATGTCTTGTGAATCAATAGTTGCTGATGGAGGCACTTGGTCCTCTCGGGTATCCTCTGGGTGTTCGCTGGCAGCATAGTCGACGAGACCAATACTGTGAGCAGCGGCATCTCTGAGTCTCTCTCGCTCCTCTTCCTCTTGGACATACGAATATGGGCGGGATATTTCCATGACGCCTGGCATGACGATGGGATTTGCATATTGAGAAACATGGCTAGGAAGACCTGTCTTTTTGCGAACGAGAGAGAATAGTAGGGAAGTGCGGGGTTTTCTTGGAGGTGTAGGCTTTGGTGTTGACTTTGGTTGCTGAGCAGGATACAAGTAGGGATATCTCAGAGATGATTCATGAGATGAGATGCTAGTAGCCCCAGTGAAATTGGGTAGCAACGCTGCAGCAGAAGCTTGGTCTAAAGAATATTATGAGCTCGATGTCACGGGTCAGCTTGCTACGCACCATAGGGAAAATCGACATGATCAACGTATTCCTTTTCCTTTCCCTTCGGTTCTCGGGTTAGACTTTGACGTCTGTCCCCGAAACTGCGTTGTGATTCAGTGAAGAAATGAATTGGCATCGTGCCCGGTGATTCGAGTGGTTTCTGAGGTGAAAGCGACTGAGAAAGACGACAGCGACGACCAGCGACGCAGAGTTACGAGTTTAACGTGGCAGTAGTCAAATTTCAGGGCAGTGATACACAGGTCAGAAATCACGCTTCCATTGCCAACACAAAAGATGCACAAACCTTGTTCCATGGATTCATCCACTCCATCGAGGAAGGCGACGACGACAACGATGGTGAGTTCATGAGTTCAACGTTGAAATGCACTTGGCATAAAAATGTATGCCATTACTTATGACATATCCTGTCAGTTCAATGTTTCACGTGCATGAGCTATCATCACGACTGTCACCAACTAAGTACGGCCTACACCTTGGCCATGGGATCATCAACTTGGCGGTACGGTCGTCTTCCACACTGCCATCTCACAGTGCACTGGTATGCAATGTTTCACCGCAGGGATCCCACCTACTAGTTCTATTTTGTTCCTGCTGCGATCAACACATGACTGGATCCAGCTTAGTTTCAGGTCGTTCCCATTCTTAGTGCGTCAATTAATCGTGTTGGGGCTCGCTTGCATGTGCATTCGTACGTATGCGTTCTTATCATGCTGACATAGTACGTCCAGCGGTAGAGCCCATGCACACTGCCTTCAAACCGACTTTGACTTTAATTTCGGCTCAGTGAAGCACAGCTTGTCAGGGATAACTCCAAACAGATATCCTGAGCGCCAAATCATTAATGTTATAAATATTTTGGAACTAATATTTGACATCCAAGTACTATTACATCGCCAGTCTCACTAGTTCTACCCAAACCATAGAATGTCATCGCTGTACTCATCATCTTCCGATTCTTCCAATATGTCCTATTCATAATTCCGCACGCGTGCACTTGTCCCAGTCGCTAACGCAGAAGCAGGTAGAATTCGCATCACCCCCACTTCTCTCATCAGGCAAGATCATATCCCCAATACACGCCCTCTTGATGACCATCCCACCCGCGGCTTACATCCTATGTGTTAACTTAAACCCCTTCGTGCAGCCTGCGTGGATGCAGCGCACGAGCCTTCCCAATACCCATTTTAATTACGAAACTGAAGAGTCGCAGCATGCGCAGCGATCTTCGTGCTTCTCAGGTTCACCGCACATACAATGACGCACCTCGGGACTCAATGGCACCCGATCGGAGTCCATACTGTCTTCTTCCTTTCACACGCGAACAAGACATAAACTCACTACCCCTCGCCAGAGACGCGAGAAGCCCAAACTCGTGCAGACAGGTCCATACGCGGTAGTGCGCCATCCGTTGTACACGTGAGTCTTTTCGTTATCTACATGGGTGAGTTCTGACGCCCCCTCATGACAGTTGCGTTCTCATCCAGGAGTTGCTTTTTGCGCTCGTGTCCTGGTCTTATGCGCCGCTTGTAGCATTGAGTATTACTGCTAGCGCCTTTGTTGTTAAGATGCCTATTGAGGTGGGTATATCGTCCGAGTTTTTGTGTTATCGTGAATAAGAGCTGACTGTTTTTTTAGGAAGATCTTATCATGCAAGATGCTACCGTTGCGGGGGAATATCGTGCGTATATGCAGAGAGTGCCTGCGCATGTTATTCCATACCTTTGGTGATATTATTCTGAAAGAGAACGTTGTTTTGTATTGTTGAATAGCTGTATTCTTGTACGATATCATCCGCCATAGCGCTACCCCACGTCTTCCGTTTGTTTCTGGCGACTGCCTTCGAGTACTGATGTGCCGAATCTGGTTGAATCGCCTTCAGCTTGAACGTTAAGTTGTTCAGGCTGCTGTCACTGTTCCGTAGTGGCCACTGAAGAGCTTTGGATCGTACCATCGCCGTCCAACGTTCCTAGTCAACTCCCGATTCGTGATATAGTGTTGACGTAAATCTGTAGCTGATCGCCACTCGCCAGTAAAATCAGAAGCTCGTGGTAGCCACGGAGCGGAGGATGTGAATGGGCAGTTATTCCGAGCCCAGGTTTGCGTATGAGAAGCAAAGCTTTTCAAGGTATCCATAGCTTCAAAGATACCGTGGGATTAGATGGTATGGGTAAACATCATGATCTCATGCCATCCAGGGGATTCTTTGATTGTCATATTTTGGGAATTTATGAAGGCTGAAATTCGAACGACGCTTTTGAAATGGCGGGAGAGGTGTAGTGTGGGGCCCCATAGTGGGGGACTGCCAAAAGACTGGCGGAACAAGGAGAGTAGCAAAAATATTTATGTAATAATTGTTTTATAGCCATTAATTCGGCTTACAAAATAATATCGATGTGCTCTTAGTACGGACAACCAACTTTGTGCGACTTACGGATAAGTATGTGCTGTTCTCCCAAAAGTTGGTGTTTTGACTTTGAAGGTCATCCTCCCATTGGAGTCCTTCAAGCTTCCTAATGGCTTATTCCATTGTGCATCTCTACCGTCACTGCCACTCTATCTTTCCCACTTTTTCGCGGCGAGTGCTTGAGTCTTGATAGAGCGAGAGTTAGGTGCCTTTTTGGAGTGTCCGTATTTGCCATTTCTCATCGTGCATCGTAGTCTTGTTCACGCCACCTTCAAGAAGCATAGCTCGGCCGATACCATGCATGCCCGTCGTGTTCACCGTTACTTCATTTCATGCTATGCATAATCGCCGCTGCCAATCCAGACCAGACTTCGACCTGTGCCATGAATTTAGTTTTGCAGGAACCACTTGTCATCTCTTGACATTGACGCTGTCGTGAGGATCACATGGTGGTCAATAATAATACCCTCAGTGCGCGGTACCACGAGACCGGATGCAAAAAGGATATAAAACCAGCGCCCATAATTTGGAAACATCCTCAAACACTTAACTGCCAATACATCCAAGTCCAACATGTATTACATCGCCGGCCTCACTATTCAGATACCCCCACAAGCCGTGGAAGGACTGGCTGTATTCACTACTTTGCGATTCATTCAATATTCGGTTTCCCGCGCTCGCGCGATCGCCGCAGTCGCTAAAGTAGAGTCAGGTGCCATTCGCACCCGCCCGACCACCTTCATCGGTAGGATTGTGACTCCAATACATCTCGTCACGTCTTCCATTTCATCTATGACATACGTTTTATGTATTCGCCGGCAACATGTTCAAGCAACCTGCATGGATGCAGTGCATGAGCTTATCCTAATGACTACTTCCAGCAGGAGACCAAAGTAGCACTTGAGAATCGCGGCATGCGCATCGACCTTTGTACTTCTCAGGTTTGTCGGACGTACCTTCACACACCTTGGGAATCAGTGGCACGTGATCGGGGTGCGTATCTTTCTTACAAAGTACTCGTGTGTTGAGGATATTGTAAGCTGACTGCTCTTCACCAGAGACGGGAGAAGCCTAGAGTCGTACAGACAGGTCCTTATGCAGTGGTGCGTCATCCGCTATACACGTGAGTTTTGAGTCTCGTTTTACATCATCTCAATTAGATTGGGTGCTGATGTCCTCCTTAGGCAAATGCTCATGCAACAGGCGCTTGCTGCAGTGATGTTCTGGTCTTATGCACCACTTGTAGGTTTTGGTATCATTGCTGGTGCGTTGTCTATCAAGATACCTATCGAGGTGAGTATCTTGTTCTTGTGCATTCAGCAGTACTTATTTTGACTGTAGGAGGATCTTATTCTGAGTGATCCTGCTATTGCCACAGAATACCGTGCATACATGCAAAAAGTGCCTGCGCGCGTCATTCCATTCCTCTGGTGATGTGTTTTTCACTTCATGATACAACGCGTCGAGTCGGAGGACTCGTCATGATTCCAAAGGAAACAGTTTCTTATAATCACCGGCAATAGATTGTGCTTGATATACAAGAAATCTAGAATCTGTATGTATGTAACTGATAGGTAACAAAATACTAGTCTTAACCATGTCCGAATAACGGGTGAAGTGTACAGGCAGTCAGAAATCGCTGGCGAGCAAGCAAATATGAACCAGTCAATTCATAATACCACCCGTCAGCTTCCTAATCCACAGGCCCAAGCTTTCAGCCAATCTTGACAAAGGACACAATTGGAAGATGATCGAGGAAGGGACACCGCCAAAAGACCATTCGACGGAGAACTCCTCATTTGCTGCATAATCCTCATGTTCTTCAAGTTGGGTCTGGTGCGTTGCAACAGTTTTGCCACAGAAAACGTCAAAAGCTCTACTTTCATGTCCGTGCCGCTAAGCTCACATTCAACAAGCGGGCGCGCGCTATGCGGAATGGGCAACGAAAAGGTCTGGAGATTGTTGAGCGGAGTCCGCGTCATCCAATCAGGCCGGTTGTAGTTTTTTGAACCATTCTCGCGACAGATGCGACACAGGTGGCGACTGCTGTCGGTTATTGTGTGTGTGACAGAGATGACATGAGTTATGGAAGCGAGGAACGCTGCTCCATGGACAGTCTTGATATAGGACGACCATTGACGAGTCATGGACTCAGTACCCGTTACCATCAAGGTTTTTGGGCTGTATAGAGGCGGGGAACCTTCGCGGTTGTCCACGCGAGAGTTCCAGGCATGGAGAAGGCAGCCTGACAGAAGGTCCAGATTCTCTAAGTCGACTGAAATGGATGGTGCAGCGAGCAGGACGGAGGCCAGGGGGCTGAGGTCTAGCTCAGGTTGCAGTTGGCCGAATCCGTCGAGTGAAACTCCTGGGACAGAGCCACGAAACTGTCCCATCCACATCCTACGTACATACTTCGTGTAGTCGAATTTAAATTGATGGTCTTGCAGAGCGTATGCCTGCTGCATACGTAGGGCGTCCACGAACGCTGTCACGTTGCGCAGTTGCGGGAGCAACACGGTGTGAAGGATTTCGGGCAGCACCATCTTCCTGACCTCTTTAGAGACAAGGCAGATAGCGAGGGTAGATGAGTATGGGTTTTTAGACTTGTATGTTTCAGACTGGGAAAAGCTGGGTTGTGCCGCATGTTTGAGGATGAGGAGGGCCAGCTCAACTGGAAGGTCGCCAAATCGAAATGAGAGTTGGGTAACAGGTTCCATGATGGGGGAGTAACTAATGTAAAGTCGGTTTGCAGCAAGTTTGCAGGAGCCTTTTAATACCACCTAATAAACAATGTCCACAGTGGTCTCATCCACAGCAGCAGAAACCCATTGTGTGCACAGTGGGACCAAAAGCTGTCATTCGGTCGTCCACAAAGTTATTGTTCCTTCTCAATCACATAATGTGCTCTTGCTTGGGACCACGATATACCACCGGTGGTCCACAGTGGAGGTATTGGCCGACCACAAGAAGTCACCCGGTGGTTCATAACAGAGTTATTGATCAGTGCGGTCACAAAGTTCTTTTGGATTACAGTGAATGATGCGGATATGGGTCGGCGACATGTATCCAGGTTCTGATTGATTCATGACCCAGCTCTTACACTTGGGTCGTCCATTTCGATGCTACTCGAGCAATGAGGACTTCGGAATTTAACTGAATGATGTTATTGTGACATGAAAGCATGAGATTTGTATTAGTCGAAGGTGGCAGTCGAGTTCGAACTCTTCAGATTACTACATGTTACGCACGCGTGTATTAGTAAGCGAGTCATTCACGCTGGAAGTGCCACCCACACGTTTGTCATCGACTGACACATCCTCGAGAGGTTTTTCGTTATCAGAGCGCTAATCTCCAGTTGAGCGTGGTTTTTACATACTTCCGTGAGTCTTGGACCAGTACATGTTACTAACCTGATTGACAGCGGCATGGCTGCAGTTCTTCGTAGCCCGAAATAACGCCAGAACAATTGCGAAATAGAAGATTTTATCAACGCCCTTCCCTTGCGGATACTACTTGCTATGATTCAGCTATGTATTACACGCGTGTATGGATATGCGCTTATGCAGCTCCATATAAGTATGTAGCGGTGATGTCGATTTGAATTGTATCAGCTTGGGCCGCATCAGGATCGTAGTCTGACACGGCCGTACACAGCTCCAGGTATCATGATAGTGGCAGTCCGTTGCGATCTAATTGATCATCATTCTGTTTCTCATGCATCGCCCTCGCAAACGAATTTAGTCATTCGCCAATCTCAGGTTCGGTTTCAGTTTCAATCCGACATTTGCTTAAATAAACCTCAACTGGACTCTCTGTTCCTCTTACCCCTTTCAATCCACCATGACGATTCACCACATAGGTAAACCTTCCTTCGAAGCATTCAAATCAGTTTGATTCTAACGCACAGCACAGTCCTGTTCACGTTCAAGCCTGAGGTGACCCCGGAACAAAGACAGAGCGTGAGGGACTGCATCAGCGCTCTTCCATCACAGATACCTGCAATACAAAGCCTTGTCACTGGTGAAACGGTGTTCAACCCCCTCGGACACGGTTATGACGAAGGTATGTCATTTCTCGTCATCTCAAACATTTGAAGGTGGTTAATAAGATCGCGCCTCAGGGGTCATTTTTCTGTTCGAGAACGTAGCCAAGTTGAATGAGTATCGCCCACACAAGGCACATCTTGATTATCAGGCGTTTGCGAGGCCTTTGATCGAAGGTACGTCTTGTTTTTGTTTTGAAGTGCGCCTCTATTTAATGGTAGGGCGCAGGTATACTCATTTTTGATATCGAGGCAGCCGCCTAGAGGGGAAACTAGTTGACAGTATGTTATACTTCTCATGCAGGTGATGGCTTAAGGTGCTGCGTTATGAATCACTTTAGAATCGTGACCCTTTTTTCTGTGTAGACAAGTGTTATGATCTGGCATGTCCATACACCCTGGCAAGTCATGTATTGACGCCGAACTATTCAGTGCAAATGTAGGACTTTTCGTGGCATAGTGTGGCACGGTCAAACAGTTATTCCATTCTTCCCTCGCAGACTCTAACGGAGTCAAACAGCGCCTAATGCGTTCATGCATGTATATGATGGAGTGAGCTTTGGCAGTGACGTCGTCTTGTTCTGATGGTGGTCGGCATTGTGATTGTAGCTTAACATGGCTGACGAGTTGTTACTGCGCGTGTCACTGTCCTTCGTGATACAGAAGGTGCGGCTATCTTTTTTCTATGTGATCTGGCGGATGTGTATTACATGGGAGCTGACACTCCGTACATGAAAGTATGTCTCACGATGTCTTGTGTGGCTTGAGGAGTGGCTCATGGGACTCCAGATAATCTCACATTTGGTATTGAGCCAAAATGAATGACAGTACGCGCTGGTGTCGATTGATAGGCTGTCAGTGCAGTAATCCACTGTCGTCTCAAGAAGTTCCTTAACCGTCGACTTTGACTGATCATCAATCTCTTTATCCGAAAAGTTCATGCATCGGCTCCCGTACGTCGCCCTCGCATACAAATTCGTTCAATCAACTTCCCTCACTAGTAAGTACTCGCCGGTTCAGTCGCTTCATATAAATAGAGTTCAAATCGTACGTCTCTGAATATAATTTCCCTTGACTGAACCCGGATACCCCTTCTTTTGACCCTTCTACTGAGCCATCATGACAATTCACCATATAGGTAGCCCTCCTTCGAATAAGCTTCGAGTCGAAATTCCAACATGCCACAGCCTTGTTGAAGTTCAAACCTGAAGCAACGCCAGAGCAAAAACGAAGTGTGAGAGACTCCAGCCAATACAAGCTTACATCGCAAATACCCGCGATCCAGAGCGTCATCACTGGTGAAACAGTGTTCAATCCCCTTGGACACGGATATGGAGAGTGCGAGGATGCATACCAGTGGGCTCGACTTCTCTTCTAGGAATTCCACGATAAGCTGTCTCGTCTGGAGCAGGTCTCGTGCGTGACTAATGGACCAGACATGTCAACGTCGTTCGACTTCTTTGAGGAAAACATGGTTGACAATCGAACACGGGCTCATCGGGCTGCGAATGACATTCGGGAGCTCATGCCAGTGCCTGTCCTTTGTTGCTGGAGTGAGAAAGAGCTTTGCCATAGGAAAACCAATATGACCCTCCAGTTCAATCTTAGACTGATGGAGGGATGGATGGATGGAAGCGAGGATAGATTACCCAGGATTGCGCTGCCAGTGGCCCGGAAGTGTGCGTGGTCCGAGTGATTAGGAACTCGTTGACCCACTGTAGCATTGTATGACTATCTTATGCTGTGTCGACTCAAAGCATATCTCTATATATTGTTGGAACCGATAACTTGTGCATGAAACGCCGACCGATTCGGTACTGGGCAGAAATCCTACTTTGCAATAATGCAGGACCCTAGCATTTTGTATACGACAGCTATAATATTTACTCACAATTATAATCATATCCTATGAACCAACGCTCGATGGCCAAAGTCGACGTTCACTCCAACTCCTGTGCGTGATCGTCCATGTAGAAAGGTTGCTGCTCGCATGCAGCCTCTCGCCGGCCGTTGGATACTATAAATAGCGTTCGCACCATCCTTTGTTTTAAATACGATATTCATGTGACTGAACTCGGACATCCTTTGTTCCTTCCTTACAGTTCATCATGACGATTCATCATATAGGTAATCTCTTTCTCTCGAGTCCAACTTCAATTGATCTAATATACGGTACAGTTTTATACAAATTCAAGCCCGAGGCAACCCCTGAACAACGACAGAGCGTGAAGGACTCTGTCAATGCTCTTCCATCACAGATACCTGCAATCCAGAGCCTCGTCACTGGCGAAACAGTGTTCAATCCCCTTGGACATGGCTATGATGCTGGTACAGCATTTCTTTATCATATCTGCACACCGGATGGTTGACAACAAGCCTTTGCTTTAGGGGTTATTTTTCTATTCGAGAACGTAGCCAAGTTGAACGAGTATCGTCCGCACAAGGCGCATATCGATTATCAGGCGTTCTCAGCACCTTATATCGATGGTAGGTTTTGTTGTTGTTCAAAGATAGCTCTCACTGAATAATGGGCAGACAAACTCATTTTTGATATCGAGACAGCGTAGAGGGGAAACTACTTAGCTTGTATCATATGTGCTGTACCAAGTGCTTGTGCTGGTAGATGGTATTAAATCCACTGCAAATACCATGAATGGTAAACACGAGGACATTGATAATCCTCGCCCTCGGGTTGCGTCTATGTAGACAGTTTTTGTCACCCGGGCACTTGCGCCATGACAAGCTATATCTCCACGCTCGGTCCATCTGATCAGCTATCATACACCGCGCACCCGTCGCACTTAAAAATAGAGAATGCTCACATTATCGTAACACACGTCCTCCGAGTAGCCATTCACTTCCCAGTTCCATCTGAGCCTTCCATCATGACCATCTACAATATAGGTAACTTTCCATCTGACCTCCTCGCCTCGCTCAGATTGACGTAGCACAGTCCTGTACAAGTTCAAGTCGGAGGCAACCCCCGAGCAAAGAGAGTATGTGAAGGAACTTATCAAAGAGCTTCCGTCGAGAATATCCGCGCTTCAGAGCGTTATCACCGGAGAGAAGGTCCTCAACCCCCTCGACCACGGCTATGACATGGGTGGGCTGTTTCACAGAAACTTGTGATTTGTTGTCCGATATGCTCTAGGGGCGATTTTTTTGTTCGAGAGCAAAGGGAAACTGGATGAGTTTCGTCCGCATCAGGCGCATACTGATTACCGGGCTCTCTCCAGTCCGTACCTTGAAGGTGCGTATATTAATATTGTCAATAGACTAGATCACATAGCGGAAGAACTTCCAGACAAGGTGATCTTCGACATGGAGACAGCTTGAAAGAAAAATAGTTCGGAAGTATATGTGGGAGTGTGCGTAATACATATACATTTATGTGAAATGAGTCCGTGAAAGTGATGGTGCTGAGAAAGCTCAGTCATAGATCGGGAGAGGTAGCATCCTGGCAAATGTGAATAACGTGGAAGATATGTATGTGATGCAACACACCTGTCTGCATTGAACATGAAGTTCCCTGCAATATCCTCTCCTTCCAAGAATCGTGTGGGGTAAACAACTTCGACGATGTGAGAATAAGTCGATGATGGGGGCATGGATGGCACTCACCAAGGTGCCCACGGACATCATTCAAGAGCTCCTCCATTTCATCTCGCTCCTGCTTGGTAAAAGGCTCTATCCTATTTACAGGTTTTCGGCCACGAGCGTCCTTGTCTAGGGGGTGAGAACCTTTAGAGGGGGCGCCATCGCTCCCATCGTTGGTATGAAAAGTCTCGCGGCTCTCCTCAGCAGCGTCTGCTAAACCTCCCTTTTCATATGGTCCATCTTCATGCACTGTCTCTGAGATTCGTGATACTGGGTCAGACGAATGGCTGCCCGTTGCCTACAAAATAAGGATATTTGAGAAGGGATAGCGGAGAGAAGACTCCATTGTACGAACCGGCTTGGAGAAGCGCTCGTGGTGAACAACAAATTCTTTGTATTGCTTCCACGTCGTAACGAGGTCGTCAGGGACAGCGTGGAAAACTTTGCGATAAATCTCAGTCTGCGAAAAGAATCAGTCCATCCACCACCCTTACACAAAGATGACACACGTTATGCGCAGCGCAAGCGTTCCAAACATTCTTCCAAAATGCATCAGATATCGGGTCCTCAAAACCCTCTGGATCTACATGGGGAGCAGGTATCGGCACAGCCCATGTTTTGTTGCCGACTTTGCTAGTGAGATGCTTCCTGAGCAGGGCCCTGGCTCCTGGAGCAGTCTTCTCAAGTTCGTCCGGGTCACTGGCTCCCGACTCCGGATGGGGTGGTTCGTCATCGGTCTGTGGATCCCTTGACGCAAGCGCCGGAGCACCGTATGCTTCCCCATCAGCCGTGCGCTTCTCGACGGGGTCAGAGTTTTCGCCCAGACGATGTTCGAGTTTGTCTTTCAAAGGAGGGCTCTCAGCCTGTGAAGCTGGAGGCAGGCGCTCTTGAAGAACTGCCTCTTCCACAGTTGGAACTATCGCGCTGGCGAACCCTGGCTCCTTTTTGCCTTCACGGCTGTACGTCATACGCTCCTCATCCAAGGATGCATCTTGCTCCTTAATGTTTGGTTTGTGAAGTTCAACCTCCCCAATAGGTTTCTTGAAGTGGTGGGAAGCACTACAAGCAGCTGCGTTGCCAGCTCAACCAGAGGTCAGTCTTTCAAGTCTTCAAGACTGTGGTAAACACGAACTTTGTTTGATACCTTCGCCCGCGGTGTGGAGCAGATTGCGTACGAGATTCATGTGCTCAGCTTGAGTAACATCCTGACCACCACGCTCTTGCTCTGATTCTGGGACCAACTCTTGTTCATGGCCAGGTTTGATGTCTTCGCGGGGCGTAGGCTCATGTTCAACCATAGCGTCAACATCCACGCCGACATGCTCTCGCATCAACCGCATTCGCAAGGTGTGCGCAAATCGCCCGACCTTGAACGGTTTTCCTGCCATTGTCCTGATGTACCACAGCTATCAGAAACTTGCGAAGCGAGACCGAGAAAGTCGTACCCGTCCATCAGGTCAGTGTCTCGGATGACTGCAGCAATTTCCGAATCTCGATCGCCACGTTGGGAACGCTCATTGATGTTCGCGCTCCCAATGATTGCCAGACGATCATCCACAATACAAACCTAATGAGATTGATGGATCTGAGTATTCAGCTTCAAGGACTAGATCAGTATCTATACCTTGCCATGAATATATACCTACAGCGTGGTCAGGGGGTTCGAAGGCACAGCAGCATAGGCACTTACTATCTCCGTAGCCAATACACCATTCCGCATTTTAGCCCAGTTTCTCAACGAAAACTACGGAGATATATTCGTCAGGCTAGTCACACAAGGATAAGCACAGCGACTCCAATGGTAAAGTCGACCACGTACATCTATACCCTCTTTACGAAGTCGAGAAAATATCGAATTAGGCCCACGGCAAATAGTGCGGTTCTGACACTCGACGATGATTCGAATCTGATACGTTAGGTTCAGTAAATTTTCAGAAAGATTTTTCCTAACTAACTGCGCTGGCGTCGCTGTGATCAATAGGAAAGGGGAAGCCAGGGAGGAGAGGAATGACGATGCAACATTTCCACGGAGTACCTTCGCGATGTGCGCGGGTGATCCGATCTACCAGCGCATCACCAATATGGTTCTCAATCTTGACATCATTCACGACGGTCCTACGAGACAAATCAACAAGCAGTGGTAGCTGAGCAGCGACGAGTACTCACGAGGTTATGAAGAATTGATTCTCAATGTACACGAAGTGCTCCGACATCTCAATAGCTAGAAAGAAATTGTGTGTTAGTGACTCCTCCGTAAGTCATGACGCCTGACCTTTCAGGTATGCATTTTGAATTGAATGCTCAGTTCGATTGGAAGTACCGAGCGACCAAGGGCCGGCTGATCTGCAAATTTGCATTTCACATGTGCCAGTCAGACCCATGACGCCAAGCTCTTCAGGTTTGAACTCGGGTGGAGGTAGCAGGAAAGGCATGGCTCGGGAATGATTCTAATATGAATTAAGATGAGGCGACAGATTTACCAGGCGACAAACACACTTTCAAACGAAGCAAATAATTCCATCTAATGGCTCGGCAGTTCAACGATGTGCTTAGCGCATATGAAAGTGGGGACAAACCTTTCAACAAAGTGTCGAGCTAGATCACGAGCAGGCTGGCCTACCACTTGCATACCTACATCATGCCTTCAGGGAGCAGTTGTAAATGTTGATATCTCTAAAACACAAATAATCGTACCAAGGCATCCGGGGCACCTTGGCCCTATCATACATGTCCTCAAAGGGTTTGTTTAGTGTATGGAAATCAAGGACCCGTGGGTTGCTAAAGTCTTTGCCTGTGATGCATGGTCAGCCAACTCCCAAACTGTATAGTTAAAGCATACCTGGCCAGATTTCGGTCTTTTCTGCCGACAGCTCCGGGTCATCGACGATGACGTGCTGTGGCGTATCCCATCTTTGAAGTTGTTCAGTGATTAAAGTTGGTCGACGTCCGGATTGACTTCGCACCTTCCAAAACATAGGTCAATCCCTCCCATGAATGCGATAGTTTCGTCGATAACGCAGAGCTTTTCATGCTGTTATGGGTATGTCAAGTGGTAACTGCGTTCTTGCGTAAAGAACCCTTACATGTGCCCAGTAGAATGTACCAGTCTGGAAGTGTGAAGGAGAACGTTGAACCATGATGTTCGGGTGTAGTGACATGAGGCGTTGCTTCGCATAACTGTGTGGTACGGTGAGTCCACAAGATCTACGAGGCGATTATCAGTTCTTACTTGCTATCTGTGGGAGTAGTTCGGTTCGAAACTTCCTGGCTAGAAGCAGATCAACAACAGTAGAGACCGAGATTTGAAAATTACTTACTATAGAATTATGTGGATCTTGACGCCTTCCTTGGCCTTTCTCTCAAGGAGGTGATCCAAGCGATACTTGAGCTTATTAGGACGCCTCAGTTGCAGCTCTGCACTACATCAAGAAGGTGACTACCATAGTGAGCTATAGACGTACCAGGGGATAGCCACCAATCGTGAATATAGATGGTCTCTTGCGCCATGAGTATAGCCCGGGACAAATTCCACATGTAATCGCGCTGCTCCTTGTCGTCAATGTCAGATGACATGGAGAAAGGAGACACGAACCCCATCAACAAGCCACTGGGCGGCGACATTCAATCGCACTGGAGAAAAACTGTCGAAGCGATGTTTTGCGACAAAAGGGGTCGTAGCAGCGGCTTTTTCTAGGGCAGTAATCCATTGCAACATTTGACGCTAAGCTCGCGGGCACCCGCCGTCAGTAGCGTATAGTCACTCGATATGAGGAACCGACCTCATTTCTTGCGAACAGCTTCAACCGCATTTGGGAATTCTCAACATAGAACGTATGCTTTGAGACATCATCCGATCGTTTCTTCTTTTTCCTCTTATCCTGATCATTTGTATCCCCTTGTGTCTCCCTGCCCTCGGCGGCACCACTGCTTTTCAGAGGATTCACATGCGTGGACGGGTCCAACATTGGTGTCGCAGGACGAGATGATACTGCAGAGCTACCAGAACTGATTGACTCTGTCCTCATATGCCCTGTTTCCGTCGCAAGTTCCCCATTACCCCGCACCTCACCACCCGCAGTAGCTGTGATATTTGGTGATGACCTATTAGCGATTCGAAGGGCCCGCGAAAGGCGACTTTTGATACTATCTATTGCAGAGAGACAGTCAACCTCGGCCTGTGGGTAATCTGGCTGAGTCTGTGGGTGTGGCTGCTGCTGCGTCTTGCTGAGGCCGACAAGAAATTCACGGTCCTCCGGTTCTGGGTGCAAGAGGTGCAAACCCTTGCGATAGTATCGCGTTGGCCGGATGATCTTGAAATCCCTATCAAAGAGGAAGACGTCCCAAATTACAATCTTGGTAATGTTTGTTAGTAGCACGATTGTCAGTGAAATGGCGCTTGGCTTACGTCTCCTGGGTCCTCCACGACCACGATATAACTCTCGCGAACGGCACACCACCGAGCCTCCCTCCGCTCTCGCCATCCTGCTGATTTTCGTCCAAACCCGGGGCCGTTGCCTTCTGTATCAATGCGCAGGAATCCAGCTTTATATTGTGCGCCGCCAGACCGAGCAAGAGTGATGAACAATGCGCTTATTTCAAGGAAGCCTGCAAGTCGGTTTGCGGTTGGGTGAAACATCTAGAATGGCGTTTGTGAAGGGTAATTGAGACATAGGAGGACAGACGAACAACAGCACGTATAAGCTTGATCAAATAGTCCTCTAGCGCTTCTCGTTGCAAACGAGCAAAGTCAGTTTGTTTGACATGACGCCCGCTGGATTCCTTCTTCAAGAATTTAAAGTAAGGAAGGCCTATATAGCAACTTAGTACGTCCGAACATCAATAAGTGCACAACTCTTACTGGTTCGAGGAAACTCTGGCAATACATCCTTTTGACTGCTGAACGCGTTGGACACGGCATAATGGGCATGCATGGAAAGGAAATCACGAAGCTGCCTGTAGACCACCCAACGCACTGCGCCGTTGGCATATTCACACTCGATACGAAACACAGCTTTATGCGCTTGCATGGGATGTAGGCTGTCACTAATACGTATGCGCAGACGATGGAGGAGGACAGGGATGCGCCGATGCCCCTTCTCGTCGTGTTCGAACCACAAACGTAGCATTAATGTGGACAAACCGCCCGTAATGAGTTCGTCCGTAATATTTACCTCGTGTGAGGTAACCACGGAGTGTGTTGCAGCGCCAAGTTGCCCAGTGCGAATGACAGAAGGTATGAGACCACGTAATTTGTTCCATTTTGCGGATGCTCCTGGCTTCTTGGAATTTACTCGGGGAGGGTGGGATTGGGAACGCTGGAGATCCTGAGGGGGAGGATCAGTGGGCTTGCGAATAGGTCCTATTGTTTGGTGGCGAGACATGGGTTTCCTCTCTGGCTTCTCTTCTTCCTCTTCAATGATTGTGTTAGAAGGTTCCGGAAACATTGAATTCGACCTGTCCCCTAATGGTGGTAAATCATGGAATTGGTCGAGAACTCTGCTCTCTCTTGCTTTGCCCTTCCTATCTGTGGTCGTTTTTCCCAGAGAAGGGCTAAGCTCAAACGCACCCCGGAAGCTTGACGAACTTGAATTAAGTTGAAACGAGGTTCTGCCACGGTCTCCCAAATCATTTTCGAAAATATCGCTATATTCCTGCTGGCTATTGACAAGAATTTGACGCGGAACAGATGAAGAGCTCGGGTGGGAGAAGGTGAATGACAAGGAGCGTGGTGGTCCTGTACGGTTTGAGGGTGTGTCAGGGAGGGTAGTCCTCGGTGTCCTGAGCGGAGATCCGGTAGGTGAGATTGGGGTTGGTGATTCAACGCGGCTCATGCACTGGTCTACCGAAGACAGCAAGTCACCGTTCCCGGTCTCATCATCATGTTCGCGGTGTCCACTAGCAGACGAATTGGCAGAGTTATCTGTCGCGTCTTGTGCATGCCTGGCGCTGATAACAGCATTGACCGAGTTTACAGATGGCGGCATTGCGAAGCCGCAATGTGCAGATCACCGTGACGGTGAACGGGTTTTACACAGTTTGCAATAGCGGCTCCACAGTTTGCTCAACTGCGTGTGATATGATTGGCAATTGAGGATTGACGTGAAAGTAGTTCAAGAAAGCCAACCAGAAATCCGATACGCCTAGACAGAGATCGAAGACTTAAGTCGTATCACCACAGCGCTCACTGTGCCAGTTCAGCAATTCAAAGTCAACTGCCCTTGAAGCTTGAAAAAGGAAGACGCGAACAGACGCCCACACAGTGGAATTGTTGACGTAATGGGTCGATTCGATCATGATCAAATTTAAGTCTGGACCAGACAGCAAAACAACATGCCTCCGCGCGCACAGAAGTTGGAAACAATTGGTGAACGTCGACGAGTGTTGGCTCGTAGGAGATTATAATTGTGAGTATTATAGCTGTCGTATAAAAATGCTAGGGTCCTGCGTCATTGCAAAGTAAGGATATCTGCCCAGTACCGAATCGGTCGGCGTTTCACGCACAAGCTATCAGTTCCAACAATGTGCTTTGAGTCGACACAGCACTGAGATAGTCATACATCACAGTGGGTCAACGAGTTCCTAATCACTTGTACCACGCACACTTCCGGGCCAGCGCAATCCTGGGTAATCTGTCCTCGCTTCCATCCATCTCTCCATCAGTCTACGATTGAGCTGGAGGGTCATATTGGTTTTTCTATGGCAAAGTTCCTTCTCAGTCCAGCAACAAAGGAAAGCAACTGGCATGAGCTCCCGAATGTCATTCGCAGCCCGATGACCCCGAGTTCGATCGGGAGGCAACCCATGTTTTCCTCAAAGAAGTCAAACGACGTTGACATGTCTGGTCCATTAGTCACGCACGAAACCTGCTCAAGACGAGCCAGCTTATCGTGGAACTCCTGGAAGAGAAGCCGAGCCCACTGGTATCGGTCCTGGCACTCTCCCTCCATCCAGAACATAAGCCTTTTCAGACTCGGTGTGCTTGCCAGTATGAGATGTACATCAGTTCCCCAATCCATGATTTCGGGTCTCCCGACTGCAAATGGGCGCTGTGTGGCGGTCGATGTTTATGCTATGAATAAGATTGTGTTCTGCTGACCCCAGCAGAGAAACCCGTTGGTGTGATTTCCTCGACATGTTTTGGAAGGAGTGCACAGCTGTGTAGCACCGGTAAGTGCCAAATCGTGAGATCAAGTACCAAATTCCTGATAGGCACTGTGGAGTGGTCGACAATGTCGTTGAGACCCCATTTGTGGTGTTCAGTCTGTGAATGGTAGCTCTTGAACCGCAGTGTGAACAGGGCGCCCAGGTACAAGGGCACGTAGAAAACAGAGGGAAGCAGAAGTTTCTGACAGATGTGACGGAGACGTAGGAGGAAATATCTCCGAGAGCTCAAAAAAAACAGTAAGATCCAGTATTGGATTGGCAGTGAGAGCGAGATCACGGATGTCATCCTGCTTGACCGATAACGATAGCAATTGGCGGTCAATGTGATAGGTGCTATGGATTCAAAAAATGCGAAGCTTGGCGTCACAGTGTCGAAAGACGGACGAGTCGTGTATTTAGGAATGAATAAGCTTGAGCGTTGAGAGGCAGGACATATTTTTGAGGGTGAATGTGAGAATATCCAAGTCTGCCTCAGAACTATCGTGGACCATCATAATTGGATATGTAAAGACAAAGGATTTGACTTTGATTGCAAGATGGGGACACTCTTCAAGGGTTGTGCAGACATCAGAGTTGTCGACCGTGATGGACTCGTGCAGAAAGTTCACTACTGCATGATTGAAGTCAATGCACACCTGGCAAAGTGCAGCTAAGTCGTTTGGGGAAACTTGAGAACTTTGGTGAAAGAGAAAACGACGAGCCACAGCTCAACAGGTAAGTTTTTTGTCGCGATAATTCAGGTGTCGTGAATGATTTGTGCTCGGAATGAATTTGGAGAATATTGTGATAGAACTGCTTACATAATCATTACGGCATCTAGACGCCGTTTCATCCCGCGGAACCAATTCGTATATCAATTGCACATAGCCTAAAACATATAGTCTGGACCAGTTACGAGTCTGAAGATGTTACCAGTATCTGGAATACTGATTGCCTTCTGGGTGGTCAATCAGCTATCTTCCCCTGCTTCTACGCTCACGATGTGGAACTCCCACTGCGAAGGAACTGGCCAGCAAAGAAGAGGACAAAATTGGGGCAAAGGTATTATACCTACGCTTCGTCATGCAGTAGCAAATCTGCGCTGAGGCATTACATGTGAACAAGATCCTTTTCAACACCACATACTTCCAAATTGTGAAGTTCTTTGAAATGTTTCGCGAGGGCAGGAATGGAGGAATGATCTGTCCAGCGACCCGCCATCGCCAGAACCTTAATGTTGGATGGTATTGTGACTTGAAAAAGGCCCAGGGCACCTCTGAGTCCAGGAAATGGCGCTGGTTTCCACCAGCGTCTATTAGTGGGTTGAAAGCGACGGTCAACCAGATGTAGTTCGTGAAGCTTGGGCATAGAAAGGCGGGACGAGAGCGATGTAAGCTCGGGAGGTATGTCGATATCTGATTCATCGACGGCAAGAACGAGCCGCTCGAGCTGCAGAAGGCGGGTCTCTGCAGGAACGTCATTGCGAGGTAGATACAAGACTTCTCCATCCCGCACTCCTCTCCTGAAACATATGCGAAGCTCGCGTAGTGCGCATGAAACTTGAATCATTCCTAAAACTTCATCTACGGCACTTGGCCCAATTGTGAAGCCGTGATGAGTATAGTCGAGATGTGTGAGGCACCCGTAAAGCTCTGGCAGCCAGGTCAGGCGAATGCCATCAAGCGTGACATCACGCAACCGAGGCGCAACGCCTGCGAAAAGAGTAAACTCCTTTGTGTCGTCATTCTCTGGAAAACACAGAGTGAGTTTTTCCAGTTGCAGCGCATGCACCAATGGTGCAAAAGCATGTCTGCCCATATTATTGTCCCATTGCTCTTGACGGCATATAGGGCCGAGAGCAGTGTTCCATAGGAACGGCGAGTAACTTGAAAACCGCAGCTCAAGTGAGCGGGCTTTGGATATGTGTGGGACAAGAAGATGCAGTTGCAGGGCTAACGCATCCATATCGGGAAAATGGTGCTGCGGAGGAGCAATTGTTACGTCGAGGGAGCACCCGCGGGTGCGAGCTATGCGCTCCTTCCACAGACGTAATCCATGAGAACCAAACGAGAGGCGCCGCCAAAGGGTATGCGTGTGTATAGCAAGCATCCTCCATGGGTGGCAGACGTGTGAGATGGCGATAAGAAATAGGGCATCGTCAAACGAGCCTAGCTCAAATATACGAATGAGGAGCTCAGGAGGGAGGGTGTGAATGGGATGATGTTGGAGGTTAAGGATCGGACTACGGTACAGAGAAAATGTCAGAGAAGGACGAGCAAAGTCTGGAGATTTCGCAATTGAATGTGATGGTGAGGAAGGTTGAATATCGGTGTGAGCGACGATGAATGGATTGCAGGATATTGACTCTGAAAAGTGCCTGGGACATGGTCAGGGAGATGTCAACGATGGCACATGGAAGGGTAAACTTACTGCTGAAGGTGAACCTTTTCCTGAATCGCGCTGGTGAATGACGCTGTGAGGGTTAACTCACGACGACGAGACCGTCTGAGCATCGACGGCATGCTTCATGGTCGGGGCGAAGCACCTTAGCGATGCCACTCATTTATGAATGTAACTCATGCGACACAGGGGCTCGTCATAGCACCGGCTTCAATCAGTTCCGAACAAGCCGGGACAAAAGAGAAGCCTGACGGCGGCAGCACAATTGCTGTGTCCCCATCCTAGCAGTGCAAAAATGAAAAAAATCTAATCCTGGCGATACAATAATGCTTACAGCGCCGGGCGGAGAACAAAACATGAGTTTTGACAGCGCATCTTGCCATTGCTTTGTGAATATTAATGGGCCTAAGCGTCACTCACGAGTCGTAACTGTGATGCAGTACTGCCACTACTCCCAGATTGGCACCTTCTGATGATGCGCCGCTGTCAGCCATCCATTGAAATCATGGATTGGGGAATTGATGTACGTCTCATGCTGGAGTTGAAAAGGGTTACGTTCTGGATGAAGGGAGAGTGCGAAAAGGCATGCCGATGAGTTCGACTTCTCTTCCAGGAGTTCCATGATCTTAAGCTGTCTCGTCTTGAGCAGGTCTCGTGCGTGATTAACAGACCAGATATGTCAACATCGTTCGATTTCTTTGAGAAAAACATGGGTTGCCTCGCGAGGAAAATCGAACTCGGGGTCATCGGGCTGCGAATGACATTCGGGAGCTCATGTTAGTCCCCGTCCTTTGTTGCTGGACTGAGGAGAACCTTTAGCGATAGCCTCGAGCTTGATCGTAGAGTGATGGAGAGGTGGATGAGGACAGAAACACTAGCACCGAGACTGGGTAGCACTGGGCAGAAATCCTGATTTGCACGAACACATGGACTCCAGCATTTTGTGTATGGAGGTGACAGCTATGATACTTACAATCATAATAATCCCTTGAACCAAAGACACGGAAGCATACTAAGTAATATTCGGGGTCCGCTCTATAGCTACCACCTAACTATCTTCGCTGCAACAAAGTCATCAGTTGAATCCAACTAGATCATTCAAGACTTGCGGCAAGCCGTAGTTGGCCATCAAAACGAATAAGCGGCTCTTGGTTGCTCGGTTTCACGCGTCATGGACGAGTCTGTCGCTCTCGATGCTCTTGCTGACACGCTCACAAGACTATCCACAAATTCATATAGTGTTGACCTTCATATGCAACACATTCGGCTGGCAAAGTCCATGGATGACAAGGACCAACTCTTAGTTGCTCTTGAGATGGCTGCAAATTATATGGCAGTACCAGACGACATCTGGCTACCCCTCATTGACGCGAAGACCGTCGCGAGTGACGTGAATACGCCAGAGGGAGCACTGGAGGTGTTGGACGTATATTCGAAGGCAGAATCGGACTATATGTGTATGTGAGCTGCAATATGCATTCTGGGAGAGATGTTGACAGGCTACATTTAGCCTTCTCCATTTTGCAAAAGCATCTGGGATTCCTAGTCGACCGTCACGAATACTTCTCTGGGTTAGAGGTTGAACCAGATAACTTAGGAGAGCTATTTTCTGACGCTTGGACTCGAGAAGCAATGTCTATCGTTGTTTCCAAAGGTGCTGGTGACATATCACAAGTAGGTTCTCCAATGCAACACACTGCTAGACGCTGACCACACGCAGAGTCATGTACTATGGGATCAGTATTACAACTGGGAGCTCGAGATACTGGAGAAGGCCTCAACGGACGAGAAGTGCGTTGCAAAGCTTCGACACTTCGGAGACTCGCTCATGATATGTTAGGCCCCTATTGATCAACGGAATTGAAGAAAATTTGCTCGCTCGTCTCCAGCAGCCGCACGCCAGTAAGATACCATCATTCATGCACTCTTTCGGTACTCAGGTTGCAACCATAGACCACCAGGACACCTACCAGTCATACTCCTCGTTTACAACTGCCCACAAGCCTGCCAGCGAATACGAATCGCTTCTCATATCTGCGTCAAAACTGCGCCCGCGTGCTATCAAAGCATATGAGAAACGAGAGGCCTCAGAGATGGCGCTGGTAGGCAAACTAATTTTTCTTCACAGATTTCTGATTGTTACTCGATTTAGGCAGCTGCTGGACACTCGCTCGATGCGTACGCAACTTACATCGCTGCAGAGCGACGTCGAAGAGATCCGGATTATTTTATTCTTTGTGGACTCTACGAACGCGGCCTTGCAGAGGCATCAAGACGGCAATTTGCTGGCGAACTTGGCGCGGAACGAACGTTGCAAATGTTCTGGGTTGGATACATTGATTTTACGAATTCACAAGGTCAAAGCGTGGAGTTGTGGCAACGTGCGACACGCAGCGCACCAGGTTCGGGCGAAGTTTGGGCAAGATACATCCGTTTTCTGGTAAGCTTGATAAATCTTGACCCACTCCCACACCATACCTATTCTCGCGCCAGGAACGAGTACAAGAGTCGGAAATCAATGAAGGTGAGATGGATGCCAGCAAGAATGAAAATATTGAAGGTGAAAATCGTGTTGAACTTCACTTTTCTTTTTCTTATGTATGATTCCTTTCAGCTGCCTACACTCGTGCGCTCTCAACAACTCTATTTACTAGGGGCAGGAAGAGCGATGCTGAAGTTGACGCTGACCAAATTGTACCTTTGGTTCTCGCTCGTGCAGGCGCGGAGAAGCGTGCAGTTGAAGCTGGTCGTGCCGACGGGGATGGTTTGACCACCCTCATCAAGGTCGTGGAGGATGGGATCACGATGGTTCGGCAAGGTAAGAATGCATGTTGTTTGACCCAATCATTGATAGCAACGATCAGTACCCTTCCTCCAGCATCGAACAGTGGAGACCCCCGCTTCAGGCTAGAGAAGTTCTTGTCTGAATTTGTATGTCAATTCATGAGCGCCACAAATAAGCTTAGCGAACCTTCAATGTAGTATCTCAGTCTTGCGGACGTTCCAGATGCCGCCGTGCAGCTATGGGCTTCCACAGCTGCTCACTATAGGTCGAGCTGGGCAGCTTGGGTGGCTTACACTGATGTTCTCATGTGCGCACCATTCAATTTCATTTGTCTGGATATCCAACCAACTATTTTTAGCCGCACAGATCACCACGATCTTGCCCGCAAAACCTTCCAAGATATGAGCACGAAGAATTTGGATTATCCAGAGGCTCTCTGGGATGCATGGCACAACTTTGAACATGCGCACGGGTCCCTTTCTTCTCTCGAGGAAGCCATCAACAAAATCACTCAAGCAGGAGCCCAACTTGAGACGCGGAGAGCGCGGGTAAGTGCGCTCTCATCATAATTTGGTAATATTCAACTGCATTTTAGGAAGCTGAGAAAGCATATGCAGCTGCGGCAGTACAGTATGCAGAGCAACAAGCTGCATCGGTGCCGGCTGTATCTGTTCCCGCTACAGGTGCAACGCAAGGTTCGGCACTGGTTGTCAATGAAGCGATGGACGTCGACATCTCAGCTCCAGCCGACACGAAAGGGAAACGGAAAGCCGAGGAAGAACTCCCTGTTACAGAAACAAGTGGGGGTAAGAAACCTCGTCTCGGTAAATCATTCATTGCCGTTATTGCACTGAGGCTTTATTGAGACCATGCTTTTAGAAACCCCTCCTGTTTCCTTGAAACGGTATGGCTGCCTTTATACTCGAAAGGATATTCACTTGACACAATTTGATGATCAGTGATCGAGAGAACTGCACCGTTTTCGTCGCCGACCTACCATCTGAGGCGACTGAGGCCGATCTAAAGGCATTGTTCAAAGATGCGAGTGTTCTATCCTCCTAACTTTACTCTTTCTATATTTCTCACTTCCGTGCATTCAGTGTGGCGATATTCGAGACATCAAATTCACTCGTATGCCGGAAACACTAGTCGCAACGGTGGAGTTTTATGATAGGGTAGGTCACATCATTTCACGGACCATGCCGCGTGCACTGACACGTGTATTACTTTATAAGGGCAGCGTGCCAGCTGCTCTTACCAAGGATAAGAAGAGGATACACGAGACTGAGATCGGCGTACATCTGGCGTGGCGCTCTACGTTGTATATCACGAACTTCCCAGAAAAGTTTGATGACACATCTATTCGTGATTTGTTCGGCCAGGTGAGTCACCTCGCCGCGTATTCAATCCTAACCCGACTCAGTTCTTAAGTATGGCCTTATCTTTGATGTACGATGGCCCAGCAAGAAATTCAAAGCTACTCGACGTTTTTGCTACTTGCAGTACACCTCTCCGGTTTGTAATATTCTTTTTGCATGAGCTATCGACGCTGACTTTCGTACGGCAGTCGTCAGCTGAACGAGCTCTCGAGCTCCATGGCCGCGAGCTTGAGCCCGATCGCGCTATCAGCGTGCTCATCTCAAATCCTGAGCGCAAGAAAGAGAGGTCAGATGCAGATGCTAATGAACGAGAACTCTACGTCGCTGGCCTTAGCAAATTCGCGACAAAAGAAGACCTCAGAAAAGTTTTTGAGACTGTGAGCCAGTTCTATGTGCAGTAGTTAGTTACTAAGGCCCGCTGTTTCTGTCAGTATGGCCCCATCAAAGAAATCCGTCTTGCAGAGGATAAGAGCGGACAGCCCAAAGGTTTTGCTTTCATTGATTTCGAATCAGAGGTATGGTTTCCGCGAACATGCAACTTTTTTGTTGTTCACTGTCGCTTTGTAGATGGATGCTCGTGCTGCGCTTGCCGCTAACAATCATGAACTGAAGAACCGGCGTATCGCGGTCACCTTCACAGACTCTCGCGTGCGTGCAAAGAACAAGTTCAGTCAATCTCTCGCATCACTGTACAACACTGTATTCACTTTATCCGCTTTTCAGAGAAGGCATGACCGAAACAGGTCTCGGCCGCCGCGCTGATGCTCGAAATCGTTCTGTCCGAGTTCGAAATATTCCTTCAGGAACACAAGAAGGACTACTACATCAGCTCCTGGAAAAACATTCTCTCGTTAAACGAACTGAGATATTCGCTGCTTTGAACGAGGCAGTGGTTGAACTTGAAAATCCTGCTGTCAGTATTGCGTTCGCACGCTCCTCAGGATCCTAGTGACACAACTTCACATTTACAGGAGGCTGGGAAACTACTGCTTCGGACTGAGCCTATCATGTTGAGCGGGAATGTATTACAGTTCTCTGAAGAGCATGCAGGGCCCTCCCGTGGTCAGCCTGTGGCACCGCCGCCAGAAACTAGGGGCATGTTTGTACCTCGGGCAGCCGGGTCTCGACCGAGAGCCGGCCTTGGTCGTGCCCGTAAACCAGGTGCCACGCAGACGACTTTAAGCGCGCAGTCACCGGACCAGCAGGGAAAAAAGGGGCAAGACGACTTCAGAAAGATGTTGGGCTAAGTCATTGCCCTTTCCATGCATCCCCCGTTTACAATTTCCGTATTGATATGTTAGTCTCATTCATAAGTGAGCTCGGTATTTGATGGCCCTCACCATCTCCTCTGTTGTAGTCTCGGATCCTATTTACGATAGGTAACGACTATGAAGTAATCTCTCTACCACACAATAACGAGAGACTAGTAAAGTTCCACATATGTCGACGCGAAGTAAGTATGTGACCACAGTCGTGGTAGGACGTCCTTTTGTGGGAGGGAGCGTAATAAGGGTTAAAGTGGAGGAGGATAAAATGTCCAGCGTGCAATAGCTGTGTGGTCGTACAATAATGCAAGCAGGGTGTATGGTTATGTAAGATCATGACTAACAACACAACAGCACAGCACGAAGTAAGTGATGACCACAGCTTAACACCCGCTGAGAGTATTGGTGGGAAACTCGTATCCAGCTTGTGTCCAGGTTGTGAGGTTTGGGTTGGTGTATGCGTTCAGATGACTGCGCAATGTGAGATATCAACCGATAGCACGGGGGTATGATGAATACGTACTTATTAATATAATTCGCGGTGGGGCGGTTCGGTGGATCGCAGGTCAGGCCGTTCGAGATGCCTTCCCGCTGATAGACGCGAACGTAGTCAATGTACATTTCACTTGGAAATTGCATGTGCATAAAGTCTTGCGGCTGGAACGAAGCTACGGCGAAGCGCATTTAGTGACCAACAAAAAAATGTCTCTGTCGGTTCCACTCACGAGCGAGACCAAGGTTCAGAATGATATACTGTAAATGACGTCAAACATTGGGAGAGGTCATGAAACAAACAACTCACCATGGGTTCTTCAGGAATCAGACGCGACGAGATCTCAGCTGTAGAATCCGGCCCAATAGATGCAGCAGTAATTTTCCACGTTTCTTGGCCTTCACTGTACCACTGAATGTATCCTTCTGGCCGGTTGTTAGGATTTGACCACCATTCATAGCCATACTTCGCGAAACCCTGCCCATTGTAGTTCGCACTATTAATGTAGGTGATCGCAGATGCAGCCTGTTGGTAAACACCACCCTTGTAAGAGTTCAATTGAGTCTGAGAGTTCTGGATAGTGGTAGCAGGTGAAGTTGAAGAGAATTGATACTGATAGTTGTACGGTGCGACCTGGAAAGATTGCGAAACTTGGCCTTCGAAAACGCTGACGTCGACTTGGGTCTCAAAAATGTCAATCTCTGGAACTCCACGTCCCGTCTGCAAGTTAGGCCCAGGATGTTCTTGACCGGAGCAAGTGCAACTCGAGAGTCGTTGACCTGGTTGATAGCTCAGAGGCCCACCGCCAGATCCACCTGTGGCCGCTGCAGCAGGAACTCCATTCTGGGTCTGATTAGGCAATATTCCCAGATCACAGGTATCATAGCTGTATGGCCAAGTGCCTGAAAAAATTATAAGACACAAGTGAGAGAACATACATCCCCACTCTCTAACCTTGGGTGGTGCCTCCATAACCGGCGCGTCCCTATCAATTTTAGTCACTACCACCGAAAGCCTCACGGATTATAAGGACTTACCAAGTTGCCCATGGTCCATGCACCTAAATCACGGCATCAGTAAAAATAGATAGCGCCCAATAGTCAACTTTGCACACCAGGCCAGAAACCAGGAGCTTGAGGCGAGCCTGGCATGCTCACGTTAACCTCTATGTATCCTGTTGTGAAGCAGACCTTGTTCCATGTTGTGACCATGCCTATGAATGATGAGTTGACAGGAATCATCACATCGGCGGCTTCCACACACCACTCAGGAAGTTGAGGTTGTTTATGGGTTGTTCCGTCAGTGTTATTATCATGTTACCGCCTTGAGTCGTTATAGCCTGTGATGATTGTCAGATGATGATGGCCACAAGCTGTGGGTGCTGCCATACCTGCGGATCATACCACTCGAGGTCACCAGTAGCCCTGTATCAGAAAGTGTTCAATTGGCTGACAATCTCACGCTTTCCACGCTCACCAATAATGAAGGTTCTCTGCTTCCCAGAATGGGTCGTCTCCAGGCCAGAATGTCCGACCGTCTGTATTAAATTCATCGCTGAACACCAACTTGTACGTGTCTCCGTCACTCCCCGTTCGGTAGAGATATTGTGATGGGGTGGCGGCATCTACGAGGGACGGCATGCCCGGGAGTAGTGGTATCTGACCCGATGCGTTTATTCCGCCCAGGTTGTATCCTGGTGTCGTGTTGGCAGCCAAGGTAAAATAATGTATGATTGGGTATCCAGCGAACAGCGTGATGAGTCCGACGACGAGGATGAAGAGTGCAGATGCGTTCGCCCATCCTCGTGCTGAGAAAATCGTAAAAGAACTATCGAGCGCGGCATCATGGACAGGATCTGGATTGTGCAGAGCGTCATCAAGATCTGGATCCTTAATGTCCCACAGATATGGTGGGACGGTAGAAGAGGTGGTTATAGGACCGCCTGGCTTTTCGCCAGTCGCAGAAGAGACTTCAGAGGCAGCGGCACTGAATCGTGACGGGTTGTGAACGCCGTTGTTCTGGGATGTAGATGGGTTGTACTTGAAGCGCCAGCCAGTTCACGGCAGGATCAACATAGAGTGAGAAGTAGAGTGCTCACAGAATAAGGACCATATCCTCCGCCAATCTGGCCACTAGCTACTCCCTGAGCGATAGCACCCCTACCTGATTGCATTTGGCTGCCTCCAGAACCAGACCTTGCTGGGGGTCGCGACTGATTATACGGGGCCTGCATGGATGAACCTTGTGGGCTCTGTGGTACGGCGTAATATTCCTGGGCGCTTGGAGGAGGCCGGCGTTGTTGCTGAGGGACCATGAGGTTGAGAAGAAGAGTGAAGAGACTTGGGAACGGGGGAAGATGTTCGCAGGGTGACCCTGACCCACGGTGGCTTCAACGCTGTGTTGGGCTAAAAGGATTGATTCTCCCACGCTGCGCGCATGCTGGCCTGCTTTGGAATTCCACATTACGCCGCTTCAACGTTTCAACAATAAATATTGCCATGATGATAGCCCGCTAGCAGATCACAGAATTAAACGAGCATTACATATGGACCAACAGCATCAACTACATGTTCATCTTACAAACCGAACCACCACCTGTGTTTCCATCGAATGTGAAAAAGTTTGCTATTGGCGCTTCTCGAGCGGCGAGAGCTTTCAAAATATCCTGTGCCAAGATCCCTCCAACAACTGCGCATGTTGGTGAAAATTCATGCGCAGCCGATATGCTCATTGTACTGGAACACATACGTCATTTGGAAACCCCAAACAAGTAATTTGATAATGCGCACTCGATCAAATCCAGAGGAACTGAAGTCAGAACTTGTCGGTTAACGTCTGACGTAGCGAGGATAGAATTAGCTATCTGCCCTAGCTCAGAGGCTGCGTCCACGTCGTCCGGCAATTTCCCTTCATGCTTATGTTGATACTCCCAAAGGGCTAGCCAGGGGCATATCAGTTTATGCGTAGAATCAGAGCGTGATGTCAATTCATACCCAGAATGATATGCACCACAGCAGGGTTGAGTTCTTTTGTCTGGCGTTTCGTTAGACCTGTCCACCGATGCTGCAAAGCCATGGACAGCCGTGAGTAGGTTGCAGTCGCTTTTACATTCTTTGGTGCTTCTTTGGGTGCCGACCGGTCACTTTTCTCAATGAAGGTTAGACAATAAAGGGAGCAAGATTGACAGGCAATAGAGACGAGCTGTCATCCAGAACAATGGACAGAGGCTACTCACGGAGAAATGTAATCATGCTTGAGCAGGTCGCAGAAGACGTAACCGAGCAGGCCAAAGGTACCACCAGCATAGAACGGCTTCCCAAACTGCCGGCAGATGTCATTGATCTTGATCTAAAGGGAGAAAATGAACTGACAAGTACACTGAGAACGATTGAACTTACCATGGCTTCACGGTCCCAATCTGTTACGCAAACCAAATCAACGCTCATAATCAGGGCTTCCAGAGACACCTGCTCTAAAAGCGTCGGATGTCTCAGGGCTTGCACTGTCACAAGCGGATTCAGTGCCTCTATTCTAGCCTTCGCAGCATCCACCCTCTATCAGAAAAGAAAACCGCCGGTAAATAACAACAAAAATCTTCGAGAATTGAACTTTGTAGTACCTGTTTTCCCACATCCTCATCTCTGAAAAAGAAGCCAGCTCCCAAGTCCTCCTCCTTGACTTCTTCTGAGTCGTAAATGACAAGTTTCCCTATCCCTGCCAAAACGATGTTTTTGATTGCTTCCGTCGCGGTACCCCGCAGTCGGATTACTAGGATGGTGGCATTTCGCATTCTACCAAATGGCCAGTTCAGTACTCGAGGTATACGAACGAGTTATGTCTGCCACTTGTGTAGCAACCTATCATTCACTCACCGCTGCTGAGCTTCGAGGCCCCATAGTCGGATCTGGCGATCATAAACAGCTGCTTCATCTGCATAACCACATCGACAATGTACCAAAAGAAGACGCGTCTCCTGTCAGCGTATGGAGCCAATCTGCAGAGATTGTCCAACCTTCCGTTATCTGCACTGGGTCGCCTTTGTTCCCTCCTTCGTATTGTGTGTCCATGACGAATTGGCACGGCAACGTATTATAAGCAGGCCAAGAGGAATCAATTAATCACGTTTGAATGACTGGCATAAGTCAGCACGAACGTTGACCGTCAACGGTTTCAATTTTGGCCAAAATTACTTTGATCACGTGATGTCACAGGGTTGCGCCAAACCAAACATAGAAGTCCCCTGTTTCTCAAGCAATGAAAATGACAGTCAGTCAAAATAGCACCGTGATATTTAAGGTCGGGTATCATGATAGACCATTGTCATCCGCAGCATGTCAATCACGAATTCGGTAGAATTGTTTGGAGTTCTGATACTAAACATAGCAAGCTTTGGGAGGGCTGACATAGCATAGCCGACTGAATGAATATCGAATATCGATAAGTTTAGAAAGAACGCTGGTGTATGAGTAAGTGAGTCCAGTGATACCCAAATAAAATCTACGATACAAGTGCAACACATGAAGTACATGAATCATGTACCATCTATACAGAAAAGCCCTAGATCATCGACATGCCACCGTCGCCACTTGATGTGCCGTCACGATCGTCGTCGAGCCTGGCATACATAGAAATGAGCTTCACAGATTTCACACGTAGGATATCCGATGGCCGCAACTTACAGATAGTTTCTCTCGATTTCGGATAGAATAGATAGGAAGTCCCCTATGAAGCGTGTCAGAGAGATAGCGGTACGGCGATAATCGCGCGAAACGCACACAGGAAAGCGTGGGCACGTGCAGCCGATGCCGGAGCGGTCTCCGCCTTCCGGACAGCATCTAGCAAGGTGGATGCGACGAATCGCACTTTGTGCACCTGTGTGGCGCATTGATGTTACTAAGTTCAAAAATCAACACGGATAATTCTCACCAGTGAGGGACCATTAGTGGCGATTGACTGGATAGGGATACTATGGCAGAAAGTTTAACAGCACCGTGTCAATCGAAAGAAGGTCTTGCCTGTGAAGAATATTGAGCAGGTCACTTGCGACCGCTTCCCTATCCTCGGCGACCTGATGTTCATCAATACTGCCCTGCAAAGCCGTGACCAATTCATCACGGTATTGCTCCACCACAAATCGAACGAGTTGCTTGATCAGCAATTTTAATGGGATTTTAAACGGTGACGCTTTACAACTCACCTGAGTCACGTATAGATTTGCCTGCATGACAAGGAACGGGTTAAGGGCATTTGCACGTGAAGCTTTAGGGTTTTCGAAGAAGTCCTTGACCTCCGCGAACGTGGCTTGTCTGAACCCAGCGCCGCCGCACTCTGCTGGAAGGCGGCTGTGCCGACGCGTTTGTTTCAGCCTCAGGGGCTCTGGTGTGTGCATGAGGGCTCCCATGATGCGCGAGTGCAATGATTGGACCTCCTCCAGTCTTGCTGTTGCAAATTGGCCCTGTGGAGGCGACCGCTTATCGACTCTGATACGAACTAATATTTCACCAAGAAGTGCAAAAATCCTGGAGATGTAGTTTAATCCTGAGACCAGGGCTGTCTTGCCACGCGGCTGAGGCAGGTATGCACTGCGAATTATGCTTAAAGGAGAACAGAATTTATAAGCTTCATTAATTCTCGGTTGAAAAGCAAAGTGACCTACTACTCGTCATCGAGTTCCTTCGGAAAGTGAACCGTGCAGTCTTCGTCACGAAGACATATGGGGCGCCCCAAGAGAATTGACATTGACTTGTCGGCTGCAGATCCCAAGGTCAAATTTATTTTTCCGTCGTCAAAACAAAACATGCCAGAACGCACCATCAAAAAGTAACCAGAAAGTTCGCCGTCGAACCTCGCATTCGATGGGGTCAAGCCCCTCGTAGGAGGACTCCTCGTGCATGCGCAGAGTAACGGCAATGTGAGCCGCTTCGCCAAAGGCCGCGTGCTGCGCGGCATCATTACCTTCGCAAAAATGGTAGACACAGTCGCTAAAAATAATGAATGGAGGTAATCATGAAAAATAGCCTGACTACGCACAAGTATCGGATAACAACGTGCGTAGACATGGGAGGGTCATAGGCTGCAGTAGTGATATGTCGGCTGGCTTCATAACATCTCTGCGCAAGCTTTCGCACAACCGAACGTTCCATGGGTACATAAGATCGTGGTACTTGCACCAAGGTCGATGCTACTGTGGACATGACAAGAGCAAAAAATAGCGGGTCACGTTCTTCTCTCTTGGTGTGGAGGTCCGCCATGAACGACGGCTTGTGGATACATGGGGTTAGCGGATATACGAAATCGAAGAAAAGAGCGATGATGAGTGAAATACTGTCCCGGGGAGCAATGTCTTCCAAGCGGTGAGGTCGATAATAATATGAAAGTGGGGGTATGACACTCGGAAGTAGAACCGGGAGGGGCTGATGATGTTTGTAAGACCAATTGTATGCGGGAAATCCGCCATATGACTCGGGAAAGGAGTATGATTGATTATCGTCTGTCTTCTGAGGAAGTAAAGCGGTACCAGTGGATGTCGGGAGAATTGTGTTTACAGGAGAGTATTGATTGTGATATGAGTCGGCTGCGATAGGGTATCGAGATGGGGGAATAATGGGAGCGGAAGTCTGGATTGGGGCCATGATAGGTTCCAGGGAGGGTGACTGTACGTGCTGCTGCAATGGGGATAAACTTGAATGTACCGGGCTAGCAAGGGGTTTGTGAGCAGAGACAGGCGATATTGACGCAACATCATTTGTCTGATTATTTTGCTCAGATTGAGCTACAACGGCGGCTGCGGCTGCTTCTTGTAAACGACGGAGATATCTGAGGATCTAGCATTTGTATCAGAGAAGAGTGTGGCGCTGGGGGATTACTTACAAGTTTGGGGGACCTCTCTTTTTTGGTCGGTAATCGTAAGTGCATGGTATTCCGAGTGCTATGCAGTGCTTGCACGACTGCTTTGGATCTTCTAGGTTCTCCCGGACGCATCGAACCTTTCTGGCTCTACAAGCATCACAGCCTGTTCGAAAGAAGCGAAGGAGTAACTCAATCTCGATCAAGCTTTGAGAAATGAGCGCCTGAACGTACTCTGAGATTGCCGCCTGTTGAATGAAGAAGTCAGAACATCGAATCTTTACTTAAGCTGAGAAAAGAATGACATGACAAGCTCGCTAGCTGGCAATCAGGTTCGAGGCGACTAGGAAGGATGTATGAATCGAGTTAGATGCAATGGGGGTAGTGGAATGAGATAGTATGGGGGGAGGTTCAAGCTCAACGGAGAAACATCGGTCTTTATGAGGACTCGGACCCACTTTCTCTGGCTTCTGCTGTTTTCGGCGGTTGTTGGATTTGCGTCGCACGATGTAGGCGAAACAGATTTAGCGGCTTTTTTTGCTCGCACAACGGTGGCAGGCATGGGTGCTCTGTCAGAGGTACTTGGTGGAGACGGGAGCGAGCTTCTCGTAGTCACGGTGATCCTTGGACCTTGCCAGTAGCTTCCCTGACGTACAAGCGCACGATACGGATTTACCGGCCCGTCTCGTGCCCCGCATCCATTTTAGGAAATACCACAACATTCACAAATAAAATCATCACGTGGCAGCCAGCACTTTCGCACTTTGAACTGCTCGTTGTCATTATGTAGGGTGAATAGTTTATGTCTACAATTTCCAATCTACAGCAGCACCCTCCTCTCCTTCAACTGAGCAAGCATTTGTCGACCACGACTCCGAGTCAGCGCACCTTCCTGGTACTGTCGTTGGATCATATTGGCAATAAGCCGTCGTTGAAACACCTGTTTCCCGTCCTCCCATTCAGTCTTCTCTTTCACCAGAGCCTCCCAGAACTTGAACGCCATCACGGGGTCATCAAGGCGGAGTGATGCAAAAATACAGTACTTCCCAGTGTTCGGCGTGTGCACGACGCTCGAGACGTCCCCTGATTGAATGATCTCCCAGGCGCGCTGTAGATTCTCCTTCAAAACCGACTTGGGGGTCCCGTCCGCGTTTACACTCGCCCTTATCAGCAAAGCAGTAGTTTTGGCTGAAAGCTCGTCGCAACCAAGCTCTTTGGCACGACCAATCAAGTAGCCTGCAAGTCTCATCTCCCCATGAAGGATAGCATGATGAATAATCGTTCCAAACGTCACTGCATCAGGGCGTATGCCTCGTCCAACCATCTTTTTCAGGATGCCCACAGCCTTCTTCGGATGAAGCTCAGCCATGGCGGATAGTGCGATGTTGATATCGTAGAGGTCCGGAATTTCGTAGCGCTGAAGTAGAACTTTGAGCATATCCAGACCTTCGGAAACGCGCCCGAGCGCAACGTAGGCACGGGCCAATGTGCTCAGATCATAATGAGACGTTTCATCTAGAGAACCTTTCGACATGCGAAAAGCACCAATGACTAGTTCGGTGAACTGGAGGAAATCCTCCAATAGCTTCTGCCGCTCGTCGAGCGTTGAAGCTGTGCTTGAGCTAGCCTCGTCTTGCCTTGATGTCGGCTCCTCTATCTCGGCCGTGGTTCGAATTATGAGCTTGGAAAAGATGCTGACCATGCGAAGCATCAAGGAAGCATTGCCAAGGACCGCTTCACGATCCCTTCCGACGGAATAACGCTCCCACAATGTACGTGCTGAGGAAGAGAAACCATGTGATGCGGTGAGGGCAATGAAATGAGCCCGGTCTTGCACTGGTATGGGCTCCATCTCGTCAATAACTTGCTTGGCTAATGTCCGAGCCAGGTGCGCGTTGCGACTGGCGATCGTAAGATGGTTCATGAGCCACGTCAACGAATATCCTCGTGGAAGAGGATACTTTATCCTCCGAATGACTCTTGGGGATTGTGTATCCCTGTAGAGAATCTCCGCGGATGGACCATCCTGCAAGTGCATGGCTTTCTCGTAGAATAGGCGAACCATACTATCTGGAACAATGGCACCGCTGGCGGAATTGACGAGGCGACATATAAGCCATGTACATTGCTTGAAATGATTGGTGGATGCGTTATGCAGAGCAAGGTGTAGCGTGCTAAGCGCCAGTTCAGTGAGTGCAATATCAGTGGAAACCTGAGTTCGGATTGCAGTAACCACAATGCCAAGTGCACGATGGTACCAGCCCCAGTGGAGACAGGCTCTGACTAATGTCGACCTGATTACAAAGGCAAAATTATTGTCCTTTGCAGACGTATGATACACTTCTGTGAAGGCTTCTACCGGGATATGGCAGGTCTCGGTGAGAGTCTGGAATAGGCGGAGCGCGTGTCTGTCCCGATCGAACATGAGCAACTTATGAATCAGGCCGAAAGCTATGAAAACATCACCCGGAGGGCGATAGGACATAGACTTTGAACCTTTTGGTGCGGGTTGGTTTGTAAGGGATTGGTGGAAGAGAGGGAGGAGGATATCTATGGTTTTTGCATCGTACGGATCTGAGCCAGGGTTGTCGACAATATACTTGACTAGTGTAGAGATACTCGCGGGACTTAATTCAGAAAGCGCGTGGGATTGATGAAGGAGGATAAGAAGGGAGTGAATTTTCTGCTTGTCAAGAATGGGCGAATCATGGTGTGTCGCTGACAGCAACGCTGTAGCGACTCGGAGCTGGCGTTTTGAGGTAGTGATGATCCCGTCCAGTAAGTCTGTCGCAATACCATCCACGATAGTCGATAGTCCATGCTTTGTGGCTTTCTCAGAGAGAGCGACAAGAATGGGGAGCGGTAAAGACGTGGCCAGCGTTCTGTTCTGTGCTCGCAGTTTTGAGTACGCCGCAAAAGGGTCGGGTAGAGCTTCCACCGTTTTCTCCACTTGTGGAGACTTCTTGGGCACCCGTGGAGGTAACCACGTTGAAATGCAGGTAATTCTTTCCAACAGCTTTTTCTCAACACGGGAAGTACGGTGGAGCACAGGCGCCAAGTCCACATCCTCCGGCAAGGTATTATGCACAGGGATATTGGCATGTCTCGAGCGAGATATAGCTTTGCCGTGGATCTGGCTGCCAATTAATGGTTGCGCGTAAACACGAATCGGGGTGTGTACTCGAGGAAGTAAACGGCGACAAAGTAACATAAGTTAGCTGTCATAGGCAAATGTCAACTCAGACCACGATAAACTACAAAGCTGGATTGGCTCACCGCATGCCGCATGGAGTCAGTCGACGAAATAGTATCGACACCCCGAATGAACGCGACTTGCGCTTTGCAGAGGAAAATTTGAGCAGGGTTCAAGCAGGGTTAAAAGCAAACAATGACAAACAAACTATCTAGTCCTACTGTCTCTAGCACAGTTGCAATTCATGTAAGTCTCTGTGGACTCTATGGGAGCAGGACAATCATCGACATCTGCAGCACATGCGCAAAAATCCCATGCCTTACATGTCTTACGAGTTACCGCTTCATCACCAGCCTCGCAGACGTCCATAGAGCCATTCTTCGACTTCATCAGTTGGCTTTGATGGCAGTGATGCTTTCTACGCTGAAAGCGACATAGACGCTACAGAGCTCGAAAGGATAGTGGAAGAACACGAGGAGAAGACGCTTAATCTTTTAGTTTGGAACAGTAAAACGCGCACAACTCGAGGTGCGTCTAGTCTCAGATGATATGTTTATGGTGTTGGTGATGTGGTTAAACTTAGTTGTACCCATTGTTCCCTCGCGGACTTGGGCTTTGGCACAACAAGCGTCGCTCCCACAAGATGACGTTGAGAACTCTCCTCAGCCTTCCTTATTGGGTTTGAGCATGCGGATGTGCGAATTTGAGAATGCGACGAATAATGTTTGGCACGTACTTGAAGTCCTAGAAGGAAGTCCAGCAGAAAGTGCCGGTCTTGTTCCCTACGGCGACTGGATAATAGGATGGTCCGGCGGCATATTGACCGCGGAGAACGATTTTTATGATGTCGTGGAAGCTGTATGACATTATCTGGGTCTTGTGCTATTTTGGGCCGCTAATCATATTGTATCCACAGCATGTTGACAAGCCGTTACGAGTTTATGTTTACTCGTATGACTTCGAGTACGTTCTGGTGCTGTAGACTGTTTCTTGTGTTTTTCTAACCTGCCACTTCCAGTAATCTCAGAGAGGTCGTACTCGTGCCCAATCGCCATTGGGGTGGCGAAGGACTATTGGGATGTGTTTTCGGGTTTGTTTTAATATATCATTCAAAGGGATAAAAACAGACTGACATTATTCTGATAGTTTTGGGCTTCTCCACCGTATTCCGTCGCAGACGGCGGACGGCCCATCAGGTGCTGGCCTCCAGAGTTCTCACAGCGATCTCGAAGATCAACAGCTCTTTGTTCCTGCCGATGTTTCACAGGGTCCACGATCTCTCGGGGCAGAAGATCGGAGACGTCCTTCCTTCGGAGTTCACCAGCGCTCCAGTGATATTGCACATCCTCGTCCCACCCACTACAATGAAGCCACATATGGGCGACGAGCTAGTGACGTGCTTCGGCGTGACTCAGCGTCAACCGCTTCACGTCCTGGGACACCGAGGCGGTCCACGAACACGCCGAACCACACATCACAGGCACCAACCGCTAGCCGTTCATTTGGCTCGCTCCTCAATGGTGATTCGTCACCCCGCTCATAGTTTCGTTCTCACTCAAGGATCTACACACATCAAGGTACTGGAGCAACAGCGATGTTTTCTGGCCCAAACTCAAGAGCCCTCCAATTCAGTACTAGCATGTCCACGGTTACCGGAAAGCCGCAAGGCGATGATGAAGCTGAGGGAGACAGTGATCATGATGAAACGGTCAGCGTGTCTGGAACAGAAGCTACGGATTATGGCAGTCTAACTTCTGTTGAATGATGACCGAATGGCGCATAATTGAATCCATCTGATTATTTAGAATCATGTTAACCAGGTGTATAACAGGATTTCGTTCACCTCTATAAGTCATTGAACGTTGTACAATATATTTATTCACAGGTTCATTCTGCCTGCCCCTCTGTCTGAAACTTCTACCGCGGCAATCAGCGGCACTATTTGTACGAATTGATGTATGCATTGCCAAGGATTTCAGCTGTGAAGCAGGTGATTACTAGTGGTGGCCGAGTTCAGTTCAGAACCGCGGTTCGAACGTCCTGCTCGCCGCACCATCCATTTCAGTCACCTTTGAGAATCTGGACCTTCTGTCAGGCTGCCTTCTCCATGCCTGGAACTCTCGCGTGGACAACCACGATCATCCCCTTTGTCAAAATTGGCTGAAAGCTTAGGCCTGTGGATTAGAAAGCTGATGGGTGGTATTATAAAATGACTGGTTAATATATACTTGCTCGCCAGCGGTTTCTGACTGCCTGTACACTTCACCACATGGTCAAGACTAGTATTTTGTTACCTATCAGTTACTTACATACGGATTCTGGATTTCTTGTATATGTATCGCCGGGGAATTCTAAGAAACAATTTCCTTCGGAGTCATGACGGGGAACACACATCACCAGAGGAATGGAATGACACGTGCAGGGACTCTCTGCATGTATGCGCGGTATTCTGCGGCAATAGCAGGATCCCCCATAATAAGATCCTCCTATAGATAAGATAAGTACTGCTGAATGCACAAGAACAAGATACTCACCTCGATAGGCATCTTGACAGCGAACGCGGCAGAAACAATACCAAGACCCACAAGTGGCGCATAAGACCAGAACATCACTGTAAAAAGTGCCTGTTGAACGAGCATTTGCCTAGAGAGGACATGAGCACTCAATCTAATTGAGATAATGCAAAACGAGACACAAGACTCACGTGTATAGCGGATGACGCACCACTGCATACGGACCCGTCTGCACAACTCTGGGCTTCTCCCGTCTCTGTTGAGGGGCAGTCAGCTTACAGTATCCTCAACACACGAGTACTTTGTAAGAAAGATACGCACCCCGATTGCGTGCCACTGATTCCCAAGGTGCGTGAAGGCGCGTCCGACAAACCTGAGAAGTACAAAGGTCGATACGCATGCCGCGATTCTCAATGTGACTTTGGTCTCCTGCTGGAAGTAGTCATTAGATAAGCTCATGCGCTGCATCCATGCAGGTTGCGTGAACATGTTGCCGGCGACACATAAAACGTATGCCACAGGTGGGATGAAAGACGCGACGGCGTGTATAGGAGTCACAGCCCTACCAATGAAAGTGGTCGCGCTGGTGCGAATGGCACCTGATTCTGTTTTAGCGATTGGGGCGATCGCACGAGCGCGGGAAACCGAATATTGAATGAATCGCAAAGTAGTGAATACAGCCAGTCCTTCCACGGCTTGTGGGGGTATCGGAATAGTGAGGCCAGCGATGTAATACATGTTGGACTTGGATGTATTGGCAGTTGAGTGTTTGAAGATTTTCTCAATTTCCGGGCGATGGTTTTATATCCTGTTTTGCGTCCGGTTCCGATGGTGCTGCGCATGCGCAGTGACTTGGGTAGTATTGGCGCCTTTGACTAGTGTGGTCCTCACGACCGTGACGGTGTCAACTTGAATGACAAATACGAACGCTGTATTTTGCACCTGACCCTCTGACTTATCAAGCTTTCAAAATTTCAAGGCTCAAGCACAAGTTGCCGCGAAAAAAAACAAGCCGTCAAATGCGGGAAAGATAGAGTGGCAGTAACGGCAGAAATACACAACGGAATAAGCCATTAGGAAATGACCGCAAAAAGCAACCCCTGGATGAGAACGCAATGTTATGAGGGGGACGTCAGAATTCACTGATGTATATAACGAAAAGACTCACGTATACAGCGGATGGCGTACTACCACGTCTGCACGAAGCGGTTGAAGGTAACTCATAGGAGTCCCTTACCCGTCGTCAAAAACAAGAAGATGTCATATATCAGAGACATATATACATAATGTCCTTGCAATAATGCAAGCTTGTTGCTCCTACTTCTATCCTTCAGCCGGTTCCGCATCCTCTGTTCCTCCCGTCTTCGGGTTAAATTCTAGATGTTGTGCAATCAAAGGCCACACTGAATGATATGTCATCCCCATGTCGTGGAAATTTTGATAGTCAAAACACATACCTTCCTCGAATCCAGGATGTCTTCCTATGCGAATTTGCTGCCACACACTGCGCATCGCGTCTGAAGAACGAATATCTCCCCAGTGCTCAAGGAAGAAATTAACTTGGACTTTGCGGACGTCTGAAAAGGTTGCAGAGAATGGAGAAAACACCTCATATGGAATATTGTCAACGGTGAGCGACTTCTGAATGTGCTGTGTCGTGTGCGTCAGCAACAGTCACATTCGTAAAAGAGTACGAATTACCTGGTATGCACGCTCCTTTAAATCAAGGAGGCCAAGTTCTATGATCGTTCCGATTATAGTGAATAACTAAAACAATTAGAAAGAGATATGATTGACTCACTGTCTGCCAGTCGATAAGCAGCCTTCGCAGAACAAGGCGACGGTCGCCCTGGATGATTTTGCTGCCACTTTCGGATCCATTCTCTTCTTGAGGTGGGAGTTTCCGTCGAATTACCTCCTTTTGGGAGGTCAAGCAGGTTAGACTGACTATCAGAAGGGGCTTGCGCTGTTGACACTATCGTCGGTGCCCTCTTCTGAGCTGTTGAGTGGAACGACGAAGATATGGGGGCGAAGACAATGACATCAGTGTAAATCTGCAATGCATGTGTCATGAATGTGCCCAATATACCTCAAACCACGCTCACGTAGTAGAGAACAGCCTTGTAAGTTGCATAAGCGACGTCTCGAATAAAGACACGCATTTTCTTGGGTCCCGCAACCTCCTTGACTTCGGCAGGTGCTGTAGGTTTCGTCCAACAGTGTGCACTCGTGCCGAGGGCTACGTCATTACTCCTTGGCGACGACGGGTGGGAAAGCTTGGGTTGAACATTACGTGCCTGCCCATCTTCTAGGCCACTGGACATTTGTGCGTCTTCTTCTTCTACAGAATTGAGCTCGGTGCTGCTGGTGTTTGCAATCGGCACGGAAGGTCCAGCGTCCTCTTCGATCTGCAACTCTACAGTGCCGTCAAAACTCGGTTCATCAATTGTTTGTGTCGCATATTCTTCGTCTTCGTCATCCGAATCATCATATTGACGGCTAAGATAGGTGTCGTCTGAGGCGCCGTCGCCATCATCGAAATCATATTGGTCATGGTCTGAAGAAGCCTCGGAGAATCCTGAGCTGAACACTAAGGACAGCGTAAGTATCATGCACTGTACTAATCTATTTGACCTTACTAGTCTGAAAGTAGTCTGCTCTTTGCAATATCTTTCTATTGGCGTAGATACACCTAAAACTCTTTGACCTGCCTCGGTGAGGGAGGACGAACTCGACGTCGGAGTATAGTGGGTCATCAAGCAGCGACCCTACGCGTTCCAGGAAATCCTTCGGTACAAGCTGAGCTGGCGCCGATGGTGGTTGCGCAGGGACGGCCGGGGATGACGTGATAGTGCAGATGATGAGGAAAGCGTCCTGTTCCTTGACGGCATTTGAATGATAGTATACATTATCTCGTCGCGCAAATTGAGCCCTGCCAAACAAAATGTGCTAACATATCTCGTGAATAATGGGACTCACGCACCATCCCCAATTGGCTGTCTGTATAAGCCAACTAAGCGTGGATCGAAAAGCCAGCCAAAAAATATACCTTCGATGAAAATGAATGGTTGTGGGCTTCTTTGATATTGAACAATGCGGTCTTGCCAAGACTATTTAAAGAATCAGCTGCAGACGAACATAAGCACGTGAAGTCTGACCTTCGAAGCTCAAAATTGAATTTGTAGACGCCATCTCGTACCCACCTGTGCATCCGAGGTTAGTATGCGAGAGGACGTGGCAGAAATAGGCCGGGGATTCCATTAGACGTACTTCCCGTCCACCGCATTGTCTTTCTCTTCGGCAGTGGGCTAGGGATAATGGCGTCAATAATGAGTTCATGGCACAAGGAACACAGGGGCGCACTTCACAGGACAGATACAAGCTCACGTACCCTCCGCCCTCCGTCCCAGAGTTCGCATAGAATAGAATCTGTATAGCGGTATTCGATAAAGCTAGCCACTGGGGAGGCAATACAGTGTAACACATACCTGCCAGCGTCCATGTCCAAATCTCACAGACTTGGTGACCTTTGACTTCGATTCACCTTTGCTACAACTCTGCTTAGTGGTAGCTGTGGGTGCATTTCGATGTGATTACCTCGATTCGAAGATATTCTTCAGACCACGAAGGGTCCATTCGAAGGTGACTGCCGTGCTTTCTTGGATATCCGTTTTTTCCATCATGGCTCTGAATGGAATAGTTTAGTGTCGAGAATTAGTATGGAGTGTGAGAATCAAGGCTTTCCATTGGTACCAGACGAAATGTGTGGACAATATTGAGACAAGAGACTCTATTACGTTGAGCAGTGTGGTAAACATGTGTGTGATGACTCTCTCAAGTCCAAACAATGAAATATAGCCCCTGTCCGACGTCGCTAAATTACATTGAACATGGACGAAAGCAATATTCAAGCTGCGTAAAAGCTAGTGCGATATAGTTCGCTTTTAGTATACGTGGACGTATCCAATGCTCCTCAAGCCGATTGGGCCGGGTCAGTAGTATCCTCTTTTCCTTCAATAGCTAACGCGTCCATATCCTTATTCATGAGCCTGAGAGTCTCCACAGGGTATGAATGATCAACGATGGTAAAAGAGATCCCCGCGCACGAATACAGGTGATCAAACGTGTCACTGGCTTCGGCGGTATCATGGTCCTGGCTCGGGTCATAACCGGGGATGATCCGTTTGACTGGGATGAGCTGCAATTTTACTTTTGGTGCAGATCCGCATGGAATGAAGGCACGAATCAAAAGCTTCTGTCCCGGCGTTTTGCTGTTACGTGCCAATTCCACCATAGTATCCCATTTTTGTTGCATCAGCTTGTCGCATTTGCAGGTATCTGGCACAGGGAACTTTTCCGTGCTGCCAACACCGATGCAGAAAGGGATGCGGGTATAATCAATCTCAACAACTGCGGGCCCCGGAGCATGTATAGCAGCTGTCTTGGAGATTCGCTCGTTATGATACGAGAGATCAGATGCAATGATGCGGTCAAGAAAACGGAGATCACGAGTAGAGATACGGGACATGATTCCTTCTGCGAGGAATCTATGAAACTCGGCATCACTTGCAATTTTGTAAAACACATACTGGCACGGCGAGCTTGGATTCCGCGACAATATGTTTGATGGCCGCCTTGTTTCCAATCGTAAATCTGACATTCTCTGCTGCAGTAATGCACGTGAAGGCAACCAGCACAGCGCTTGAAGGTGCCTGCTGCTCCCGATTTATTGCACTGGACAACGATCACTACGAACGTCACAGAGGAATGTGTGGGATGACACGTACCTTCGAACTTTGGCAAGATTCAACATGTGCCTCATCGACGTCATCAGTCTCCAACAAATCAAGTCGGGTCATCACCAGCGCCTCCAATGTGGACCAGTGTTTGTGCATTGGACCACCCGGCTTTGGCCTATCCACCGCCTTGACGGCGTTAACGGCCTTGATGGACCGGCCCATCACTTTGAGCACGGAACGAAAAATCGCATACTTGGGGAAAATGTTCGAGAGAAGAAGCCAGAGCGGCTCCCAATCTTCGTCGTTATTATCCTTGAGGTGTCTTACCCACGGCTCGATCGCTAGCAGTGAGGGCAGCAGGCCTGCCTCGAGGACCTCAGTAATCCAGGGTAGACCATCCGTGTCTTCCACATACGCCCTGATATACCAACATGCGAATGAAATGGTCTTGGCCACTAGGTGACGTTGTTTGTTACAGTGGGCCCGCTGAGATACCATGGTAGTAATGACGCCTGCTGTTTTCTGCATGGAGTGTTGCATAAGTAACGGAATGCGGATCGTGCTGTTCACGGAAAGGGATGTCAGAAGGTGGATATCCCAGATAAGTAAGTCGTAATCAATGGGGTGTTGTGCGAGGTCGTGCTCCAGATGATCAAGAGCCGTGACAGCGATCATTGCTCCGTCATTGTTGAACGGGCCCATGATTTCGTGCCAATTCCATGTCTCCGTTTCAGAAAATGAACACATCCAGGAGTCTAGAATGGCTGGAGTGCGGATAATCGGAAGGGGGCCAAGGACGATGTCGTCATGCACGCAAGAGCTGAAATGGCGATCCTTTGTTTCTAAGTCCCACAAACTGAACAACAAAGACACGATTCCGGGGCTAGACAGGACAACAGGAAGCGAGTCCCCGAGCATATCATGCCTGCAGATGCCTAAGAAGTCGACGATTGCTAGCTTGGCGAGAATACGCATGCTTCTATCAATACTTTCTTTGAACACGTATTCTGTCCCAAGGAAAAGCAGCCATTCACGAATGATGGGCCAGCGGGAAGTTAGCGTATTGATCATTCTGGCAGCGTAGACGGAGCGGCCAAGCCAGAACGGCATGAATGATGCTAAGGCTCGCAAAGCCAAAGCCTGCTGCGAGGGCTCAGCGATTATGCCACGCTTCACTCGTTGAAGATGAACGGAGTCTACGATGCCATACAGCGCGATGGTGATTTGATACACATCGGGAAATGAGCAGTCGTCTTTTAGAGCAAAGAGAGTGGCTGAGGCGACAGAGTCAAAAGACCCTTTGTCCAAGTCGTCTAAAATATTCTAGATATCGGGAGAAATGGTTAAGTGATGGGATATCTGATGAGGGGTAGAAATGTGGCAAACCTTGAGCTCATTGGAAGACATGATGAGATGGTCTGGTTAACAAAGTTAGCTTTCTCAGTCACTGGCGACCTGCATTATATACGGTCTTCCTCATGCTAGAACAAAGATTACATATCGGATTTGTTCAGTGGCGATCTGGTGAATGTGGCCATGGCATTCAGAAGACACAGCACGGGCGGGCCGCGGCCACTGTACTGCAGATCTAACAATGGCAGATGGAGACAAATGGGGACCTTCTGAATGAACCTGCAAGCGTTGTTACTAACCCTGCCGGATATGAGTTGAAATGTGTGCTTAAATCAGATGCTTCATCATGATACGGAGAGTCAAGGTTCCATAGGTCCTTGTGCCACCCACTAGTACACATGTTGGAGTCTAGGTCATCGGCCTTTGCCGGTTTTTTACGTTTCAGACCATGTCGATTAAACTTTCGCTGGACCGAATTCGCCTCCTTGCATCACATCTTCCTCCATATTCGCGTCCTACTGTTCATGTCGCTGGTACGAATGGCAAAGGAAGTGTCACCTGCATGTTATCATCCATATTTGCTGCGTCGGGTCTTACTGTCGGTCGATTCAACAGCCCTCATCTAGTATCCGTTGAAGACTCCATTTTGATCAATGAACAGAGTGTATCACTAGATGAATACAGTCTTTCACGTGCGGCTGTCGAGAGCGCGGATCAAGCCCATGGCACAGATGTTAGCAATTTCGAAATGCTGACACTCGTTGCACTGCAGGTATTCGAGAAACTTAAAGTGGATGTTGTGGTCATCGAGGTGGGCATGGGTGGTCGCCTGGACGCGACCAATTACATACCAGACGAATCCATACTCCTCTCTGCTCTCACGACAGTCGACCTTGATCATCAAGCATTCCTTGGAAATACCGTTGAACTCATTGCAAAGGAGAAGGCTAGCATTGCGAGGAAGAACAAGCCTTTTGTGTTGGGCATTCAGAAATATGCTGCTGTCGAGAATGTTGTGCGGTCCGTCGTCGAACAGACCGGCGCTCACTTCATAGCAACTCACTCTGCGCAACGACGAGCGTGGGATGATGCCATAGATGGTCCATTGCCGCCTACATTCTCGCTGGATGCGGAATCATTCAGGCCTCCGCTTGCTCAACCTATTACATTCACCAGTCCAGCTTTCCCAAGCAGCTTAGCCGCACTTCTATATTTGAATGGAAGCCATCAAGTGGAGAACTTGAGTCTCGTATTAACTATCATATCCACACTTATGATGCACCCATTGTGTGCATCGAAGATGCCAAGCGGTTTTAGCGAGCGCGTCTCGGAAAACATAAAGATAGGCATTAGGAAGGCGACTTGGCGAGGTCGCCTATCATTCCATCGTCTCATGATTTCCTCACCTAATCCGCGGGCGATCACTGTCCTTGTCGATGGTGCACACAATCGTGCGTCATCAAAAACCCTCGCTTCATATGTCTCCAACCTCGTTACGATTTTGGACGGAAATCCACAAGTGCGGATATTACGATTAACTTATATCCTCGCCCTATCCCATTCTCCCCCTAAAACACCGAAAGATACCCTATCCCCGCTCTTTGCCTCTCAAAGTCGCACACATCTTTCGATACAAACGAAGGTTGCCGCAGTACGATTCACCTCGCCGGATGGCATGCCTTGGGTAAAGTCTGTACCTCCGTCTGAGATCGCCGCTACCGTGCGTGAGTCTGTATCAGGGGTAGGGTTGTGGGTTGCGTCCGACGAAGGCAAGATTCAGGGGCAACTTGAGAGTGCATTAGAATGGACGACCGCGGAGGGAACGGAGGGAGAAGATGGGGTACGAGAGCTAGTGATTGTCGCAGGGAGTCTATACCTCGTGGCTGATTTCTATCGTCTTCTTGCGAGGCAAGAGGCGAACTCCAGTTGACAAGGGGGGACTCGTCGGACCGAAATCGGTATAATTTTTTCGAATATCATTGTTTTTCTGGTCCAATGATTGGAAGCGTCCTTTGAAAGTTTGTCATAATTGGGGTTGTGGCACCACGTGGCGGGCCTTTTGTTGTGGGGGACGGGTGAAGCTTTGAAGGATTCGATGATTGTCGTGTATAACGAGCCTCACACGGCCTGGTAGTACTTGTTAAATATGGAAAATGCAATTCATGCTTGTCGATAACAGCGTAACTGATCGATGATCATTGATCACCGCTCACTCTGAGGCTCCTTCCGATTTCTGGCTATAGCAAGACAGCCTACGGCTGCTTCTGCCCTTGTGCAAGCACAGTACTAGTACCAGGAAGGTGGGAAATGGTTCTCTTCTGTGATATTGTGATTAGCCATTTAGATCATCCACTGACAGCTGTCAATCAAACATGGTACACTAGTAGCGGCCACCAATCCAAGTATCCTCGAGGCCCGAAACACGGGTTTGAAAATCGAGGGACTCCGCCACTTGTCAAGTGCACTTATCAACGAATGTTGACATGCCCGTGGGCGCTGGGTCGAAGTCTCCACTCCCTTGGAGGTGATGGAAGATCGTTTCTGGTGGGTGAAATGGTGGATGCTGCTGATTTATCAATTGATAAACGATTTAGATGACGCACAATTCTATTGTTACGACACAGCGCGGCGGCTTTGCAGTACACGTTGCACAAATCCATCACGATAAGGTGAATTTAAAATGGTGTTCTGGCGCCACTGAAGGCACATACTGCGCGTAAAGACACAGGATCTGGCTCTGACCATGGAATGAAGAGCCCAATCTTTGAAATGAAAGTGGTTTCGCCACACTTACATGGATAACAGGGGCTCTGGATAATCTGCCGATACTCGTCTTACTCGTCTTCGTGAAGCGTCTCTGAGGGTCCGACGTCCACACCTCAGCGCTCAGCCACGGCTCTTTTCAAGAGCTGCCGCCGGTAGATCTGAGCACTCCTAAAGTGACATCATGGCCAATGCGTTTGTCGCAAGCAAGTCGCAAGCTATTATTGTGTCGCCTTGTCAACTGGGCGGAACCATAAAGCCGCCATAATGATGTGTCCCATTGGCAAGTCACCTAAAATCATAGAATTTCCTTGTGAACAATTTATAATGATGAGTGGTAGAGTACGAGCCTGCGTTCGAGGAGCACTGGTAAGCATGCAAAACAGTGTCGCTGTTGATGCATGATGGAAGTTCTTGATCAAGATGAAACGATGACCAACTAATGTGACGGTGTGATATGTCGGGAGTAGTCCCACGACACTTTACTTGTGGTTACCACTCGAACTGATCAGCACGCGTCCTCTTCTTTTCCCTCATCTCTTGTCTCTCTTCCCTTTTTTTCCAGAGCTCGCGCGCTGCCAGCTCAGCTAGCCTCCATCAAGAGAGGCGTCCATTCGCTTTTTCGTATCTATTTTTCTAGCCAGCCGCTTCACATCGCGTATTTGAATCAAGTAATCGTCGGATGTCCAGTATAGAGCCATCAAGTAGACCACCTCTTGCCGGTAAACCACCATTTGCGACAGACGATCCAGACGAACTTTTCGACCAGCCACCGCCTTCTAAGCGCCGTATCCGTAAACCAGCAGAACCTAATCCCAACGACCGCACTTCTGCCTATAACATGTACGTTCACACGCTGCTTTTTCTGGTGGATAAACTGACTTTCTGCAGGTACGATCATTATCTTGACCATGAAGATTCCTCCAACCGACAGTCTGGTTTTGGTGCAGTCGGCCTCGGTTTCATGAATGGGGACTTGAGTGACGATGAGGACGAGGACGTCCTTATGCATAAGCCTCCTATGGCAACTGAGTCTAAGCACAATGGTATTATGAATGCACCCCCGATACCCCTCGCTGCTCCACGTCCTGGTTACCCAGCGCCCATCTCAGCGCTCAATGTACCATCTCCCGCTGCAACACCCGAAATGAAACAGATTGTCCAACCTCGTCCTGCGCATCAGCCTCCACAACCCATGCCAACTGCACTGAAAGTCAGCCGCCCCCCAGCTGACATAACTATTCATCATCCACGAATGCCTGTCCCAATCTATGAGACTCCTTCCCCTCGCCCATCAGTCCCAAGCGCTCCGCATCCCCTCCAACCTCCAATGACCCCAATCACTCCTGTTTTTGCCCGTCCCGCCAAGTCACCCGCCCCAAGAGCTATACAGTACACAGGCGACACAATCATTCGTGGAGGTTCAGAGGACAACTTGGTGCCGAGACGTGGCCAGAGGGGAGATGATTTCTGGAGGAGGTTCAGCATCGTTGCAAAGGACGAGAAGAAGACGAGCTCTTGGTTGATAAAGACACAGAGTGGATCATCAAAATTGTCACGCTGGGTTTGGTTCGTTGGGATGATGTTTTTAGTCGTATGCATCTTCTTGATCTTTCCTACTTCCCAACTCATCTATTATTATAGCTCATTGCTGCCGGTATCGGAATTGGCTGGTACATCTCTCATAAGTCACCATCGAATACGGCCCCAAAGGCTATCGGAGGCAGCGCCAACGAAACCATGAGTCCCACCAGTACTCATGCATCGGCCGCGGGTTCCTCATCTTCATCATTGCACGTTTCCCCTACAAACACAGTTGCACGCCGTAACGAGGCTGAGCCCACACCTGCGATTCGCGAGGTGGTGGAGGGGTTCTTGGAGGAGGCTAGCCAACCTCCAGCGGCAAACCTGAACGTGCCTGCCGGACGGAGCTGGAAACATCGCCGCCGTGTCGAGATTCAGTTCTAAGCCGCGCCTCTTGCGCTCCGTCACATTTCTGGAACTTTCTTCCATGATTTAGGGTTCATGCTCGGATCTTCATTTAGGTGGTCTATGCTTCTGGTTACTCACAAGTCTTAACCCGTGCTCCATTTGTGGGGGTATGCATCCATAAGGATGAACCCCTGTCCGTTCGTTTAATCAATCTCATCACGGTACGAGCGTGATGGATTTGTACTTATTAGGTATCGCAGCTCAGTTTTTTCTTAAAAAAAAAACTCACATACTCATCCTTCACGTTCGTCCAACGACTTTTTTTCTTCCCTGGAGACGATGTGTCGACCTTTCATAAACCTTTGATACCATATAGATACATTGGCACATGATGATTGCTTGAGTACGGGAATCGAGGTTGCCACCAACCTGTATCATTCAGCAAGTAGTGACTGCTTGGGACTTTGGAAATCAATTTATTTATTATACCAAGCAGTGGTATGCGTGTATTCTGATGCCCAGCATTGACATTATTAATACGGTACCCATGCACCTGTCCGGAGGGACTCAGTATGCAGGATCTAAGAGTATGCATCAAAAATAAACGGTTTCGTAAGTAAATTGCTTGTCACTGAAGGCCCTTCAACCACGCAGCCTCTTCGCTGGCCGATCCTTCTCCTTTGACTTATGCCTGGGTTGTGGGACCTTCACATCCTCAAGAATGTCCACTTCTGCATCCGAATCGTTATCAGCTTGCCCAAGCTCTTCGCTCACCCGTTTGCGCTTCGCGTCTTCTTCCTTCACTGCCCTCGAAATCTTCCACTCTTTGGAAAGGAGTCGGATCCGTGCAATAAGATTTTTCCGGGAGTACTGAACCACAGCCTCGTCCCAGTCGATTTTGCGCTGTTGGGCAGGATATATTTTCTTGCTCTTCACAACAGAACCGATGTCAGGTCAGGAAGTCAAAGTAAGAACTACAAATCACGCACTTGGTGGATAAGATCAAAGTAGCGAACGGGATCTGAAAGGAAGGTTTTAGCGAAATGTAGCAGGTAGACGCCGCAGTCGGCAAAGTTGGGTTGTGATGGAACCTGTAGTGGAGCGTTTTTGGGAAAGTCTTTTATTGCAAAACAGGACTCCACACACCTGCGCAAGTTTAACCTCAGCCAATCTCACATTGTCAAGTTCTCGCTTGTCTTTCGCTTCAGCCTTGAGCCAATACCGCAATACCTTCTGTGCTTGAGGATGCCGTGAACCTAGGGAATCTAGCGTGAAGATCCAAGTCCTGCAATGCATGATAAACTGATCATTCAAACGCAGGTGCTTAGGCTTACCTGAGAGGATCATTGGAAGTCTGAGTGGCCAGACTAGGTTGGATGTCCAACATAGCATCTACTTCCATTTCTTGCTTTTCGTCCTCACGTTCGTCCTCCTCTTCGGAGTCCGGCACAACAGCTGACTCGGTAGCTTTCTGCTTCCCCTTGTCCTTGGCAGAGGCTCCATAAAAGTGAGGCGTAGGGATACCGGTCATACGAGACGGAGGTTTCGACGACAGAACGCTAGGAGGCTCGGACACGTGTGTTGAAGCTGATGCATTGGAAGATGGAAGATTATTTTTCGGCTCGATCCCAGAAAGGATCGTGTCGAGGTCAACGACGGCGTCAACATCCATCGGTTCCGGATGTGGAGATGACCTCGGTAAGAACAAATTTACATGTGCTTCGGCGGACATCGATCTCGCTGAGGCCCTGCCTAAAGAGGCAGACCTGTCTCCGATAGATACAGAATTGGATGATGAAACCCTGAGTAGTTTTGGAGGAAGCTGGCTGGATATTGAACAGGACTGTGTGAATTCCACAGGTGAGATGTCATCCATGTCTTCATCTTGCGTAATACTTGGCGTGGACGCGCAAGTAGCGTGCAGTGAGGCCGCTTCAGCGTCTGGCTCTGATGGCGCGTCTAGTACTGGTAAGTTGTGGGGTGGTGCAGCCTCCGGCTCGGTCACAGGAGTTACGTCTGGCTCAACGGCAGTCTTTCGCCGTAACTTCCCTCGTTGAGAAAGTGAAGGTTCTTTCTGAGGGAGAGGTGGGAGAAGAGTGTGCTCGGGCTCATAGATGATGGCGAGGTACCAGTGAAGACTTGGAACAGAGTCAGTAAGAGTCAACCTCGTTAAAGACATTCTCACTTCTCGTTGATCGGGACAATTATGTATTTCTTCGAGAATATATCGACCTTAGATGTCCATTTCTTCACACTTTGGTATCCTTCATCCAAGCTTCAGGCAAGTTGTGTAATTTCAGAAATTGTAAAATGAAAACGAAAAGACTTGCCTTTTCTTGTTGTTGAGCTTCTTATAGAAGAACGAACTGAAGACGTGAATTTGGTCCGCGATTTCCGGTTTTTGCTCCTTGAGATCAGCTAGCCAAAGCCTGCATGATATCAGCATCACGCCCAATAAATGGCAGGTGATCGTACTTACTTCAAGCCAAATTCTATCAATGTATCATTGAGGAACTCGTGCGGTCTGAGCCTGTTCAAATCGCTGCCCATGATGTTCAATGCGCCAGGGCCAGATGTGGGATATACGAGAATTCTAGTAAAATAGATAAGAAATGAAACAAACTGTCAATGATAAAAGAGTCGCACAGTTCTTCAGGATCTGCTATGGGAGGAGACTCTGACTGGGTTTCGGGTGCTGCAGCAGCAGAACGCCGTGATGAACGGCGCAACGCTGTACTGGCCTCAACGTCTGATCTACTATGAAAATTGTTAGTTAACAACCAAAATCAATACAAGCACAGAGCAACCTACGTGTCAGGTGCCAGGCACGATCCAGAATTGATTGTGGAACTGAGTACATCTGGCGCATGGGATGCATTCTTGATGGAAGGGACCGTCGACTTGTGGCGAGGATTTAATGAACTATGAATCCGCTGTTGATACATCTCTGCCGTCCGCTGAAGTTCTTCCCAGAGTCCGTGCGCGCATGTTGGTCTGCTTTCAATCAGGCAAGTTCTCTTTAGGTGGTCAATGACTTCGCACCTCACAGTATCATGTGCAGATGCTGCTTCAGCCAGGCGAAAGCGTAGGTTCTGATATTTCGTTTGCGTCCATCCTTTGGCTTCGTCTGTACTAAACAAGAACGTCAGGCACCCGCGCCCGCGACTCATTCCTGGGTGCAGCGGTTCAGCGCATGGCACAACCATCAGAATGGCACACGTACCAGGTTCAAACCCATCTATTGATTTTCCGTTATCAGATATTTCACAGTCTTTCCCCGTCTGTAGCTGTATGACTACGTTGTCTTTCAAAGAATGCTTATCGTCAGTTGTGACCTAATCGATATCAGCATGAGTGTCACATGACCTAAGTTGGGGACTTACTGTTATTCTTTCAAACCCTTTAGTTTGTTGAAATTGATAGGCTTGAGACTGTCCAGGTACAGCCACAGAGAGACGTCTGTTCTTCGCATCATACTCAAAGACAGGGGGCTCAGAATCATCTTCTGCACTGAAGATTTTCAAACCGATTGCCCATGCACGCAAAGGGAGCTTCAGGGGAGGGTCCTTAGTGCGAGGAAGGTCCTTGGATGTGAATCGCGTGGACGATGTTGTAATATGATCATACTGCAATTGAGATGTTAGGGCAGGCTGTTTCAAGGCGTGAGTCATTTCAAAAGAAAACGCATAGATGTTGGACCTTAGTTGTTTTTCTGGGTTTCATTTTCTTCACAACTCCAGTGTCGCCGCTGAGGGCGTTCACTTTGCGTAAATCAAGGTGTGGCTCGAACACTTTTCGAGTTTCGCGGACGATATGTGGCGGTATCGGCGTAAGAATTGCAGCTCGCTGCGATTGAGGTTTCGAAGAAAGCGAAGGCCTGTTGTCGCCTGCCTCTGACGAAAAGTCTTCAATATCATCAACTTCATCAGACACAACCGCAATGCAGGATTGTGTGGTTGGGGAGGAATCCTTTCCTTTGCCCCTAGAGTCAGCGTATTGCAGGTCGCCTGGTAAGGTCTGAAAAGGATGGATATTCATAGGGTCTGGAGAAGACGACGAAGGATGAGGATGATGTACAACCCCGGTGTCCTCATGACGAGGTACAGGTATCCCAAGATCCTCTCCGTCTGAAATTACTTCGGCCTCTCGACCAAAGGTATGCTTGTGGTGCACAGATGTACTGTTCATTCCATGAGGTCGGTCAATGATTTGAATGTCGGGATCTTGTTGCACTCTATTTCTTGTGGAACCACGAGTGTTGTTTGTAGAACTCGAATTGTTGATCCGTTTAGCAATGGTACTGGAGAATGTCTGATCAAATTTGGGGCGCTTGGGTTCTTGTGGCGATGATCGTGCAGCGATACCGAGAACCGTCTGACGCGCATTTGGATTTGTTCGGAGACTGTTGCTGTTGGTGACTCCCTGGTCGTAGGGGCTTGCTGCTGACTTAGGGCGTGTGTTGCGCTACATAACAGTGACAGCATTACCACCAAAGTTGGATCTGATGTGTCGGTTAACTCACTGTATTCGATGGGGCGGTTATTAGGGTAGGAGATTTTTTCCATGTCCCTCTTCTGCAGAGCTTCGTTCAAAATGATCTAGCGAAGCTAAGAATCAAACGTACGAATTACTCGATGCATCTCGGTAGTTGGACGGCCCTGCAGTACCATGCAAACTGTTAACTTTTTGTCTTTGAGAGGCAGGAAACTCCATTTGCGCCCCTTGCAGCCTAGCGGATGGAGCTTTGTCGCGTGCCAGGGAAAGCAAGAAGACGACCAGCTTGCAGGTGGCTGCAAGACCCAGATTGAGCTCAATGCTCAGTTGTTCACTTGCTCATATTGTCCTAGTTAGGCAATTTACTCAGACAAAGCACAATCGGAGGGCCTCGGGAATTCTTGTTATTTTGGCTCATCGCGACTCGTGAGTGCACACCGATCTTTCATTTTTCTACAGGAACAATATGATTACTAGGCAAAGCAACATATATCTGCGCATTGTTACTCGGAACTAGATTACCACCTACACTTAAGTCATGCTTTCGTGAAAAAATAAGTCCCATCATGTAATTTTGACATGTTTTTAGTCACTGAGCTTGGTAACCAAAGTCGCAGAGGGCGCCCGATAATATACCGCATGCGGACTGCGGATGTTTGTCCTGTTACCCAGTGGTAGTCTCCCATAGGCAGATAGTTGCAGTGTTTCCTTCCATGAAGACCGGTAACCTCGCAGCGGCCCCAAGCCTACGTCCTGAACATGGGTAGGTCCAGGTGTCCAATTCAAGGTCTCGCGGCAGTGTCTCGTCATTTCCGGTGTCTGGATCTCGAGCCCCGAGTACGAGGTCAATTACAGAACGCTTCTTCAGAATAACAAAGCTTGTTAGGACTGCGAAAAGGCTACTGCAGTTGAAGCTAGTAGTGCGCGCCGTACACTGCGTTTTTTTTTGGAGAATCATTCGGAGCCGATCGTATGGATGAAAAGTCTGTAATCTTGAAATCAGAAAGACAAGTCGAGCGATCATACGGGTAAGTTCAATCCTGCTCCAAGTTGTGGGCTTTTCTCTTGAACCACTGAGAACCAGTGATGTTCATGGGCTGCAATAGAGATGAAAGAATCAAGCCTGTACAGCGTGAAAATCATAATCAAGAAGGAAGTCGAGGTACTTACGGACAAGGTTTCTACAGGGAATTAACATGGAGTTCCAGAAAGTAGTCATCATCGACGAGATCTGGGTACATAATCGTTGATCCGACTGGGCATTGTCTAGCAAGCGCACAAACCATGTTTGTCGATGTATATTTGTAGCTATCACTACATGTGTACGTATACGCGCTATAGCAAAGTAGTGTTCTTGGAACACGCTGGTCCACGCTCCTACCCAGCGGATGTTTCGAGGGTGGGGGTCCCATCCTTATAGTACATAGAATTGCTATGTAGATAATCCATAGAAAAAATTTCCCACAATTCAAACCCCGAACTTCTCCCTCCACCCTCTCAACGACCGCTGGCGCAAAACATTAGAAAACAAGTCAGCCACAAGTCCATCGCACCTGTGGACCAATTTAGCTCTTGCACTAGGTTATCAATTCGCTAAGCACTATGACCATTACACGAGCGCAAGTCGTTTGTATCCTACAAACACTCACTGAACTCAATGTCTCTGTCTCAGCCTTTGTCATTTCTCTTTTAGAATCCCCCCACGAATTCTCTCAGTTTCCCGTCAATGATCTCGCTGCTCACTTCACATTGGTCTTGGCAACTTCTCTCACTCACCCAAATCTCAATTCCTCAATCATCTCGTGGGCATCTGCTTTATGTACTGAGCGGCTCAAGCAATCAGTAGTGCTGCTTTCCAAAGAAGAACATGGGTGGCACTTTAGTGCAACCAATGTCCTTGCTGAGCAGCTGGAGGAATTCCGGCTAGAAGATATGGCCAAGGACATCGAGCATGTCGCACCAGACCTGTGGCACCTACTGGATGCCTTGCTCTCGGCCAATCAGAGGTTCACAGGTCCAACCACGGAACATGACATAGCTGACGAAGATGAAGAACAATATTGGGCTGAGGTTGAGGATGTCGAAGAGAGATCTGGTGAGGTCCCTTTAGATGTACCCACCTCTCGTCGGATGGCACTTGTGAAAATTGTAGGACCATGATATGTATTTGTTAGACTACAGTATGTTCAATGAAGTTTGTGCTTTTAACAGAAGAAAGTTGTCATTATCAGCATCCTCATGCAAAGCACGAACCAGAAGTGCAATGCTTTTGAGAGTGTGATAGGAATATTTCTACACTCCTGCAACACACCGGAGAAGGTCATACGAGCCCTCGCAAGCATGGGGATCTCAATATCAGTCCGCACTATCAACATGGCCATTCATTCGCTTTCCCGTGAGACGTATTACACATTGCGGGAGATGGGACAGTCACTTCGAGTGGCATACGCATATGATAATTTTGATATTGACTTTAAAACTTCGACACCAACCATTGAGAAGGCGGTTGACACTCTGACGCATATGACCTCTGGTGATCTCATCTACCTTGAGCATGGTGTGACCACCGAGGATCTACGATGCTCAACCTACCTTTGGAATTTGTCTCGCCTCAATCACACTATACCGACTCACCTCCTTGGACCCACACGTGGATGTGGTGATCTGCTACAACTACATGCTGAACAGCCTCACTCGTCAAATCTTTCACGGCGTCAGCGCTGGAATGCATTCCAATTTATGACAGACCTTGTCAAGCATGGCCCCCCATACTTTAGCCGCTTCAACAACTCCCTGCATCCTGAGACTGTGGACCAAATCCCAGTGACGAAAATGCGGCATGCACCTGCACGTGCAATGGACATTAATCAGTCCAAGGTATCAGGAAATATTGAAGCAATTACAGACCTCCTACATCAAGGGGGCGTTGGCGACCCTTCCGAAGTTCTGCATGGCCAAGAAGACGCCATGGTAGATATAGGGGAATATGTCATCATATTTCATGGTGACCTTGGGACTGCAGAGCGAGTTCAGATGCTCAAGGAGCGGCGCTCGATTGAAGCAACACCATGGCGCCGCTTTCAGTACGTAGTGTTTGTGATGGGCCTCTTCCATCTCAAAATGGCGTGTGCCGATGCTATTTGGCGTATATTCATCGAACCTAAAGCTGCAAGGGATGATGCCACAAGCCTTATGCACTTTGTAGCCTTGAATCGGCCACGAGAGACAGGCAAAATCGGATCAGACCCAGGCTTTCGACGGATGCATGAAGTAATAGGACACACTGGTATTGCCCTCCGTCTTGATGCTTGGCAGCGAGAAGTCCAGCGACGATTTCCTACCTGCAAAACCTTGGAATCCTTTGCCGAGACGAGTCCATCACAAGAGCTGATTGAAGAAATTGCATTCTCTCTCGCAAAGGATTATGTGGCATCTTCAGAGGTCATATTCGAAGCTAGATGTCAACCTGCGAACGCACGTGACAAACAGCGGGAGAATGTTATGCTCATGCACCAGTATTTCCTCTTATATGAGGAATTATGTTGGTCTATGAATGAAGGAGATATTGGACGTGTCGAGACTCTATTTCCGCCATGGATTTTCCTGTTCCGTGCCACAGGCAAGCACAAATACGCAAAACATATGACAAAATTCCTTACCGACATCCACTTCCTCTATCCGGAAAGACTGCGCCATGCCATCCGTTACAATATATTGGTTAATCCAACCGGAAAGAAAGGCAAATTCCGTGGGGTGGACTGGGTGGTTGAATCACTTAACCTGCATACAAAGGAAAGTCCACTGTGAATGATTAAGTGCGCGAAGTTCAGAGTTTCTAATTTACAGGTAACTTTTGGCGGGCGAGGCTCAAATTATACCCAGAAGAGGGTCATTGAAGAGTCACCGCTCATTCAAGTTTACCGTAGCTGCCATTCAAATATGGAGCGCAACTTGAGCATACCTGGGCCCACCACCACACATGCTGAACCGAATCTCAAAAAAACAATTAAAAAACTGGTAGATTACGCATGTGACCATCGTACTAATGAGTTTGTCGCCGGTCGTACAACAACATACTCGATACTGGATATGATGGACAAGGGTCAGGATTTAGTGTTTGGAAATGTACAGGAAGATGAGGTTGAGGTGGCTGAAAGGATTGTTATCAATGGAGAAGATCTGGCAGTTGTATAGCGTTGTGAATGTATGAGATAGTCGCTACATGGCCGGTGGCACATTTTCGTCAAGATGGGTAGGAGCATGTTGTCCTTTAGCTGGGCATAGCCGATTGGATGCTTGAGACGACATGAGAAATAAATAAAGATATCAAAATAGTCAGTACTCACCAATGTGGGCAAATGAGCCACAGGCTTTGCACTGGCGTCTCGCTGGCATGCGGCTGGCTGGAGTAGCGTTGACAAAGTCATTGTGAGGGCGAAGGGGAGTTTGTGGTTGCGGATTGGCAGGAATGGATGTAGACGGCGAGTGCAACACAACCAGCCTCAAAACTTCCTCCCCATACTCATCCACTCCACTCCATCTCGTCTCCTTCATAAGGTCTCCATGTGTCTTGATTTTCCCTGCATGTGCACAGTCGACAATGCGCTGCAAGACTCGTTGGGGCATGATAATGCCAGCACCCAGATCAGAGAGAGTAGCCGTGCCGAATTTCTGGATGCATCGGGTTTTGCGGAATTCGTGGAGTGCATTGCGTAAGTCCATATCGCCAGGCAAAGCTGTATAGTCCTTGAGCTTTGAACGGGACGGAGTGTTGGCGAGATGTGTAATTGAACTGTGTGCAAAAGTCAGGAAGTGTTCGGGAGAGCAGAGTTCACAGCAGATTCGTGGTTGAGTTAGTTTGCAGCGGGGGCAACCAGTGGGGGTGTCAGGGAGACAGCGCAGGTGTTGGTTGGCTTGTGGGTGGGAGAAATCAGCGTGAAACTACGTGGCTGTGAAATTGAGTCATAGAAGCACTCACCATGCACACTATTAGTCGTTAATTGTTTGTTGCCAAAATACAACATGATTGGGTGTCTGTAACAGTTGAAATACCTTGTTGCAGCATTCACAAAGTCATCTTCCGCTGCACCCAGCTCATCACCTGTATGTTTCACTTTCTGGCCGTTTTTAATAACCCTCCGTGAGTAAGTGGACAACCGTTGTACGTCAAGACTCTCGTGCAACTGATCCCGACTATCATTCGTTTGGGCATCAGTGATCCCAACTGCTCCCACGGCACCCTCACTCCCTCCAGTTGCAGTCGTTTGGTTGTGTCTCTTTGCAGGTGGTTCTAGCCCAGAGCCGGTAGGTGCCTTGCGCTTGCTTTGAGAATTTATCTTGGCTTGTTCTCGCTTGTCTCTATTATCTGCTTTCTTCTGTCTGCTTCTATCAAAATACTTCGACTCAACAAGAAGGAAGGCCGTAGCTTCCATTGATGGGTCTCGTGCGCCGCGTCCAAACCGTTGCCAGAGGGTGCAAAGGTCACAAGACATACGCCATTGGATAATGAGGGCAATATCCGGTAAGTCAACGCCCTTGAGTGTTTTGTATTGATAAATGTATAAATACTACAGTAAGATACAAGCTCACCATGCCAAAGGAGTCTGTGCAACATAGGCCATACACTGTGCCCGCTTTGAGGTTTTCGGTATGTTCTTCTCTGAAATTCGGTGTCATCTCCGCGTTGAACCACACAAATTTCAACATACTTTGAAGCGGCTGAGGCAAACGCAACCTCAGAAACTTTGCCGCTGCTACCGACTCGCTGATATCATCAAAGAATATCAAGAATTTGGGTGGTTTCCAATCCGGAGTCACATTCTCTGGGATGAGGAAGGCGAGGTCGAGGTAGCTGCTCATGGGATATTGGAATTCCCGCACAACAAGGTGAACATTTGGCCGGTCATTGGAGCGGTGAATGATACAGGTATTTTTGCGAAGTCGCATCGTTTCGGTGATGTCATCAAGTACAGCGGCTGGTAATGTTGCGGAGGTGACGAAATATGGAATGCCAGATGGTATGATATATCGGAGACGTCCTGCAAGCTTGTACTCAGGGCGGAAGTCTCCCCATTTGCTGATACAATGTGCTTCATCCCACACAATGCTAATAATTCGTGATGTGAAATGATGATTTTTCCACAGTTTATCGAAACCGCCATTGACCTTCATAAGGGTCTCCGGATTGGTGACAATGACACGATACTGACCATCTTCTATAGCCTATGTCAAATAATTTGAGGTTCAAGCCAAACTTCTCGCGCAGTGAGTCTTACTTTGAAGTTCACATTTGTTGCAGTCTCGGCATGTAGTGCAAGCCCTTTGATAGACAATTTCTCCAATGCAGCCACATTCTGGGTACCGAGAATGTTGAGAGGAGTGACAACAATCTGGATTCCTTGGGGGTGGAATAGTAATGGCATCCAAAATGTCATTGTTTTGCCGGAGCCGGTTGCAGATATTGAAACAACATCTTGGTTGCGTCGGAGGACAGCTTGTGTGACTTCGACTTGCCATAGGCATGGTCTCTGCCCAAAGACTTGAAGGGTTCTATTGCATATTTCGCTGACCGAGGGCACACTGTCTGACATCTGCCAATGCGGAAGCTTCTTAACGATTGCTTAATTGGGTGGTGGACTTCGTAAAATCTACCGACGGACCTGTGGCTGAACTTGTTTTCTAATGTTTTGCGCCAGCGGTCGTTGAGAGGGTGGAGGGAGAAGTTCGGGGTTTGAATTGTGGGAAAATTACTCTATCAATGATACATGCTCATAAGGTTGTACTAGGACGGGACCCCCACCCTCGAAACATCCGCTGGGTAGGAGCGTGACGCTGGTCCCGCAATATATAATGTGAACTTACAAATTATGAAAGAACTTCTTAACAACACAACTTTTCTAACAATGCCATCACCTACAAACCAACTTGCCCTCCCCAATTGCCCCACTTCTCCCTCCCACACTGAAATTGTGTGCTGATCTTTTCAGCTCCAACTACGGCATTTGGGGTGAACAAGCAAGTATGATTTCCAAGTACACCCATAGCTGGTCAGTAATCATTCAGATCCTTGGCCATTAGTGTTGAATCTTTCATGCAGGCAAAAGTGTCAAGATGACCAGTGCAAGGCTACGACTCGCCCAATGTATATCTCACCCTGAGAATACTGTGCTGGTAACCTGCCATCTGCAGGTTGACCCACTCGAGAGTCCCCAACTCTATGGTCATGCATTTGCCACTGTGTGGAAATATGGCGAAAACAAAGGTATTAGTTCTAGCCCCTCTCACAATCTCACCTTCTGATGTTATTTAAGTTGGCTGGGTGACCTAGCTTGTTGTCGACAGACGAGTCCGTCAGTGTTACATTGCAACTCAGCTCTTGCATGCTCTCAAGTTTCACACCTTATTCTCCCATGTCAATATAATTGGTCTGGCCTCATCTCACCTTGCTGCTTGCAATGCTTTAATAAAATATACTGGTAAGTTGATGTTATCACCCTCATCAGACATTGCAACTAATAACATGAAGCTGGTAATACCAGAGACGTCAATTTGGACTTTATCCATGAACATGCCAAGGGGATCTTGGAATCCTCCCCCATCAGCTATCTGAAGGATGCTCAACTGAGGGGTGCACTCTTCCAAGACAACTGCAACAATGGAGCCATCTCATCTGTGTTCACCGAGTTTTATGTTGACCATGCTGAGCCTTTAGAAGTATTGTCTCAGTACAAGAAGAGGGGTCAATGGTGCTTGGGTGAGCTCCTCGATGGACATGAATTTCTTGCGATTGTATCTGTTAGCCCCTAAGTACATACTAGAAATTCAAACATGGTAGTTTTGCCTTTTAGTAAAACTTTTAGCCAGTTGCTCCGCAAAAGGGTTGGTCATTGTTTGTTCTTGTTGATAACGTTCATTGTAACGCGTCTGTGGCGCGTCTTTCGCGTTCACTGTCTTCCTTTCCTTGCAGCAACAGTAATGGCAAAACGCAAAGTCATTGTTGACGACGACAACGACGAGGCTCTAGATGTTTTATCACAACATTCTAAGCGTGCCAGGACTATTGCTAGCGACGATGAGGTCGTTGTTGACCGGTCGCGGCACCGCAATAGGAAGCCTGATAATGGTAAGGCGCGTCGGGAGGATAGCGACGAAGACGGAGAAGACGAGGAAGACGAAGAAGATCCAACTCAGGAGGAGCACAATGAGGAAGAGGAGCAACGCTTCGAAGAACTCAATGGCGAGGCCATTCGCCAGCGCCTCGAGCAGAAGCGCAACACCTTTGGTGTCAGTTGGATGTCAGCTACCTCTACCGATGGCTCAAGCTTATCTACGTGGTATAGGGTATTGCAGAGCATGGAATTATCGAATCCATCGAGATGCACCATTTCATGTGCCACAAACGACTTACTTTCGCGTTTGGACCTCAGATTAATTTCATTATCGGTGAGTGTCACTTCAAGTATGTTAATCAGATGCTGAAACAGCTTTACAGGCCACAATGGAAGTGAGTACTGTATCTCCAATGGCTGGCGATTTTCATTAAAGTGATTTGCCCATGCAGGCGGCAAGAGTGCCGTCCTGTCCGCGATCACAATCGCGCTTGGAGGGAAAGCAAATTCGACAGGTCGCGGCAGCGGCCTAAAATCTTTTATCCGCGAAGGCCAGCAGTAAGATTGAATATCTCACTCAGGTTTATGTTACTGACCAGGAGACGTTACACAAGGATCTCAGAAATCACCATTTCGCTCAAGAACCAGGGGGAGGAAGCATATAAGCCCAAAGAATACGGGAAAAGCATTGTCATCACACGTAAATTTACCAAGGACGGTTCTTCCTCATGGAAAATCAAGAGTAAAGATGGCAAGGTTGTATCCACAAAGAGAGACGAGCTTTCAGCCATCTGTGATCACATGAACATACAAGTCGATAACCCTATGAATGTCCTCAGTCAAGGTGAGTACTATATGCATATATGCGTCTTCAATTCCTTGTTAAAGTTTACGTAGATGCTGCCAGACAATTTTTAAGTGCTTCCCATCCCTCTGACAAATACAAGGTTGGTTTACTTCCACATTCTAGTGTGCTACGTTCACGTGCATTCATTGCAGTTCTTCTTGCGAGGCACCCAGCTATCGCAGCTTTCCGAGGAATACGATGCTTGCCTGGATAATATCAACCAGACCAAGAAGGTGCTACACCAGAAAAAGCAAGTTCTGCCCGACCTGCGCGCCACATTCAAGGAGGCAAGCGTGCGTTTTGAAGAAGCAAGCAAGGCACGAGAGCAGCGCTGCAAGGTTGATGAGCTCAAGAAAGAGCTTGCCTGGGCTCATGTCGCCGCGAAGCAAACGGTAAGAACAGATCTCCTTGACATCCCCCTTGATACATTTGGCATGGTTGATTGAGTAAATTATCAATCATGAGCTGATGGTACCATCCTTTCTAGGAAATGGAGGAAAAGCTTGGGGAAGTTGCGAAGGCGGAACGCCGCTTGCCCAAGATCGAGGCTGAGATTAAGGCAGCTGAGGTGCGTTCCCAGAGAGAGTACCGATATTCATGCGCTTATATGTCCTCGTTAGTCCCAAGTACAATTTGCCTCAGATGCTGTAGCACAATTTGACAAGGAGTTTTCCGCACTTGGGGAGATCGATCATCTCACCAAGCAGCGTGACGATCTACAAGAGAAAATGCGCGGTAACCGGGTGAAGATAGGAAATTTCAAGGTCTATATCTCTTATTTTCTACTTTACTTCCCGCCTGACATCAGTGTCTTTGCATTCAGAATGACGAGAAACAAATGAACACCTCTCTTAACTCTCTCAATGATGCCATTGGGAACTACGCAATAAATATTGCTGAAGAAGAGCGTCGTCTAGCTGCAGATACACAAGTAAAACGAGACGAGCTCAACCGAAAGCTGGAGTCCGCCAGAGCAGATGTCACGAGCGCCGATCAAGCGCACAAGAACTTCCTTGAAGCTAAGCGTCAAAAATTGGCTGAGCAGGATGACATCAAGCGCAGGGGGCTCGCTGCCGAAGCCAAGAAGAACAGCGCACAGGAGCGTGTTGTTGCGGCCCAGAGTATGATTTCGCAGTGCAAGGAGAAAGGACAGAACGCACTTGCTCCGTACGGCCAAGATATTAAGGGTGTCCTCGCCCAAATTGCGAAAATGAAGTGGCATGGGGATGTACCTGTTGGTCCGCTCGGATTACATGTCAAACTGAAGGAAATGGCGTGGGCAGATTTGATGAGAATTCAGCTGGGAGGTCTGATGAGCGCGTTTGCGGTTACCGATGCCAGAGACAGACCACAATTGAAGAGGTTACTTGACCAGACGAAGAAGTGCGCTAGTAAACCCTCATATTTTCTCGTCAGGCTGACCATGATATAGCTTTCACGTCAATATCATCATATCTGAGCGCGACATGTTCGATTTCAGCGCAGGGGAACCACCCAATCACATTCCCACTGTTCTTCGCGTCCTGGAGGTAAGCCTGCGACGCCCCCGTTACTACCTGTCTAATTCCGCTATCCAGATCACAGACCCTTACGTCCTCCGCTTGTTAATCAACCAAGCAAATATTGAGCGTACGGTCGTTGCGCCCAGGCGTCTTGATGCTGACAACATCCTGAGACGAATGAACGGAGGAGGTGTAGCGTGGGCGGCCGATTACATGCGTGTCCATCGATATGCTGAGGGAGGTGGTCAGTCGATCAAATTGCATAGGCTTCCTCCAAATGACCCCCGCAACATGATGTTCACGTCGAGCGACTCTGCGTCTGTGCTTAGGTTTGTCGATATTGTACGATCTCACAATCATGTTAAACTATTTTGCAGCACTTGGCAAGGGAACTTGCGGGATGCAGAGGGCGAATGTAAGGCTGCACAAGAAGAGGCTGCTCAGCTCAGGCAACAGTTCCAAACCCTGACACACGAAATCGGTGGAATGAATGTCAGTCTTCCCCATTCCTCTACGTTACACCATTCCTAATTACGCATGGTTACTAGATACAAGAACGCTCTTTATTCGAAGCTCACCGTGCTGCGAAACAAGAACTTGCTTCGCTTCAAGAAGAAGCAAAAGAAGAGATGCCAGCTGATATCATGGGATTGCAGACTGCGAAAGATGTATGTTCGCGTAAATTTATCTGTTCCAGCTAACAACTCTTTTCGTGCAGGAAGCTGAGGCGGAAAAGGCCTCGATCATGCAACAATTCGAGGATGTAGTCAGTAGAAGAACGGCTATTGATCAAGAGCAGACTACTTTACTTGAGGAGTTGAACAAAGTCAAAGGCCAGATCCATAACTTTGAAGAAGCACGTCAGGGAATTCAGGTAAGAGTTGCTCTTACGCTCTGTCTGTTGTCACCTCATGCCGGAATATAGAAAAAAGCCGAGGACGCTGCCGAGAGCCGTGTTAAAGCCCAAAGCGACAAAAATCACTACATAGAGAAGCTCGAGGAGGAAAATAAAAAGGTTAAAGCCATTGATGCCATTGCGAAACAATTACAGGAAGAGTTCATAGTAAGTACCTTTGCATTCCAGAGAGCTCGGGCGTCGACTTTCTATCAGAACTGGACTGCAGGTGCTGAGGAGTACTGCAAACGTGTTGAAAATCCTCGCAAAGTCGATGTAGTGGAACGCACTCTCGAATCCGTTCAGAAAGCGCTCAAAGAACGAGAGCGCAAGCATGGCGCAACGGTCGAGGAAATGACGATTGAGGTGAATAACGCAAAAGCAGTCCTAGACAGCGCAGAAAAGGATCTGAAAAGTCTTGCTGCTCTGAACAATGTAAGACTGGCTCGCGCTCATGGCTCATTTAACCAACACCATTCATTTAGGCTCTGAAGAGGTCGCTCGTTATTCGCCTGACCCGCTGGCAAGAATTCCGGCGCCACATTGCTCTACGATGCAAGGTTGTATTCCAGTACCATCTTTCAAATCGTGGGTACTTTGGAAAGATTTTGTTCGACCACGCCAACCAAACGCTCCAGCTGAAAGTAGGTCTCCTCGTGTGCGACTCACCTACAGCTTACAATCTGGAATCAGGTTCAAACTGATGATCAAATGGCCACACAAGGGAGGGACAAAGATCCACGGTCGCTGAGTGGTGGAGAAAAATCATTCTCCACGATCTGTCTATTGCTTTCACTTTGGGATGCGATTGGCTGCCCTCTTCGTTGCCTAGGTCAGTACACATACATATCTACTCTTCTTTCTGACCGTTTTTAGACGAGTTCGATGTTTTCATGGATGCTGTCAATCGCCGCATCAGTATGAAGATGATGATCGACACTGCCAATGCTTCGGACAAGAAGCAGTATATCCTGATCACGCCCCAGGATATGGGTAACATCCATGTCGGCCAGACTGTTCGTGTCCATCGGATGAGCGATCCAGAGCGCGGGCAGGGTATTTTGGCGTTCACTTGACCTTTGGAGGCTGTTTGCTCTCGTGTTTTCTGATCTCGACAGGTCGTAGACGTATTCGGATGATACGTTGTCTTTTATTTTGGTCATGCTTTTCGAATACAATATTAACGCCGTTACTACGCTCCAGCACCTAAGTATTATGATATGCCAAACTAATCAGACGCAGTTCAATATAATGGTCATGCCAGTGCTAATATATACGAGCAGCCGTTCTTTAATGCCATTCATTCAGCCTCATCATGAAACGCTGGGCTATGTCAATGGCTATGCCATATTGTCCTCTAGCCATCGAGCTTTATCGCTGTGTACAGGGAACTCTTGATCCAGAGTATAATTTCAATGAGCATGGCGTGAAATTCATCTGATAGATTCGTGCCAGATTCAATACAACTACACTATTTCTGTCGACTGAAATTACAATGTTGACGCAGTTCCACATATGCTGGGTTTGCGAGATAGTTATCCGGAATAATGCATTGTGCAATCGAATGACAGTTGTGAAATGAGTATCGAGGGAATCCATCAACCTGAGAGCTTCCCTTCATCCTTGAAAATCTTGAGCTCATTCCGCCATGGTTCCCACACTTGTCCATATTTCTCGAGTAGTCCCGCCAACTCCTCTCGTTGTTCTCTCTGTAGCCAAAATGAGCACGCGTCACTGATAGATCCAGCTAGACTCACTATATTCCAAGGCTCTTCTGCGTATACGTCAGTGAACAACTCTGCCAGGTCGGGCTTCTTAAGAGTCTCCGCACGCTTGAACGCTGCGAGCACATCCTGTTTCAAACGAGACTTAAGCTCTTCCTCTTCTGTCTCATTCCACCATCCCCGGGATTCCATGAATAGGCGGAAACGCGTGATGGGGTTGTCAATCTTCTTTCTGTTCTCGACTTCCTGTCGTCCCCTGTACGCAAACGAGTCATCTGACGTCGAGTGATGGCCAACTCTATAAGTCATTATCTCGACCAGGACTGCCCGACCACCTTCTAAGCAACGCCTTCGCCCCTCCTTAACAGCACTCATTACCGCAAGCACGTCATTTCCATCTACACGAACGGTATCGACACCATAACCTGCAAAGAAAATTTGACCACTGTGATACAAATGCGCAACGAGTGACCGATTTACCTGGGCCTCTTGCGCTCAGAGAATCGCCATAAAATTGTTGCGAGCTTGGGGTGCTGATAGCGAAGCCATTGTTGCGTGCCAGGAACAATGTTGGTGAAGGCAGCGTGGAAGCAAGGAGCATTCCAGCGTGGAAATCCCCCTCAGACGCTGCCCCTTCCCCGAAGAATACGCAGGCCACATTTTTGGAGCGTCTCTCTGGGTCACGTTTCAGTGCATATCCAACCCCAGCAGCTTGCGGTATTTGAGTTGCGAGTGGAGATGATATAGGGTGGAAATGATGCGGTTTGGAGCCGAAATGCTGACATAGTGCTAGTCAAATCTAAGGAAACGACGATGAGGTAAGGTGACATACCACGGGCATCTGGCGGCCTTTGCCAGAATCTTCATGATTTCCGAAACATTGTGCCATAACACGATCAATAGTGAAGCCACGCCACAAGAGAACCCCAACTTCACGGTACTGTGCTGCAGTATAATTAGCAAAAACACAAGTAAGGAATAAATCCGTCCGACCTAATACTCTGAAAACATGGCTCGCTGTTAACTCAACTGAAATAACGGTTCTCAGGTAAACTTACTCGTCATCATCGGCCAGGGCGGCAGCAGAGCCAATCACAGCAGCCTCTTCTCCATACTTGACAGGGGTCAGCAACTAGAACTCATACTGCGTGGCCATTTATCTTACAGAAGTCATCTAAAGATACGTCAGCAATTGTTTGAGAAGCATCGTGTGCACACACATAGAAGGATATCTTGCCTTGGCGTTGGACATTGTAAAGTATGTTATCCAGCGTCGGAAGCAACTGCATATTTTCATATCTAATTCAGGTCTATGTAAGCCAAAATCGTCGACTATTACGAAGGCAACCTACAATCGCCGCGCAAACTGTTCGCTGATCTGGGTGGACTTGAACGTCAATGAGTTTGTTTGGTACAGAAAAGAACACACATGCCTCGGGCACCTCTGCGCCTTCTATTGGAATACCAAACCCATCGAGGACTCTATAACTTGGTATCTTGCTACCGTCGCCAGTTACAGAATTGAAGAATGCGAGCTTCGACACGACCGGTGAGTCCGTCGTGGGGAGACAGCCTAATGAAGCAGAAGCGGGTTGAGTTGACAGCGCCCGACCTCTGAAGCGAAATCTCGTTAGCAAGGGAGAATATTTGACCGACGATGAACGCAGCATTTCTAGAGACGTGCGATGGCAGTAGTTCCGGAACAAGCGCACGGAGCTTGAGGTAAGGTCAGTCAATGGCTGTGCGGTCCGTTAAAGTAAACATTAGATTTGATCTAAAAATAGCTACACAATTCAACCTTCATAAGTACTTACGTAAACCACTATGACTGGATTGTAACTTATGATATGTATGGAGTTTGCGCATTATACGGTTGAAGCTGAAGCTTCTTGTGTCGTTGAAATTCGTACTTCACCACATCTGGGTCCATGAACGTTATAGCGACCCAATAGGCCAACTCATCTCTGAAGGTACCCCACGAATGCACAGAGTGTTGCAATGCGTTGGCAAACGAGATTGCAACTTGCGCCTGACTGGGCACGATGTTTGATCAATAGTAGACTCGAAAGCCTCTTGTACGTCTCTACAAAGTGGTTGAGGATTGTGCACGCAGGATGGAACCAAACGCACCTCCTGATCAATCTTTTGGTAGCTTTAATGCTTCCTCTGCAGCTTTCTTGCGGCCACCCATAAGTAGTGTCACATAATCCGCGCCTCCGAGAACATGCTTTCCTGTGGTTTTGCTTGATGACGGTTTCGACTTTGACTTTGACTTGAGATCCGCCCGTCTCCTTGCAGCTTGTACGTGCGATGATGCTACATGTGCACTCGATGTACCAGCAGCGCTGCTAGTGAGAGATCCAGCTGAAGTAGATGATGCAGCTGTCTTCTTTTTCTAAGGGGAAACAGCTTACTTGTAAGACCTCTGAAGTTCAGAATACATATTGACTATCACCGACTCACAATACGTTTGTGCAGCTTTGCGTTCCGACCCATCTTAATCTTCTCTTAGCTCTATAGCTACGGTCTGAAGGAGACGTGCTTACAATTTTCGACTTGAACTTCTTGTCACGTGCACCTCGACGCTTGAAAGTGACCGATGTCACTATTCTTGATACTAAACTCTTGCAGACTTCACATACTAACCGCATAGTCTTATGACGCTGTACCGATGCGGTTTGGAAGCAAGGTAATGTACTTCGTTCACGGCCTCCGGTATCACTCAATTGCTAGCTCTGATTTTATTGCGGAGATGAGCTTCAAGGTAATTCGTGTCTGTGCTGAGGCTTGCTCTCTAATTATAGCAGTGGGAGCGTCGCTCGGCGCGCGAAGAAAATTCGCACCAGATGCTAGTACACCATATATCTGGCTAAAACATCGATTATCATTATGCGGTGGCCCGCGAATTAGTGCTATTTTCCTTTGGAGGTGCAGTACGTACGTCGACTATTGTTATCCCCCCAGGATCCGTAATTAATGGCAGCCATTGCAGTGTTGTTTAAACTTTGACCTCGTTACATCGACAATACTCTGCTTGTTATTGGGCTTGCCTCGAGCGCGCGCGGGGGCTCGATTTAGACCCATGCGATCACCACTGTCGACGTGCGATTATACCGGAAATTTGATCGTCATCGCTGTTGAAAAGTACACGGTCTCAAGTGTCCGCCAGAGCAATGGAGATTCAGTGGAGATAAATACATTGAGCTGCGATGGTCATCTGGGTGTTCATTTCACTTGTGGGTACTTATTACTCAACTCCAACCGCTCGCCTTTCGTCCCGTCGGGATCGCTGACTGAGTTGTTGTGCCATCGCGGGTCGCGACCTAAGCACATGCAGTAACGGATCGTGGTCCACGTGGTGCAGGGTAACAAAAGTGATGAGTCTAAATATCTACACTGTATACATAGGGCTTTAACACATGCTCTACAATATCAACTAATTTATTATCAAGCAGTTGAGAGGACATATGTGGATTGAGGTCGAGACCCAAGTCCACTCTGCATGTCCATCCAATTAGACAGACCACCGCTGAAATATGTGGTACTCACCTCTTCATATATTTTCTCTATCCATTCCATATTTGCAATGGAGTCTTCGGGGCTCACCCAGGTTTGTGGTGTTCGCCCTTTGACCTTGTCCACAAAAGCTTCCAGCTGGTACCTGTATGTTGTCCACCACTCCTCTCCTTTACCACCCTCGAACGTGTACGCTTTCTCTGTCCTCGGAACCTTACCATCAGGTCTGACGGTGATTGAGTGGTAAATCACTGGCATCACATAGTTGAAAATCTCGATGGAACCACATTCACAAACTGCGCGGACGGAAAGATCTGGCAAGCGAGGGATTAAGCCCCATCGCGGAGGGATGGCGAAGTCGCATTTGATAATGGACCTCACTGGCTCCTCGCCAGGTTTCAAGGAAGCAAAACTGAGATTGGCAGTGGTGCCTGTATCAATCCGTGGATCTTTTGAGTACCGCGTCGCGGTTGCGGATATCACCGCACTAGGGTTATTTGATGTGAGATAACGAACACAGCTCAAAGTATAACCTTGTTGTAAGATCATTTCAGAGGGGCTCATCGCGGGAAGAGGGAAACTGACATCCACAATCCATCATCGCACCGCCACCAAGGTCGTAGTTCATCCGAATATCATTATCGTTTCCAAGCATGCCCTTCGGAAGCGCAAGAGTTGCATTTACCTCCTTGATGGCACCCAGTTCGCCGCTGTCGATGATTGCCCTAACACGTTGAACAGCAGGGTGAAACCTAAAATTTGTCAAGACAGTCCCTTGTTACGGTGAAAAGATAATACTTGCTTATAGTGGAATGCTTCGAGAAGAACAAGCCCTTTCTGGTCCGCGAGAGTAAACATGCGCCGGGTTTCTTCGGCGGTATTACCACTGGGCTTCTCCAGAAGCACATGCTTGCCAGCAGCAAGAGCTTTCATTGTCCACTCGTAATGTAAACCGTTAGGCAGCTAACGGACGTTTAGTGACAACGACTTCACGCGCAACAGCGGATCACGCACGGGGTTGTAGACAATGTCTATTTCATGGTCATCGAGAAGTTCTGTCATGCCGCAGTGAGCACGAAGAATACCACTGATGGCATTTTGTTTAACCTACCTTGATAGCCATCTTTCCCCCCATACCATTTTTTGAAACCATGCTTCTTTGCAAATTTCTCGGCACGACTAATGTCCCGCGCCGCGACAGCATAAAGTTCTACCTCTGGATGGCTTTTCGCAGGCAAAACAAGGGCAGGGGGAGCAATTGCGGCTGCCCCCAGAATTCCAATTTTCAGAGGAGGAAGAGTGTCATTATCTTCCACGTTGTATGGACGAGGTGGACTAATGAAGGCCTGCGATAAAAACAGTGAGATCCATACATTGCAAGCAGTCCTAGTATGGTCTGTAAACACCGACTTACCGCATACATGCGCCAGAACACACCAAAGACGGACGACATGATAGGCAAGTGTTGTTAGTACGCTCAGACGGTGAGAACCGAAAAGGAATCAGTCCTGTGTCTGGTCACAGGCTTCAGAATCAACATTCACACCGGTACTTACCACTCTTTTAAGATACCTGATGAAGAAAAACTCAAGTTGAAAGCATAGGTGGACTAGATAAGTAAATCAGCGGCGAAACAAAACTCTTCCAAGAAGTTTCAATAAAACTTCACGAGCCCCATGAGTTGGCGACAACAAGTCATATAGGGGCTATCTGACTTATGTAAGTCATCTTCAGGTAAGTAGACCAACTAAATGGTAGAGCTAGGACTTGCTAGAATGCAAATGCAAGGTCACAACCGTCGTGTACTTGAGAGCTGCAGGTGGAACAATGACGCGTTGTTCTGTGGTGTCCCCCACGAAGTTATTTTGTATCCTGGTACATAGCTAGTGCTTATAATAGTACCGTGCTGTTGATCGCAAGACGTTGGCGGTACTTGTACATGACAATTTGAAAACGATGGCATTTGCATGGCCCATCGTCAATCATTGTTTAGGCAATTTGATGGTAATCCCGATGCATCGAAGTGAACCAGCAGAGTACGACATAGGAGAGAATAAGTCCACGGAGGTGCCTCCTATGGAGCAGGGGGCTGATGCATGATGATGACTGAGCTGTGTCATTAGCTACTGACGAACAACATCGTCAGTGTGGGCCTACTGCAATCTGTCAATTGATATTTGCTCAGGGTACATGACGTCGCTGTTTGATTTGCAGTCGGAACTATGCACTATCAGATAACGAGATAACAACGAATCCATCACTAGTACTCACGTCGTAGTCTTATTTCAAAAACTCACTCGACTGCCAAAATCTCAGGGCCTTAACTTGTCGATGCCACTTTGTAGATCGGCAGGGTCGACATAAGCAGTAACTGCGAGGTACCAACTGTGAGCTTCTATTGAATCGGATAACTTGAATGAGTTCATTTGACAAGTCTGGCGTAAATTGCGATGCAGTCTTATCGAGTCCGGTGATATGGTAAGTGTCAATGTTGGTGCATTTGTTGTTCTCATCATCTGGTAGATAGTGGTCAGCTGTGGTACCTTGAGTGTCAGGAGTTTCAGATGTTACAGTATGCATGAGTCTCATTTGATGTTACGTGTCAAATACTCATTTTGGCGATGGTGACCAGCGGGCCGTTCCCTGATACCAAACAATACCAATAGACACAGAGCTTTTGCTTGAGCACAATCCAGTACGCGCGGGCTCAATCTTGACTGAAGATATCTTCAGATTGTGGTCGATATTACTGTCTGAAGTACACAGCAAGATACCACATACCTAGACACAGGAATCGTGCTTGAGCCGCAAACTGACGTAGGCAGTGTGATCTGAGAAGAGATGTCAAGCACCGACGAACAGGACCCCGTGTGATTTGGGGTTGGTACGAGGTTCGTCCGAGCGTGGACCAGTTCGTGATGGTTTCTGTGCCAGGCTCAATCCCTATCGAGCGATCTTGCACCGAGGCGAACAATGAAATGCACTCATATCTCCATGGCCCAACGCTCCACGACAGTAGCCAATGGCGAGACCAGTATTTCAAGATGAATCCCCGATGCCGAAGGGCTTCGAAGGGTCATCCTCCTCGCGTATGATGAAATTTAATGACGCCTGTCAAGGAGGCTGGGGACATGTCACATTGTCCAGGTTAATGATACAACTTGCTCTAAAGTTGATGCGATAAGTTAAGACCGGACAAGCACAGATCAGCGCTTAGCTGTGCTAAGTTTGTAAACATCTTGTTTGGCACTAGCGTGTTGAACGAGCCGCTTCGAGAATATCAATAGACAGGCTTACAGATACAGATGTGCCATTTCTAATGTGATCAAATTGAAAAAGAACACATTCGAAACATCTATTCAACCAATTCCATGCTTTGGCTTGAAGAAGCAACGAAACATACCCCTCGCAAATCTGCACTCACGATCTAGAACTTCTACAAGTGGATGGAGAGGTGAAGCTAGAACGGCTTTAGTGCAGCCAATCATACGTGTTGCATTGCTCACCATGAGATGCAATGCCCATCGAACTTGCCATTCCAGTGCTAGGCAGGAACAACGTGAGGTTCATTGACAACTATCCTCGGCCGGATGTTCCTCCGAGACGTCCGCGCACTTGTTCAACTGCGCGATACATGTCTGCCGCTGACGACTGTGGGAGACCAAAAAGCTGCAAGATGTGTGGAATGGCATTGCGAGTAAGTAATAGCCGTTGCGAGGCCTTGTGCACGTTAGATGCACCAGGCTGTGATGACGAAGGTGTGACATCATTGGGCGGGCGGCCGTTGCTCGTGCTTGAAGCATTCACCGGCAGTGATGCCGCGGATCGAGGAGGGGGAGCCATCGGCGAGCGCAAACTTTCTGTGTTCGATGAGGATGGGACGTGAGAAGCGTACAGTTGATCAAGTGCCGAGCTCGGCTCTGGTACAATCAAGCCGTGATCTAGAAGAGACGATAGATATTGCGAACTTCTATATGCTGTGTAGAATGGTCAGAGTGTGTCGAAAAGAAGAAGGGAAGCTATTCCATCTCAAAAAAGGCTGCACGAACCCCTGTAGTGTGACCAGGATCTCCACGCACAGAAGAAGAATGGCAGGTTGGGTATGACGGCTATAACAACATGGTGGTTTTAGAAAGGTTGGAGCAGTGTGAGTAAATGTCGAAAACACGTTACTCGCCAACGTGTTGCGACCAGAAGACTCACGGACAAGGATGAAGGGGGCTGTCAGTGGAGCAATTGCCATCCACATCCAAAATCCTCTGCGATGCCGAGGCTCCCGACTGGTTAGAAGCGTGCGGAGGTGTATGATTGAGGGGTGTGGCACTTCATTCACGTCCGTGGGCGGTAGCGAAGCGTAAATGGATGGCGGATAGATTAGGGGTATCTAACAGGCAAGGTCAATACATGCCCGAATGGAGCATCATTCATCTTACTCGTAAGACATCCCTCGGACTTTGCTTTTCCGAGAAATTTACCTTGTTTACTTCTTGTCCAGTTATATCTGCGTGAGTAATCAATGGCCCTAAAGAAGGGTCAACACCTTTCAGGGCTAGCTCCTCGAAGTCTATGCGGTCGACGATGCGTTCGCCAAGCTCGTAAGTTCGCAACTAGACAACCGAGATATTTGGAAAATGACGCCCGGATACAATATTTCAAGGACCTACCTTCCAACTGCCTTCGGGTGCCTTTCCAAAACCAGCCCAAAGGTCGGCAGCTTTTGTGGACACCCATTTCACCGCTCTCTTTATAGCAGACTGATCTTGGCTATTGACACTGTTGCCTTGAGAGAGGTCAAAGTGGTAGAAAATAAGCATGCGGTTGGGATTAAAAACTGTGTGTGGCTTCAGGCCTTGATCAGGTGGGATCTTTGGGCGAGTAAGAGGCAAGGTAATGATGCGCATTGTACGCATCGCTTTAGGAAGAGCAGACATGATCCTAAGGGCAACAATAGAAAAGCATTTAGGGACCTCAACCTGTTGTCAACCTGGGACAATTCAGTGGACCACGTGACATGTGGCACCGAGGGCTCAAACGCGACTTGCGCACATCTCCCTTGTGTGATCAGCGCTATCCACCATGAATTCTCCTGATCCCGGTTCTCCGATCTCAACAGATTCATCTGATTCACCTCCACCTGATGACTTCCAGTTCGTGGCAAGTGGCCCAAGCGCCCGCGATTCTCATCAAACATCGTTCCTCCAATCCGCCACAACCCAAATGTTGGGAAACATCACGTCGATGATACCTAGCCCTGGGTCCAAGCGCCGCCTCCCTGGCGGCTCTTCCTTCGATGGTCCTTCACGGAGAGATGCAAAAACAAGGAGACGAGAGGATGCAATGAGTATGGCGGGAAATTCCCGCCGAATGACCGAAAACCAAAGTCAAAATGCAGGGGGGAGTAACTTCGGAATGACTGCGAGTAATGCATGGGGAGCGAAGAGCGAATATGGGAGTAGACGTGACAAGGAAGAACTTGTTGACGTTTTAATGGCAGAACAACTTAGAAAAGGTCAGTCAGCCATGATTGCACGTTTAATGATACTCAACGTGATCGTTGTCGTATGATCCTACTTTAGAATTTGGAGATCCCTTCTTGGAGATAGCTATTAAGAGCCCGAGCTGATCGATGCACTACACAATCGAGGTCATTTCCCCTAGTTGGTGAGGAATGGTTCTTGCGTGAAATTACCACTGTTAACTTGCATTCATTACGCCACATAGCCGCTCATATTATCGTCGTTCTCATATTGGGCCAGCAGGAACGTCTTCTGAGCAGACATCTATTCAAGCGATATCTCTGAGTTTCTTCGTTCTGTGGGATCACCGAATTTGCATGAGTTTCTTATCAGCCCGTGACAGTGTAAGATTTGCACCCTCGTACATTATCAACATCACACCGACCTGCTACCCGTGACTGCTGAGCAGAGATCGGACGCCTGGATACACCCGCACTAACTGGCCCTAACCCACCGTTTCTCCGCTGTGTTTTTTTTGCCAAAAATGGTTTTCCATCGTTGTAAAACAACGACGTCGCTTGCAGAGTGACTCGAGAGCATTCTGGCTCGTCTCGGCTTCGATGACAATAACAGGGGGTTGGAAGACAACCCACCTGCCATGTCACAAAGCGGCCTTTGCACCAAGGATAGACTGTAGATCGTCAAATGTGCTATATCTCCCCGAGTTCGCAACACCGGGCCGATAGTTCAGTCTCGAGGTATCCAAATTCATGTATGAAGAATTCTTTCCGATAGGTCATCCGGTACTCGCACCGCCATACAATACGCATTGATAAAGGCTCTCCCTGAAATGGGGCTAGTACTGCCGCAATCTCTGTATACACCAACGGGCAAACCGGCTCAAATTCTCCCCTCTTCGATCTCGAGTTTGCGTTTTTGTTAGTAGAAACACGAATTCAAATAACTGTCCTTGGCCTGCAAATATTGGATCCTATAGTTCCATACGAGTGCGGGGCTTGCTCTTGACTTCCTATTGCAGGGATTTCCGTGAAGGCTGCTTGCAAGGTAGGTGATTGTTTGGTTTGGTTTCATTCGTTAAGACCGACCGTCTGACTTGGCAAAGATAAGGTGCTATTCTGAGTATTCAATGTAGCGCCTGCCTCGCGGCCCGAGGCACACCCATCTTCCTTGGCCAAGCGCTGAACCCTCACGCGTCCGCATCAAGGTTTATACTTCCTACTGCGCAGCTGGCTTATTTTGACCATGGGCTATCAACAATAACTTGACAGCAAATGGGGTAAGTAATGTAGGCAGCACTAGGGTCATGTCCAGATATCAATCTAAGACCGTAGTAAATCCTGAGACTGCGTGTGTGTAAGTGACTGACTACGCCCTTGAGTGAAGGGTTCACGTGACCTTCACTTTCGATCATTGATATGGTCTTGCAGGCCTAAACGTTTAAACCCCCGCTCTATATTTACAGCCTCGATCTCAATATTCGGGATTGAGAGGACAGACGGTCGAGCACGCTTTGATCCGAAATGCGAAAACTAGAGTGTGTGCGCACACAGCGAGGTTAATCGAGTTTTAACTAGTTTAAACAAGTTGAATCAGCGGTTACGCATCGGCTAACTTAGGCCAAGTACTGCAGCTGTGCATTCGCGTCATTCCTGACGCATGCTCGGTTGGGCGAGTTAGCCTGGCCTGATGCTGTCAAACATTAGTCTTATCGCAAGATAGCCTTGCGACACACCCTCAAAATCAGCCATGACTCCGCGTCATAGATTTTGCCTTATCAAAAGAACAGCAGCTTAGGTACGAGTAGCGAAATCTTGTTCTTGCGAGAGCAAACCACACAGGTTGAATGCCTTGGCGCTTCTCACACGGTATGTGTCTGTCCGTGACGAATGGTTTTGCTCTCATCCGCAGATCTAGCTCACTGCACGGGGTACAAGTCCTACGCGAGCCTGATTTATGCGTTATCTACGCTGCTTCTTTTCGTCTGCTATTTCGGGACATTCCATGCGGGCTGGAGGAGCTACTGCTCTGGCCACGACTGGCGTCGCGCCTGCGCTGATACAGACAGCGAATGCTGGTCCTCGGATGAGTTCTAGAAATACATTCGAAAACATACATTCCTGCTTCAACTGTTTATCCTTGGATCATGGACAACGTCACTGACCGAAAATTGATAGCTCTGCGTGCTAGTTTTCCTTCTGGTTTCTCTTCTCGACACATCTCTCCGCTTCGCCTCGTCTGCGCTTCGTGTCTGGTGTGTTTTCAGCTTTAGAAGAGAAAAAAGAAGAAGAACCCTATTTGTCGAGACAGAGTCTCTCCCTTTTGTTCTAGTTGCCCCACATGTCTCGTTCTCGGTGTTCTCGATGGCTGCTAGTGTACGTTTCTCCTTGCATGTATGAGCTGTCAGTTATCGCAGTCGAAATATACGTGGGTCCTCCGAGCATTGAGTTGAAGGGTCCGGCTTGCCCTAAACCATATTGACGAGTGCCCATCGCCAGTGCAAGTTGATTCAACTCAAGAAGAATGACAATATTGTCGCTCCGTTTATCGAGTTGGCAAACATACACAAATTTGTCAGCAGCATGTTGCCAGCATGCACAACATCCTTTGCTGAATATTCCTCGTTACATATAGCAAAGTCCAACATCTTGCCAGTGTTCGGACCTGGGTGACCGTGGGGGATTCCGAGTCAGAGGGGCCACTGCCACTTAGTGGCTGGCCCATCTGAAATCGATGTGATCGCCGTCGACGGTAGCGGGTGCTAATGATCGGCTGACGAAGAAGCAGATAGGCTTCTCTTCAAACGAAGACGTCGTCTTCCATGTCTTTCAATTGCGCATTCAATTCTGACAAAATCATAAAAAGCCTTTCAGTATGTCGCACGGAAGCAAATAAAAAAGGTTCAAACTCCGCGATCCGTCAAGACAGTGTATGGCGAGCGCTTGAGAGACAATACCCTGGTCTGCTCCAAAACATAACCCAATCGTGCTTATATTGATTTTACGAGTGTAATGGCATCCAGTGGCTTCCTCCGTATCGTATCCATGTCCCTAATCATGGGAGCTGCATCCTTTGGGGCTGGCCTCGTACCACTGTCGTCGTCGATGACTAGTATGCACTACACTGGACTTCTTTTTTTTTGTATTGAGCGTTACTATTGTTCGCAGAAAGTCACTTGGCGAAGTTGTCTACCTTGAGTACTGGATTACTCATCGGTGCTGCACTTGGTGTTATTATTCCCGAGTGCGTCTCAATCTCTTTCCTTCGAAATTCTGTATCTCAGTTAAAGCCTTGACAGAGGAATAGAGAGTACAATCGCCGGTGATCCTGAACCTGAGTCGTTTTCTTACAAAATCGCGTCATGCATACTTTTGGGATTCGCGTTCATGTTCCTCGTGGAGGAGTACATATCCCCACATGCTCGACCTCTGTTGCCTCTGGATATCCGCACCGAAGTAGAAGATGTCCACTTTGATATTGCGCTCGATGAGCTTGAACGCGAGGAGGGTATGGCGCTACCCGATTCGCGTGCGTCTACTTGGCAAATGTTGCGAAGTACACCTTCCTCAAGTTTACAACGCGCATACCCACTATCATTAGGGCTTACAGTACATGCTTTAGTCGATGGGTACGCGCTAGGCGTATCGTCTCTTGAGACACAGTCAGGCGCATTATCTTTTGTTGTTTTTTTAGCTATCATAATACATAAGGGTACGTCTGATTGCTTCCTGTCACTCGCCCACCCTGCTAACCCCAGACAAAGCACCCACGGCGTTAGCTTTAACATCCTCTCTTTTGGCGACATCTCTCCCTCCTTCAGAGTGCAAGAGACATTTACTACTTTTCAGTCTCGCCACGCCAGTTAGCGCCATCCTCTCTTATATATTGTATACCCACACTGGTGATGGAAATAACCTGTGGGTCGGAACACCCCTGCTATTTAGCGTAAGATCCATATGCTTCTTACCATCAATTGGCACTGATGTTAATGATCCACAGGGAGGTACCTTTCTCTATGTGGCAACAGTGCTGAAGTCGCCTTCAGAGCATGTAGCCTCTTCCGCTCAAGAAACCATCAGCAAAACGTCGCGAACACTTCTCTTGCTGTTGGGAATGTTTTTCCCATTTATAATTAGTGCAATGCTGGGTCATGGTCATTAATGATGCCATTGCAGGTCTGAGATAAATTTAAAGAATACACGTTAAATGGGTCACGTAGGACTAGATGCCGCCTGGGCACGGAATTTTTAGGGATCCCAGGTTGATCACAGGGTAGAAAGGTTAACATGTGCTTGAATTGCCCGTGCAGCAAGATTTACTTCTCTCCCCATGTCAGAAGACGGTCACTCCCAGTCTGATGATAAAGAGTCACCGCCACTAAAACGAGCCCGTCGTAATGTCCAGTCTTCGGATGCCGCAAAAGTCAAACAACCATTTGTTCTATCCACCATGAACACCAACTTGCCTCCTTTGTCATTATCAATTCTCGGTGTTGAGCCTCTCGATGAATTCATTCGAGAGATCGCCGATTTCGTTCACCACATGATTGTGACGAGACCCGTTCATCCGGATGCAAAAGTTGAGGTGGAAGCAAAACTTGGTATCCTGAGGGACCGCACAAGCGGGCAACGCCTGATGCTGCCGGTTCTTGTGGAGACAAGTATGTTTACTGAGTTGTTCGTGTTCCTTGCCTAACAGTTAGCAGTCTTAATCCCGAACGAGGTTGACGTTCGATTTGAGTCCAATATGTCCCTTGTCAGCTCCCATTTCATGTAGTCCTTCAGCTATAGCTCATGCGATAATTTGGAACGGCAGAACCAGCACAAGCACTTCAATAACATGCTCAACGATCTGAAACTAATATCATCTCAACCATCGCACCCAACATCGCCCCTCGAATATACCCATGTCAAGGTGGTCGACTCCTTTTATTCAACCGAGGATCGAGAAAAAGTACGCGTTACACGGGAGGAGAAGAGCAACACCGTTCTTGAAATAACACGCAAAATAAGGCTTGGGGACCTCAACATTTATAGTCCCAAGAGGGCTGCGGATTGGAGGGTCAGTGTGTCGCTCGAAGTTCCAGGTAAGCTCGCATGCATCCTATTTCTTAGTTTACAATGACGACTGCTCGACAGTCTCCCATCCCATTGGAACTCCAACCCACGTACGACGGAAAGACAGGATTTGCTACTCGCATGAAGAGTTTAACATCGATCTGACCCAAGTTCATTCCAATAATAACGCGACACCCAATGCACAGGTATGATATCCTTTGAATTGTCGTGAATACGACGCTGAAATACATGTACGGAAGCCTGAAATTCTTCATGAATTGGAGGTGGAGATCGCTCGCTCAGGACTGCTGCTTTCGACTGCTGCCAAACGTGGGGATCCAAATGTGCCAGAAATTGACCGCAATGCGTTTGATGAACTTATTCGATCATTTGTTAATAACGCCAGAATATTGGTGAAGAATGCAAACGACGGCTGGCACACGTAGCTACATGTACTTAGCAACGTTTGATTACTCTTGTGCAGCTATAACTGCACTTTGAATTGATTTCGAATATAACATTCATGAGTTCTACACAACAATAGCACAACAGTAATATATTGACCCCGAGTAACTGAAAGAATTCAAAGTGGTATCTCAATGCAATCACAGTCCAACAACTTCAACCAGATCTCCATCATCTAGATCAGCCTCTCCAATTTCCATATCATCTGTCATTTTATCACCGTCAACCATTAGTTGAGGCATCGCGCGCGTTGTTTGCTTGCCCTTCAAAGGTGGGATAGGATATCGATCCGATAGACCTGGCTGCCTTGATAAACGCTTTGATAATGGCTCCACACGTTGTTGTAGATCGAACTGTAAGATTAACGTTGTCTTCGGTAGCCGCGGATCTGAGCACAAGCCTGATTTTATCGCCGCCAGTGGATTCGGCCTCCGACTCCGCGTCTGATTCTCTGTCCGGAGACGGCGAATTCCTTGAAAACTGAGCGACATTTGGAGCCTGTTGATGGCGTTGGGCACGTATGTAATCCCAAGTCGTTTGATCACATGCTTCTATTGAAGGTTTTCAGTGTCAGGCGGTCGTGCACCGATAACAACGCACCGAGCTCTCCTTCTGCCCAAATTCGAAGACCGTGAGGTGTGCCCGAAGCAAACAAACGCTTTCCATCGTGACTGACGACTAGATGGTCTACCAAGACAGCGGCCAAGTCTGCCAATTCCTCAAATAAGTACTGGAATGTGTCATGCTAACGAGGAGTCAGTACCATTAGTTAGTTGACAAAGACACCCACTCTTTTCATCTTAAAGTTCCAGACATCCTTTGCACCAGATGTGTTCAGTGGGTGAGGCTGCCACCGGACCTTGATGATGACTAACTCAGGGCCACCGCCTTGTTCTGGCGTGTTCTTGGTTGCTGCAGCCCTTCTACGAACTTCCTCGGCGATTTTTGCGAGTTCCGGATTCAAATCAGAAGTATCCGTTGGGTCATCAGGAATTTGAATTGGTGATGGGGCGCGAGGCGGTGTAACAGCCAGCGCTTGTCTGGTAAGTCTTCGTGAGTGATACAAGTCTCGCCCAAAGTGATCTCACGCAACCTGACCAATGCCCTTGCATTATTGAGTTGGTGTATGGGAAGTTGTGGGGGTGGCGTAATAGATCTTGAGCGACTACGGTCTCTTTTTCGTTTTCGGTCGGACGTATCACTACGTGAGGCGTTCGGTGTGTTCTCCGTGATTTCAAAATCGTCCTCTTCGTTATCTGAAGAAAGGCTACGGAAGAGTTATCAATATAACCGATCCGCCGACCATATGATATTCAAGGACTATGCCGGAGTACTCTAACAGTGCAAGATATAGCAACGAACTAGAGAGAATAACGTACAGAGTGACTATGTCCGCCGCTTGCCAACGAGGTAATTCATGCTGTTTATTTGGCTTCTTCTTGCGATGCCTCGGTGTATATTCCGGTTCAGTTCGTTCGCCCCAATCGAGGTCGTCCTCGTCAGCTTTGTCGGACGGAGTGTCTGAAAATCGGATTGCAGCTAATGTGATAAGCCTATGAGAGCGGACACACCCTTTGTCATTGCCCGAAGCTTATTCCAGCATTGAGTGGTTCTTCCGCGATTGCGCAAGAATATAGCATCTTCGTCGTCTAACTTGCTCCCTGCAGTAGAATTTTGCGCTGTGCTCGTAGAAGAGAACGGTTGCACCGGAGACGGTGTGGTATTTGGGTTGGCTGTTGTCGGTGATGCAGCCTTGGGCTTTGCCACTGGACGTGGCCTTGGACGCGGGCGCGTAGTGGAAGACATGGATGAAAGTATTAGATAGCGTGGGAAGAATCCGTTGGCTTGCCCTAATGGGTCGCTCTTCCATCCAATTCGCAAACTCCTCGTCAGTAATGTTCAAAAAACCCAGGTCAAGGCTGGCTCCAAGGGGCAGGGAAAAGTCACCTGAAGACATATCACAAACCACATCCGAGAAAGGAGAGAGTGTCGAAGAGTCACCAATAGCCCTTGCGTCTAGACTCAAGAATAAAGCCAAGCGTACTAAGCCCAAGTCTACGCTCAGTTTTGGCGGTGACGAGGAGGTTCACGTTTTCGCTCCATATACTATTGAATTTTCACTCATCACTTCATCAGACAGGAGATGGGGAAGTCTTTCAAGTGAAGAAATCAAATCTTAGTCAAAAGTTGTCCCTAAGCGCTCATCCTGCGTATGTTTATGTCTGTACTGCTGTAGAATTCAATTTGTTCATGAGATTCATTAGGAATGTGCTGCCTGCATCGCTTGACCAAGCTACTATTACTCCCCGTTCCAATGGAGCACCCATATATGATCAGGCGTACCTCTCACAGCTAAAAGCAAGCACGCCTTCGTCGCGACGCGCCCTAGTCGCGGAGGGTTACGATGCAGACATTTCGATGGACCCTGGTGAAACTAGTATAGAGGCCACCGAGATATCTGGTAAGATCTTCTTTAAGTGCCTAGTTCGCTATCTAATGACACACAGTCGATGTTGACACAGTGATTCCTTCGGAATCGTCAATACTATCCGCTAAACAAAGACGAGAACGCATGCGGACTCATGGTACAGAAGATGATTTTATATCTCTCTCTGTCACGAAACGTGATGCCGTGCCGCAGGGTCCACATCCAGAAAGTCGATTGATGCGCGAAGAGGACGAGCTCGGAGAAGGAGACGACGGTATGTCATTTATCAGCTCTTTCTTTTTTCGCAACAGCCTTACAAAGGGCAGAGTACGCGGAGTATACCAGCGCTCAAGAGCGTATTGCGCTTGGCAAGAAGTCAAAAAAACTCGAAGCTTCGAAGCGCAAGGATACTATGCAAGAGATGATTGCGGATGCGTATGTAAAGACATCTTACTGAGAATTTGGCTAACTTTGTGAGGACAGCGACGAGGAAGATGAGGAGACCATGGAGTGGGAGAGGGAGCAGTTGCGGAGAGGCGGTCCAATCCCGACTCCTCACGAGGCATCTTCCGCAAAAGAGGTCTACAAGCCTGCCGCAAGTAAGATATACGTCTTGCTGGAGTTGTCGTTGACTAACTGGAGCTATGAGTTCCTACATCGACTACGATACCCTCTCTTGGACCGTCGATGGACCGCCTGTTTCAGTCATTGACCGCGATGACTACATTGCATGCAACGAATGTGAAGGCAGCAGCATCGTTGGTTGATGAACGAGAACAATTGGATGTTCGCGAAACAGAGCTACGCAAGATGATTGCCAAAGCAGAAGCAAAAAGGTCGTGGTTCGCTGCATTCAAGGAGTGGGTGGAAAGCGTGGCCGCATTTCTGGATGAAAAGGTCAGTATCATTATCTTGCACCAAGCAAGATCTCACGGATGTATAGTTTCCGAAGCTGGAGAAGCTTGAGGATGAATATATTTCAGTGCTCAGAGAACGATCTGAAATTATCACTCAGCGACGCCAAGTGGACGACCAAGATGATCTATCTTTGATTTTCGGCTCTTTTCCGGCAACCGCAGATCAATTGGAAGAAGTGGATGACTTAGGGCGAGTTCTGCCTCGAGCAAACCCTGTTACTGCACGTCGTGAGCGACGGGCCGCGCGAATAGATCGTCAACTTCGTCGTGGACGTGAACGTGAGGCTAGGGTCATCAGAACGCAACTGGACCGGGAAGAGGGCTACTCGACGGACTCCTCTTTACCCCCATCGGACGCCATGGATTATCAGAGTGCTATGGAAAGAATAACCAATGACGGGCACGGTTTATTATCTGATGTGCACGCAGCTGAGTTCAAGGATCCGAGTTTGGGGTTGGCCAAATGGTTCGGTGGATGGCGTAGACGCTTTGGTGATAGCTATGCTGGTGCGTGGGGTGGGCTTGGACTCGTCGGTGCTTGGGAGTTCTGGGTGCGACTAGAAGTTCTTGGATGGAACCCCCTCGAGGTGTGTCGATTCTTCTATCCCATGAGGCGCTGATTTACCATCATTGTCAGACTTCGCGCACCCTAGATGATTTTTTGTGGTGTGCTTCACTACACGAGTACGGTGGAGATACAGATGATGATCAAGCACCGGATACAGGCCCGAATGATGACTTGGTTTCTGCAATGATTTCCACGGCAATCGTGCCTCTCATTTGCAATGTAGTTGAAGCAGGCGCGCTTGACTCCTATTCCGCATTAGGTACTCGCAACATGATAAACCTAGCAGAGCAAGTGGAAGCTACTATCGGACGCGACAACCACAAATTTCAGGTGACTAGATATATCATGATCACCTCGATCGAGCTGCTATTCTAACGCAATTATCTAGATGGTATTAAAGTCGGTGTACTCCGTTTTCGAACGCTCTGTATCAGCATCAGAGTCCCTGATAGCTCCTTTTGTGGCACTCAACCGCCCTGTTTTTGACCCGGATGCCATTGCCGCGCGTCAGCGTCTACTTCGCCGCGCGTCAAAGTTTTTGGATACGCTCATTCAATGGCGCAAGTATGCTGGTGAAAAATTGGGCATTGACGACCTTTGCATCCGATATATGAACAATATAGTTTTACCGATTGCCGAAAGCGGGTGGGAGGTTGGAGGAGAGGAAATAGCTCGGAAGGTGATTGTTAGGAATATCGGATGCTTGCGTGGCTAACTCTACATCTTCTAGATGATTGCCATAATGCCACACGAATTGATACGCGCACTGAAAGCGCCATTAAATTCGGCGTTCTGAGTTGAAAGTTGTTCTTATGGCGACGTGCAAGCGGGGTATGTAATTACTTCAAGCTATCCCATTATTTCTCCCCGAGTAGTCCACGCTGTATGGCGAGGATAGTGCAGGGTACCTCCCACGTAATCACACTATCACCGCTCGGCACTCGGAAGACCAATATGAAGCCAAATGACTGTCTCGTGCAAAGCCTCTGCGGCTTCTATACGCATGGATGGTTCGTTCCGCTGTCAGACACCTGCACCGTTGTAGCATTTCCCACTGTCACGCGTCTCCAAGATCGCGCCATCGTTTTTGTGAAATCCCATTTCTGGACGCTGACTGCAGATCTACCATAGATCCAACAGAAGGAATGACTTTCTGCTTAGTCTTGCTTTACGTGCTTTACCTCGTCGGAATACCTAACACGACATTATTTGAACTGTGTTCGGTAAATGCCGTAGCGTTTCGTGAGTTTCAATCAATTTAATATCTTGAAGCCGACAAGTGCACACGCCTGATCCTCAGCCGGCTCTTGTCTTATGCGATATCAACAATTCATTCTTGCGTTGTGAAATCATTTCGCAGGTTTTGCTGTTGGTTTCTGCGTGGCGCCCAGATCAGCGGAGTCGCACAGTCGTATCCGTATCTGATGCAGGATCAGTCGCTATCTCTCGTCAGGGTCCAGGAGCGTACAGGACCACGAGTGCGGTATGCGTGCCCTTCTTTGTAACTATTTGGGATGTCTCTACTTCACCGAACCTTGACATTCGCAATTCACTGAAAACGACAACTCCATGGCAGCGGAGTCTTCTGTCCAGGAGATTCCCGTTTCCGCTTGTACGTAACCATCCTATTCGAACCTATTTTGACCGATAAGGACCTCGAAGAAGTTGCTGCAACGTGACCCCGGTGCGTTCGAGCCTGTCCTCTTCGAGATTTGATGAGATCATCATGAGGTATTTTATGAAAAATCAAATGGGGCTTGAAACTGATGGACCAACTTAGACCGGCTCGATTTGTTTTTACTTCGAGTTGGTTCAGTCGACGCGAAGGAGCCGGCGGCCATGATATTCACGCCGTATTGCGTTAAGAATAGCAGGCTCTGTTTGTTCATCTCCCTGCTTGGTATAGTGTGGTCTGAATAATTTTTGCTTACAGTTACGTCGACAGCCAAAGCACACGCGGTTGTGCTAGACCGAGAATTAAGTGACGGCGCGTAGTTCTCTTAAACTAATTCATGTATTCTGATTGGCTAATAGACACGTTGTATTAAGCAAACTAATTTGCATAATATGAATGATCTTTCCGCAGGGAGGTCTATCGATTACGCTCAACGTCCGGAGTCCCGGTTGGGCCATGTACGTGATACTCATCATAGATAATAACAACAGGGAGCTATAAAACAGGCAGTCGCGAGAGCCTGTTCCATAGGAGTCCCTAACTACTGTCCTTCCTTTTCTCATCACAAGATGACGGATATCATCGAGAAGCCTATTCAGCGTCACTCCGAGACGTCGAACAACTCCTATGCAACTCGACACAACGATATTTCTGCCCTAGGTGTCGTCGACTTTGCTGACTGCAATGAATGCTCTCGGTATCCCAACCGATGGTCAAGCATCAGGTAGTACCTACCTGTCCTCAAAATATTGACAATAGCTGATTGGACCTGTTGCAGGGAGAACATCTCCGCACCTGCAGCCGAATTCATGGGTGCCTTCATTTTATGTTTACTTGGGTGTGGTGGCAATTGCCAGGCGAATCTTTCCGCCAACAAAAATGTGTCGGCAAACCCAGCGGGGGTGAGTTGAAGGTATTGAAAGTGGTGGATGGACTGAAGCTCACTCGTGCTTGTTCAAAGGATGTTGTCACGTCCAACCTCTCTTGGGCCATTGGTGAGTGAGCTTTTACATTTGTGCGTCAACATCTTCCTTAAAAGTTGGTTAGGACTGTCTCTTGGTGTATGGCTCTCTGCAAACTACTCAGGCGGTCACTTGAACCCTGCGGTGTGTACCCCCAACATTTTGCATGTAACAAATGTACTGACTGTTAGTAAGGTCACCATAGCATTTGCTACTGTCCGTGGGTTTCCCTGGAAGAAGGTTCCCATCTACCTCCTTGCGCAACTCTTGGGAGCCTTATGTGGGGCGGGTGTAGTCTATGCTACTTACTTCCATGCGATCGACATCGTCGAGGGGGGTTCCAATATTCGGACGATTGCGGGATCAGGTAATCTTTTTGGGACTTACGCAGTAAGTTAAGACCTTTTGCTGGTATGAGTTCACCCAGCTCAATTGTATCTAGGCCGATTACTTGACTTCAGTCTCCGCCTTCTTCACTGAAGTAAGCCCATCCATAACTCAGTCTTAATTGAATACATACTGATGACCCGATGTAGTTTATCGGGTCTGCCATGCTCATCACCGGAATTTTCATGTTCACGGATAAAAAAAATGGACCTGCGCCTCCTGGTGTTGTTCCTGTCGGAATATTTTTTACAATTCTTGGTATCACTTCGGCTCTTGGCATGAATACTGGAGCAGCCCTTAATCCTGCTCGTGACCTGGGTCCCCGTATCCTTACCGCCATGGTAGGGTATGGTGGCGCAGTCTTCAACTTCAGGAACCAGTACTGGCTCTGGTGCCCTATCCTTGGTCCAATTTTTGGCATGGTGGTGGCTGCGTTCTTCTACGATGTTATGCTTTACAGGGGTTCTGAAAGTATTACGAACAAGCCGTGCGTTCTGATGTTTATGTGTGGGCCAAAAACTAATCCGTTCGCATGTAGGAGTGAAGAGGCTGAAAGGCACCACCTGCACTCGTGCGCTCACCGAACCAAACTTCACGGGGCTGCAGAAATAGTTTGATGACACTTATCACTTGTAATGAGGCTGATGCTGGTAATGAGGCTGGTCGCTCATGTATGTTTGTTGTTGGGATTTTGAGGATTTTACACAACTCTGTTGTTGCATGGGGACACTTTATGATGGCGGTAACCGTAGACAGCGTTGCCGATACACGTTTCATCATTGACTCCTTTTCCACGAGGCATTTTTCGAGCAAAGTGCGACTGAGAATCTGACTTTACATAAACATTATTACGTTTCAAGCACACGAGACCCGAGTTTTTGAGTTCAAGGTTTAGTATTTCTTGCTCTCGTACAATCACTAGCTACAATATCAACAACACCCGGTCTAAATTTCGTTTTCATCGGATACAGCTGCTGAGGTTGTTAATCCGTAACTGATTGACTTACAGCTCAACTTTGGCTATTTATCTGCCAGATTCAGGTGTTGTTTTTGAGCTGAATGACTCGCATTGATCTGTCTACTGAGCGATGAATGCTCCTCCGATTCTTCCTAAATACCTCGGCTCAAGTGAGCATATCCCCGGGCCATCAGCGTGATGTAACGAGACCTCGAAAACCATAAATTTTCCTCTGACTTACCCGAGTACTGTAGTAATAGGAACAGTGGCTCTAGAGTCTAGACCATGAATGGGACAAATTTATTTCTTGGCGCCCTCAATCAACTCAACCTAGATCTTACTCGGATTGTTCATTAACAATGCCCATCCTCATCTAACTCCCAAATCAAGTCTTATCGCCCTGGGCCTTAGACTCCACCGCACCAAACCCCACTCGCTGTTACCCTCATCTGTCTTCAGTGACTGCCAGTGAGGGCACATTTTTGGCGCCCACGCCCACCGTTGTCCTTCTCCGTCAAATTCATCGCCAACCATCTCTGCCACACCTGCCAGCTTGCTATCCAGATAAAAATGAACATTGCCCTCCCAACTACTATAGGACAACCTTCTCGCACTGGCGAACAGCAACTCGAATGATACTGACGACTTCGACGCGTTTCAGGATCCTTGGTCGAAGGCGAGCTAAAAGATAGCCATAAACGTCATCCTAGGTCGCAAATGCTAAGTTTTATTTTTCTCCTAGCTGGAAACTCGGCACGCAACCTTTCATTTCCAAAAAACTTTAAAAAATCTGAGTCAAGCTAGCGTCAAAAGACTCGTTTAGGATTGTGTTTGATGCTGCTGAGTTTCAGTTGCTGTCCTCTAAAGAAGGCAAGTTTCTGCTCTGAGTCCTTAAATAAGTGATTCATGTAGACTCCCAGTAATCAGTATCGTCAAGAAGTTCGAAATGTCATAATGTCGAGATGTTTGACATAGCAGCGGTCCAGAGCTCGACTTGTCCGTCTGATCACGAGCTATGTACCCTCTAGAAGGATTGTCACGATGGTGCTGTGATCACATGCTGATGATGATCTTGCCTTGGCTTTCAATCGACCAAGAAGGGGGTCCATTCTAAGCTGTATGCCCCGCTGCTGATATGAAAGTCATGTGTTCAAGTCGTCGAGCCACTTGAATTGTAAGCCCAATCCTTGAAATGGATATTCACTGATAGCAGTAATGTTTCCATTAGCTCCTGCCCGTAGGCATTATGTTACGGTAGAGAGATATGACCAATGGATCCGCTTCCTCGTGGGTACTCATAAGTAGAATTTCTGATTATGAACATGCTTACGTCGAGAGCGCAAATGAGGATTCGTTGCATTTCCCCGATGTAGGTTTCTCCTTCAAGCCAACAACATCACGAGGTCTCACATGTGGCTTCCCCGGACCTTCATCATCATCAATTCAGCCGGCTTGCTCCCATAGTAGAGAAGGAACAACTGTATAGGCATGGCTGCGGGAGACCAACTTGTTCCATCAATTGTCTGGCCATGTGATGTTTGCGATTTTGTGCTCTTTGTAGTCTCGGAATAGACTTCAAGTCACCGTTGGAGTCAACACACCACTCGGGCTATGTACGTGACCAGTCCATCTTGACGTACAAATATGGTTCTTCAAGTGTCTCTCCTCGCTCTGCTAGCTTTCTGACTCGCATCCCTCGCGAATCATGTCGGCGATCACTGAAAAGCCAGAAGAAGTACACATGGAGAGTGTCGACTCTTACAATAAGCAACGATGCGCTCCCTCTGTCAGCACGGTCAACCTTGCTGACTGCGATCACTGCACGGTATTTCCTAACAGATGGTCAAGATTCAGGTAAGGAGTGCATCTCGGTTATTTATGAGCTTCCTTCCTCTTTACACTGTCCAGGTATGCTATCCGTGAACCAGCGGCTGAGTTTCTAGGCACAATGATCTTTGTGATCTTTGGTACTGGTGTCAACTGTCAAGTGTTTCTATCTATGAACTCGAATGTTGAAGTGGTCCCAAGAGGGGTGAGTGGATGCTACCAACGTTTAATGTCAACCATTCAAGCTTATGGTGTTGAAATGACATAGGACTTTCTTTCGCTCAACTTCGGCTGGGCTGCAGGTGGGTTGATGCATTGATCTCGTCCCTCACAATCACAGAATACATATCTGATACATTTAGGCGTGGCACTCGGGGTGTGGATTGCAGGAGGTATATCTGGAGGGCACATAAACCCTGCGGTAAATTATACTACTGCCCTTAACATTATTTTCTGAGTGGTATTTCCGCAGGTCACGTTTACTCTAGCAGTTTTCCGAGGTTTCCCTTGGAAAAAGGTGCCATTCTATATCTTCGCTCAGCTATTAGGCGGATTTTGTGGTGCTGGTATTGTCTATGCCAACTACTTCCATGCCATAGACATAGTAGAAGGCGGGCCTGGTATCCGGACTATCAGCGGTTCGGGGGATCTTCTTGCTACATATGCCGTGCGATCTGGGCATTGTTCACACCAACTTTTACTGATAACTTTGTAGGCGAGCTTCCTGACCCCTGTTTCATGCTTCTTTTCTGAGGTTAAAATGGCGCCTTCGATTGTTCTCTAAGGAGTACTGATTCATTTCTGAGATAGTTTCTGGGCTCTGCGATATTAATTATTGGTGTACTCTGCATCACTGACACGAAAAATGGACCGCCCCCACAGGGTCTAGTCCCTCTTGCCCTATTCATTGTGGTACTTGGCATTGGGGCCTCCCTTGGTATGAACACGAGCTATTCCCTGAATCCTGCTAGAGATTTGGGGCCGAGGTTCTTCACGGCGGCTGTCGGCTATGGAACTGCAGGTAAGACGAGGTCATCGCTGATGTTGATTGGACGATTGTTTCACTCCTTCACCATCAGTGTTCACGTACCGCGATCACTATTGGTTATGGTGCATTGTGCTTGGTCCAGTCACCGGGATGTTGTGCGGTGCATTCGTCTATGATACGTTAATTTTCGAAGGCAGCGAAAGCATTATAAATAAAGCGTAAGTCCATCTGGAGGGGCATATGTCACTGCTGATTTTGCTTACTAGTGACGCCCAAGCCACAGATCTCTATCTTCGTGCCTCCCGAGGACAAAGAGGAAAGCTCCCTGCAGGGATCGAGAGTGCTTGAATGAACCCTAACTTATGTTGATAACACATGACCCTTGACGATAACGTTTTTAACTTGCTTCGCTGCGGCAAGGGTGGCCTAGTCACGGTGCACTAGTGATGGCTTACCATGTCTGATCTCCATTCCTCCAATAATAGTTGGGACATGTAGTAGTCTGATTGTGCACCTGGATTTTTTATTCTAAATACAAACTGAATTTAGGGGTGAACACAAGTCCACGCAGCATATGATCTGATCTTAATAACTGTTATTGTCCAGGGTCACGAAATGCGCAGTACTTTGACGTGTGTAAGATATTGGAATAACGCTGGATTCCGGAAACACGCAAAACCTATTCTGCGAGGCGGTACGCTGCTCCGAAAGCTACCATTTTCCAACCAGTCGACCACCTGCCCAAACCATTCCAAATACACTGATGGGTAGCAGTAACAACCAAACACCAACATCCCATAACACTCGTCTTCCAAGCCGCCTTCGCTGGAGAAGCCTCTCTTTGCGTTGCAAAAGGGCGTCTGGACTATGTGGTGGAGAAGGTGAATGTATAGTTTGCGGTGTGTTCGGGACCGAGTGAGGAATCACGATAGATATAGGCCGTCGGAAATAATGGATCGTAATGTGTGCCCATGCTGCAGAACAAAATATGTAAAGATAACCACGCCAAGAGAGGACTCGCCGAGCGCACGTACCTGGAAGGAAATAGGTTCCACCGAGGGCCAATAATAGAGTGAGGTCATTAAGAGATGTCGCCATTGATGGGGGGGCTAAACTGAGTGATACAACAACGAGTATGAGAGCGGTCTTGCTGAGGTCCAATTTACAAACCCTCCGCGCCGCTAGCGGAACTGGTAGAGGAGGTGTAGAAACCAATACAGCAGGGATGGACAACAAGAGAGGAGATGACCCAAGGACGTGAAGTATAATGTTACGTGTATCGCTGAGTGCTTCCTTATCTCGACGTTAGCGGCAGTAGATCAAAAGAATAGAAAATCATACTGGAACACTGGGCGAGGAGGCCGTTAAGATTGATGGCAGTATAAGGAGGGTCGCAGTGATTGTCGATAAAATGCTCAGCGTCTGGAAATAAGTTCCCCTGTCCGTCTTGTTTGATAGAGTAGAAGGTCGGCCGGCCAGAGAAACAGATAGGGGAACCGTCAGCGAAGTTGCGAACGCAAACGCAATTGATGCTACGGCATGATGTTACTAATTGGTCGCGAACAAAGAAGTGTCCCCATATACTTACTGGTGCCATTCCAGAGCACGCCATGCTGCACCAGTATGGGGCTTGACATGGCGGTGCCAGTCATATGGTTATACAGCGCGGCGGCTAACCACGCGGTGTATAAGATTATTGATAGCCATGTTGTGCAGATCACTTGCTTTGCCGCTAGAGATTTGGAAAAAGATACAACAGATATGAGCAGGCCCAATGCCAAAGTGGCAATAAGTCGGGTTTGTACAGGAAGAACCTCAAGTAGAAGTGGATAGACAGAGTCCACAGATGCTTTGATTTGATGCCAATGTCAGACACGCAAGACAACGAAGCAGCTATGATACGACTGACCGCGTAAATACATAGATGTCATCAAGATTCTCAAAGACCCAGTGACACAAAAAAGCAGTAGTCGAATCCTTTCACGTCGCCTGCGCTTAGCCCTACTAATACCTTTCGCGATCACTTCAAAAAAAATGTCCTCGGCGGTACTCTTCCGTAGGTACCTTGCCAGAAGGAACCATAGGTTGCGAGAGAAGACCGATAACGCTGCAGCAACAAACAAATTTACAAGCCCAAATTTCAGCGAGGTGATGCCGTTTGGTACGAGAATGACACCAAGCCTGAGGTATGGCGCCAGAAGGTACAGAAAGACAGTGGCAGCCGGAAGAGGAGGTATGGCAAGCTTTGCAATCTCCAGCTGAGAATCATGTTCGTCATGTTCTTCATCGCTGCTGAACTCAAAAGAATCCTCGTCGTCTTGGCTGGGAAGGAGTACAAGCGCTGAAGATGAATCAAAGACAGATATACTGTCAATCGGTGAATACGGTGGCGAAGTTGGCGACGTTATCGATGAACCTGCCAGAGAGTCAAAGCTTGACCGACGATTGGATGAGATGGCGTGTGCCATGAAGGATAAAAGAGCGGAAGGACAAGTGTCCTAGAAGAACACCGCTTGAATACAATAAGAATTTCTAAGCCTACTACTGCTCGACTTGCAATCCGAATAGTACCTAGGATTAACCCCGCGATAGCCGTGGGAACAGTGTACTTCTATTCGTCACGTGGCTTGTTGCGGAGCGCTGAACTTAAGTAAGTGAACGTTTGAACACCCTCATTCAAGTTCTTGCTCTACATGAACTTTACCGCCTTCGTCATGATCAAAAAGCCGACTGTCCGCGCAAAACAATGGCAACTAGACATCCTAAAGAAAATGCACGCAGAGGAGGCTCGGCCGTCGACTTCCCAAAGACATAAACTGGCTGTGGAGACTGGCCTGTAGGTTCAACTCCAATACCACTTACCCTTTCGACGGACATATAAGTATTACAGGGATGAAGCGTGGATCAGGAACTGGTTTATGAGAAAAAACAGGGTGTCTCGTGCTCCGGTTCAGAATCCTCAGATGCGTCCTGGGGGACCGCTAATGCGCATAATAAAGCTGGATCCGCCAGAATCCGACACCCCGACCAACTCTGACGCGTCAAGGTCCCGGGGTCACTTTCCTGCGCATCGTGTCGTGTTCCAGGGAACATCAGACCTTCCAACGTCAGAAGCACTTCTCGCTTCGGTCGACAAAGCGGTCAACTCGACGCGGAGGCTGACTCCCAGATACAGTCTCCCGGACTCAGCCGAACCCCGTTCTCTCGGCTACACTCTAGACGAGCTGCCTACTTTGGCGACCAGATCCAGTTCAAGGCCATCCTACTCATGCTTGGGAAAGGAAATGATATTGCGGCAGAATACAAGAACGTGGCAATACTCCAGGGACCCGCTTCATAACCGATACCCAGACTTTTCAAAGTTCTTCCTTCCGGCACGTTCCGACACCATCGGCGACGCTGCCACAACGCCGGAGCTTTCACCAGTCACTATGTCATCCTTGACACACAATCCTTCGAGCGTCAATACTGCACTGTCTCCGGGATTCGCCCTTTCTACCATACAGCTACGCCCATCAATTGTAATGCCTGTATTTTTTTCCACCAACTTATCCCTATCGGACAGCATGCAAGCGCAAGATACACAAGACTCGCCATTTCCCGGTCATTGAGGCTGCACCCAAGGTACGTTCAAGGACCATCTAGCCATCTCCGTGATTTTCATGTCCTTGTAGCACAAAAAGGGCTGATCGTGCGGGTTCGTAGAGAGACTAGTTATTCAAGAATCAAGTTCCTTGAGCAGGAAGTCCTTATGCTCAGCTAGGAATAATCCACAAAGTGTACATTTACCTTTCCTCTGTACTGTCACAAACCGCGGCATCTTAGTAATCCACTAGTCTGATCACATTGAACCTTCTTACCTGGTCCTTCCTGGGAACATGACACGCAAAAAAGAGTACGTTTGTGAGCAGATAATAAGCTGGTGTCTGATCAGCGCTCCATCCCCTCAAACTCTTCCATCGTTTGACCTAGGTTATACTTGTAGAGTGCTGCGCCCGATGTGGCCCACAAGCCCAAAACTCCCTCTTGTTCCTCAACAACTTGGAGCGCACGGACTGGATCTTCGAACGGTTTCTGAAATACGCTAGCAGGTGAAACAAGCGGTGGACCTCCTGTACGGAGAGACCATAGGCGAATATGGCGGTCTTGGCCGGCTACAAAGAGGAATTGCTCATGGGGATCAACAGCAATAGGCTGTGTAATGTTATATGAACACGGAGAATTGAAACCAACGTGTAGTCTTACAGTCTTTGTGATGTAGGTGTTGATATTACCTGTAAACGACATTATAGGTGTCCGATTGCTGGGGAAGCGGAGGTCAAACATAGCCAGCTGATGCCAGACTCAGTAAATTTATTACAGGTCCTAATTTTCGAGGACTCACGCTTCCGTCGATGTTACTTGTGAGAAGTTGCCAGTCATAAAAGATCTTGAGGTTGGTCACTGAATTGTTTTGGGTTGTACGTGGGTCGTTAAAAATGGGATCGCCCTTGGTGCTAGTTATACGGCTATCAAAACGTTGGACAATGCCAGCGCGGGACCCTGTATAGATGATATTCTATAGAGACCATTGAACCAATGCAGACACTGACACCCTGAGACGTACATTATCTTGAGTAACGGCAAATACGTCGCTACCCGTTTTCATAAAACAGACAGTCGCTCGGTCAGCTGCATCATCGATGACGACAGCCTGATCATTTGTGCCTGATATTCTTTAAGCATTGGAAGACTGTAGGCATACATAGAACATACCCAGGACCAAACGGCTACCTTGAAAATCAGCTGTCCATATGTCACGAACAGACCGATTATTTACACGAGTCACACGAATGCTGCACCACGCGAAGAAAATAAGATACTATGAAGCGGATAATGGCAAGGACGTTACTCTTCTGAGTCCAAGTCAAGGTGCAATATTTTGCTCTCTGGGCCAAACGAGGTTGCACTAGATCACACAAACATTAGTAAGTAAACAAAATATAGGAAATAACATGCTAACATGCAGCGGGAACCAGATATACATATGGAAGAGATCTAATGAATCATGTATGTGAGGTATTTTCATGTTAAGTAGCTAAAAGTGCTTGCCTCTGAGGAGAGACTGAATTCTGGACGCCAGCCGTGCGAGGTGTGGTACCCCGTGATTGGATCGCCTCGACCAATGACTGACGAGTAAAACCACCCTCCTGTATCCCCTGCAAAACTGTGGACATTGTTATTGTAGGATACAGCCTTACCATGAACCCGGCCATCGTGAATATGACTGCAAACAGGTTGACGATGATGGTCGTACCTGGAACGCAGTTATAGCGCAGCGTGTGAGTGATAGAATTGATGATGAAGCGACATGGGACGTCTGTGCTACTTGGAAGCACGACATCTGGCTGTGCACCACGATTCGCGAACAGTAGACATTTAAGGTGAGCCCGAAACCTATACCAAAAAGAGGGACGTACTGCATTAACTTGCTTTTATGAGTAGTGCGGAAGCTGAACCTGGCATCTTCCTTTGCGCGCAAGAGAGAACGATTTCGATGCCTTGTCAAGTTGTGGGACTCCCCCGGCGTACTAGTAGCCAGAGGTGCTGATTGCGGCCTGGTGGGCGAATGTAAGGTGCTGGGGCCCGCAATTTGAGGCCTCCGAGACGAAGCCAGAGGAAAGTAACGTTGTTTTTCTTCATCCCAGTATAATCCAGGTAGCTGTCGAGGCATATGTAGAACTTCAACGGAGTGCCTTACATAATACTCGGCCCCACTGGTTCAATTAAGAGTGGTGTCTTGTTGTCGACTCTCTTGTTCTGTCGTACTACAACTTGTAATACTATCCCCACTGGCGGTAAAGGCACTGAGCACCCCAGATCACGCCTAGCTCATTTATTTCTGATCCGAGGACAAATAATGCTGTTATTCACGTTTCCCACCGTCACCATTTTTCAAAGCACTTTCACAGGCTACCAAAACGAGACGCATATTGCTGCGGTTAGGGACGACCTGTCGCGCTTAGCGCCCACAGCCGCTGAAACTTGTTTTAGCTGTGCGATAAAGTGTCAATGTGATAGCGGGGCAATAAGAACCACTGCAAAAGATACTCCATGCTTTCAATTTGCGGCTGAAGAGTCTCCACTTCAGGTATGTGTAGTTTTTTTTTGCACCAAACAATTTCCTATTGCTGGCCATGGGCGGCGTATCAGATCGGCGGCGCAGTTGACGCGTTTTGCCCGTGATGCATTGATGCATGATGATTGATGTTGTGCGACCTGATCACGTGCTTCGCTAGCAACTAGGTTACAGTCCTCATGGATTGTGACAAATTCACGTCTTTATAGTTCCTCCGTGGCATGGCATAAGAAAGTGCTCATCTACATTCATTCCCAGACTCAGGTCAACGAACCCAAATTTGCCTTCTCTCCAGATTTGTCTGCCTCAATGATGGAAGATTCTTCAGGCCCATTCTCGTCTGAGCTCAAAGCATCTCCATCTTCTAAGAAGATCAGCCTACTTCACGTCAAGTTTCCTACGAAACGACCTTCCCTACAGTCGCTACTAGTACTTACTCCACCGTTCTTTCAATCATCCACTTCTCCCTCGGGCAGCGCGTCAAGAGCTCGCTCCCTCTCAGCGGCCACGCTCACCCATAATGCTACTTTCGAGGAGGGTTCAAACATTCCTATCCCTGCTGCGTCGTCTACCTTACTGGATGAGGACCCTTTTGCCAACTTGCGCTCGTCCCCTTCCGTGATTCCATCTTCAGAATGTCCGAGTTCATATTCCAATCCTTCTGTTGCATTGCATCCTCCGAGATCGTCTGCCGTATTACTTCCGTCGCAAGCGTACCTTCAACACCATAATCCCAAACGTCCAAAGTCATCTGGTCATGGTCAAGTCCGTCCTGCTCACACCAGACCAGCATTTTCTCCTCGGCCGTCATTACCCTCTTTGTACACACTAGCTCAAATGAACATTGGTATTCCACGTAAAGTACGTGTTTTGTGGCGTTGATGACGCTCGCATTAATGATCACTATCAGCCTCGTAAGGGAACCCCTGGCGCTCGATTACCACATGAACCATGGGACATGGGCCCACCTGCTTCTTCTGCGGAACCAATAGCGGGGCCCTCCCAGCGGCAGCGAGCAGCTACTGTCCCGCAAGCGCCAGAGCCTTCGGTCACCAGACAAGACTTCGTTTTCAGTTCAGAAGGTACCCCTTCACCGGCGTGTTCATCAACATCAGAGAAAATACCCACAGATTCGGATGACCCCGAGAGTAGCTCTCATTCCACCAATGGAAGACCAGCCTCAGTACAGCTTGATGATGCCGAAATCGATTCCCTTCCGTCGCTTTCATTTACAGGGTCTGAGCCTTCTTCGTCTGCGCTCTCACGTTCCTCATCCATATCATCTTCCTCGTGGTCCGCAACTACGACTGACCAAAATAGTATTTCTGTCAGCCACGTTCAGGGTTCGGAAATGTCTTTCGCCCATAAGATCGATGGCATAGATGAAGATAATCCTCTCAGTTATCACTCTGATTTCGACTACTACACACAACCGCACTCAGATTATTCGGAGTCAGACTGGGAGTCGCCTTCGAAGGTTAAATCTGGAACCCCTTACCCAGAAGTTACGCCCACACCATACACCTCTTTTTACTCTCCTGAAACTTCTTCGGACCTTACACGGTCTTTTCGCACTATGCCTGGTATCCTTCAATATTTGCCTGACAACAAGAAGCCACATCCCTCACCAAGACTAGAAGATGCTCCACGCGATGGTGATGGCACACCTGAACAACGGGGGCCGCCCCCAGGGCGAGACCGTGATGAGGACAGACGGAACCATGCATACGGAGGTAGAGAGGAGGGGGATCATTCCGGAAACCATGGTTCTGGAGGGTACGGTCATGGTGGTGGTGGTGGTGGCGGGGATGATGGGGACAGAGGGCGTAGACCAAGCACACGTTCGCCAGCATGGAGTGACTCTGATTACAGTTCTTCTTCAGATGAGGGTGACAACGGTACCGTTTACTATAGCGTGGATGGACACTCCTCTCGGCCACCATCTCGCACACGTTCCGTCCACTCAAGGATTGTTCCATGTTCTGACGATGATGTACCACTCGCTCAAAGCATGCCAATGGCACTCACAGCTCAAAAGTCTATTCGAAGACAACTGCGTGATGAGCGCCACCAACGGAAGATGCAGCGTGCGAAGGGCACTCGCGCAGTAATCCCACCCGAACGACCTCCTGTTCCTGTTCTTCCTCCTGCTGTTATACATGGTCGACAACGTTCGGCATCCGTCACGCCCTCGCTTGCCCCATCAAGAGGCGAGAAGAGTCGTGGCAGGCCAACTCCCCTCGAACCTTTCCCCGTTGATGATTTGGCGATGAAATTAGCAAACCTTCAATTTGCGACACCTCCGTCGACCGCACCGCCTTCCTATAATGGGATTGCTTCTGCATCACTTTCCGCAAGAGTACCTATTTCTGGTTCTGGTCCACGGATTCACCGTCCCCAAGCTGTGGACGAGATGGTGTTTCTCCAACACGCTCCGGCTTATACCACCGATAAACTTCCACAAGATCGGCAATTGAAATCCATGCGGTCTTTCCATCGTCCAGAAAGGCGAACGGTGGATACAACTCAGCCACATATAGAGTCATCCTCACCGCAACGCCTCGGACGTAGACCGACGATCGCTTCACGCAGACCAGAGGATCCGCCTGTGCGCCGGGATAAGTCCGTCACCCGTCCATCCAGAGATGGTTTCGAAGTTCGCAATGCCTCAGACCCACTATTGAGGTCTGCCCGTCCAAGCGAGGATAGTAGAAGACCAACACCAACAGTCCCTCGTGTCTCCGTAGATCAGGATGTCGAGCAGCGTGTTCTTCAACGCCCTCCTGTCGAGCTGATACATTCACGGTCTCAGCCTTTGCCTATGCCAAAAGTCCAGGTCACTCAGCAACGAGTCTTCATTGGAGATATGCAAAGATTCAACACGGTGGAGATTACCCCCAATACCAATGCTGGTGATGTCATTGCCTTGATTGCAAGCCAAGGATCATTGGATCATACAGCAATCTGGATGCTGTTCGAGCTTGCGAATGACTTTGGCATGGGTAGGCAGTTTTCACACCTTCTGTGGACATCAAACGGCTCATGCAATTACAGAACGCCCAATCCGAAGTTATGAGTTATTATCAGATGTCACTGCTTCTTGGAACAAAGACAAACTTCTGAATGCCTTTGTGGTCAAACGCACGTACCTGGCACCCTTCCTGAGCCGCTCGGTAAGTGTCTGTTCCGCCACCACCCGGAGCTTATTGAACTGGCAGCATAGAATATACCCACCAGCTCTCCTACCAACCGCGGATATGTCGAATATGAGAGCAAGAAGGGCAAGTGGAGCAAACGTTGGATGGAGTTGCGAGAGCATAGCTTATGGTTGGCTAAGCGCGATACAGTACGCTATCCTCTTTGGTCTGTCATGCCTAACTCAAAGCTTGTTGCAGGGAAAGGATGAAACTTTCCTGTGTTCACTCTCCAATTTCGACGCGTACTATATCACCAGAAAACACAAGTCTCCTAAACCGTTCATTTTTGCCATCAAATCTACTGACAACATCTCATTATTTGAGAATGTGTCGGATTATGTTCATATTTTGTCATGCAACCAAAAGGACGGCGAGAGATGGATGGAAGCCATTCTTGTAGCGCGAGTAAGCCTTCGCACCCGATTCCTCAAACCAGTTGCTCATTGCTGTTCTAGTCCTATGTTCTTTTCCAGGAACGACATGTCCTATTCGCAAAACCAGGAGAATCTACCTCGATCTCTAACAACTTATCTCGGTCTCAAACTAGAAAACAATCCATCTCTACACGCCCTAGTCAGCCTCTCGTTAGTGTCTCAGCTCCATTCAGCGCATCGGCTACCGCTGCCGTCACATTCGAACCTGGCTCTCTCCTGGCCAAACACAAGGGAGATGTCATGTCATGATGTGCATTTATGTGTACTGAATATACCCCGCATCTACTGTCCGTGTCATTGCATATTGTATATTGCAAGGTGTAACTACATACTCTTGTAGTCGTATTTCAAAACAAATATTGAAATCATGATTGATTAGCAAGGAGGAGAGTAATAAGGAGCAAGTAAAAGTACATGGAGTGTTTCAATTCGAAGATACCTTGGGTTTCTTCTTGACGGGTTCGTCCTCTTCACCCTCCTTGAGCCCAGAAGCTTTGGGCTTCGGTTTCGGTTTCGGTTTAGGCTTGGGTTTGGGCTCGTCCTCGTCGACATCCATGGCATCATCGTCCTGTTTTTTGGCTTTGGGCTTGGGCTTAGGTTTGGGCGCTGTTTTCTTGAGTTTATCTCCATCATCGTCTGCATCACTACCAGCTGCCTTGGCCTTGGCCTTCTTCTTGGGTTTGTTTTCGTCATCCCCTGCATCACTACCGGTCGCCTTGGCCTTGGCCTTCTTCTTTGGTTTGTCTTCGTTATCACCTGCATCACTGCCACCTGCCTTGCCCTTCGCCTTCTTCTTGGTCAATTTTTTCTTTCCTTTTGCAGCATTCGCCAGCTCGCGATCACCACTAGCATCAGAGGCAGTAACACCGCCGTCAGAATCCGAGTCGCTTTCACTCGGAGAACCTTCGTCTGTGGACGAGGCCTGGAAGTCTTCATCTGCAATACAAGGATGAGAACCATCACATAACATAAAGAGAATTACACACCTTCTTCGCTATCCTCATCATCACCACCTAACCTCGGCTTTGGCATTTCGTCCCCACTACTAGCAACACTCTGCATTTCTTCGTCGGAAGAGTCACCTACAGCGGCCAGCATGTCGACATCGGGCACCATCTCATTCTTCAGCTTCACCTTCTTGTCTTTGAGGTAGGCCTCGACCGGCTCGTGCTCCTCTTTGTTGATCGACGTGAACGTGTATTCTGGGCCGCTCTTGGTCACAATCTTCAGATCGAATGTGCGGGCTGCAGTGGCGCCCATGCTTGCACCAACTCGAGAGAAGACACACTGATGAATGTCGGATATTTCGATGAGAGACGGCTGTTTGGAAACGAAGAAGATATATTTCTCCAGCATGAACAAGTCGCCCTGGACGGCCTTAAGATTGGCTTTGATGCCTGGGTGGCCATCGCGACTAAGACAGGAGTCAGCAAAAGTCTGAGCGCAGGGTAACTTGCTCACCTCTTGAATGACCCTAGGCTGATGATCTTTTTCTTGGATAGAGCACGGAAAACACCTGAGACGACCTCAAATGTAGGGTCTTCGTAATTCTTTTTCAGTCTATCGTACTTCTCAATGTCTTCCCTGATTCGCATATGAGTCATGATCATGTTGAGACAGACATCGATGGTGGGCTTACTCTGACATATTGAGCTCCGCTGTGGTCTCCTCTTCCCGGGCAAATTGCATGACGAGATAAGAATATCTCGTCTGTCCTTGCCGAATGGGCGTGCTCAATCCCAGCTGTAATGATTTTAGTCAAAGGTCAGATCAACTAGATATGACTTACAATGAACAGTACATGTTGATCATCTTTGGGTAGGAGGAATAATCGAGCAATACTGGAATATAAAATTTTGTAGTCGTATGTCTTGCCACGAAGACGCAAAAAGTCAAGGAACATATCAACGTCGTATCGTCCACGAGGGGTCAAGACGAGAACTTCTTCGAAACTTAGGACCAAGTCGCCAGAGACTTGACCAATGTCTGCTTTGTCTTTGATGGCGTCGTGGAATGCCTGTGCTGCGCTCATTTCCTCTCCTTCTCCCTCTCCCTCCTCATCATCGGACTTCTGCGAGCCGGCGTCCGACCCTCGAGCACGAGCTTGCGTACCAGGGACATAGAAGCGAATCTCCACCATCTCGTCTGGAGCACTGCGAGAAGGTTTCTTTCCAGACGGTGTTGATGGGGCAAATTCTAGTGAGACTTCAGTGCGACCAGCGATGTTAGAGTTTGCTACTTGGTTCAGAGGAAGCTCGAAAGCCGTCTTGTTTGATACGAGAAACGCCAAATCTTGCCCTGAAATAAATGTTTGAGATAAAATAAAGAAGATTTAAGTATGCCACACCTTGGATGTCTGTTACACCCCAATTCCAGCCTTTGAATGTGACATCTTTGACTTCCAGGGTCACTGCGAAGTGCTGTTTGAGAAGCCCTGCGAGTTTATCGTGATCCTGCGAGACTCCTTAATAGCAGCTCATCGCTAAAAGCCTGTACCAACCTCGCGCAAGAAGCCATCGAAAGTTTCTCGCCGTCTATCCTTCAAACCTATCCGCAGTTGGAAGTTCCTCGCAACACGGTACCATTGGGCCCATTTGACTTCTGCAGACGGTATGGCAGTTACTGTATCATTCTCTTCGCCCTTCCAGGCCATTCCACTTGCTGCAACACGAAATTCTGGCAGGCATAATCAGTACAGGATGTGAGATCAAGGGAAGTCTCCTTACTCCCAACTTCAGATGAGAGACCATAATAAATTTTGTCGAACTGCGTCGTCGCCATAGCGGACAACAGTAGGTGTCAGCAAAAGAGGATAGTGAATGGAGGTAGCGAAGCTACCAGTGAGGTCTCGACGCGTTTGACAAATCATCGCGCGCGTCTTTCCTTATATATAAGTGAACGCTGCCTCAGGCTCGACCAGTATCATCTTACTACCTTAGCCTACTGCCGTTTTCCACCAAGCATATCTAGGAGCGCGCCTTCACGTCGAGCTAAAGTGTAGGATAAGCTGGCAACACGATCTCCTGAAATTTCAAGTGTTGCTCGCCAATCAGGTCGCCGCATCATACAGTGAACAGTGTCAATTGCAATGGATTCAACTCAAGAAAGAACCTTCTGCAAGTGGTGAGCTACCTGATCGTACACTGCCGCTGATGGATTAGCTCATGCTACCATCTAGGCTTAACACTAAACTTGAAGCAAACGGTTACCCACCCATGCACTCGCTCGTCCAAGACCTCTCGGACGGTGTGCGCTTAATCCAGCTCATGGTAAGAGGGACAGTTGTCTTCTAGCTCGAGCAAGTATGATTCATGACCTGTTTTATGCAGGAAATAATGGGTAAGATTGTATGTCATTCCAATTTTATATGGTGTGGATAGCTCGGGTGTTGTACAGGTGATACATCCCTTGGAAGATACAATAAGAACCCCCGAATGCGTGTCCAGAAGGCAGAGAATGTCAACAAAGCACTAGAATTCATACGACAACGCGGTATCAAGTTAACGAATATTGGCCCAGAAGGCACGTTGCACAGTTCGGTCTGACGGAACTCAGCCAACCTGTTGGACTCTAGACATCATCGACGGTAATTTGAAACTGATCTTGGGTATGATCTGGACCTTGGTTTTGCGATTTACCATCGCAGACATCAGGTAAGGCAACTCATACAAGAAGATGCCTCGTTGAATGTAGCTATTTCAGTGAGGAAGGCCTTTCGGCAAAGGAAGGCTTACTGCTTTGGGCTCAGCGCAAAACTGCGCCCTATAAAGAAGTCAACGTTCAAGACTTCTCCATAAGTTGGTCGGATGGGCTGGCGCTGTTAGTACACTCCCTGGCTTCAATCCACCTCTGACATACTCGCCTAGCTGTGCATTAATTCATTGCCATCGCCCCGAGCTCTTGGATTATGACAAACTTGACAAGGCATGTAGCAGTAGAGGCATCTGCAGATATCGTGCCTGACTGCGTTGTTCAGTCCGATCGTCACGGCAATACTCGCCTGGCATTCCAAGTTGCTGCAGACCATCTCGGTGTCCCCGTAAGCTCGCACTAGGCAACGCCCGCGGAGGTGCTTACTTTACACATGCAGCAACTCCTCGAGGTAGAGGACCTGTGCGATTCGACGCGTCCTGACGAACGTAGTGTCATGACATATATTGCAAGTTATTTCCACGCTTTCTCGACGATGGGTATGTTAGAAGCGAAAAAGCTGCCACATCACATGACATGCAACTAATCGCCTGGCTAGATCAAGCCGAAACCGTTTCCCGACGTGTCGAAAAATTTGCTGAACTGATGCAATCCGTTTGGACGAGCAAAAATGACTACGAGCGTCGAGCTCGCGCTGTGTGTCTACTCACATCGCGTACTTCTCATAGCTTACGCCTTTTTTGGTCCCCATAGCTCTTACATGCACTTTCTGAGGTCCAGAAAAAGTGGTCAACTAGCCGTTTCACCGGCTCATATACGGATGCGAAAGAACAATCTGCCACTTTTACAACTTACAAACACACAACCAAACGCACATGGGTCACAGAGCGACAGGACGTCACTACACTCCTCGGCAACATACAAACGAAGCTTCGGACTTATGGGCTGAGAGAATACATCCCTCCTCTTGGTCTCGCGCTTTCGGTGGGTATCCAAGATGCAGTGTGATAATTTTGTACCTGATTATATGTTATTGAGTTCTAGGACCTTGATGATGCATGGAATGACCTGCTTCAATCTGAAGCGAAAAGATCCCGGGCAATCAATGCACAGATACGACAGTCAGTCACATGCTTTCTATTGCTTGCTCTTGATGTTGAGTGAGTAACCCAGGATCAAAGAGTCGTTGCGGAAAGAATTTGCGGATCTGGCTAATGATTTCTCGCAACGTCTGCATTCCATATCATTGGAACTCTCGGGTGTTGCGGGCCCGCTAGAGGTCTGTATCCAACTTGCAAATAGACAAATGCTTACGTATGATGAAATCAGACCCAGCAAGACCAAGTTAAAGAAATTCAAACTCGCCTGCCGACGTTATCTGAAGTTCTGACTCGCGTGGCAAAAGCAGAGCAAGACTGCGTCGCAGCAAACGTAGAAGAGAACGACTACACCGTGTTCACTTGTCAAGACCTTGAGTTTGAATTAGGACTCGTGGCGCAGAGCCTTACGAAGAAGATATCTTTTATTGACAATCAGGTCTGCATCTCTTTGATCACATCTTACTTGACTTATGCAGCGCAGATTGTCTCCCGAAATATGACTAACCTCACTCCCGCTCAACTGGAGCAATTTGAGAGCACTTTCCGATACTTTGACCGCGATGAGACCAACACGTTGAGCTTGACAGAGACAAGCGCAGCTCTCGCTAGCCAGGGTGTTGTGTACTCAGTGAGTAAATCATACACTGCATAGCTGCGCTACTTATAAATACATTGAACGATCAGGATGAAGACATGACTTATATTTACGACCAGCTGTTACAAGACTACGGCGCGGTCACTTTTGAAGCCTTCATCAATCTCTTGGTGAGCTGATTCTCCTCCGATACGAATGGCATTCTTACGAACAACTCGCGAAAGGTCGATATAACGGAGGATCAGACGTCGCCAGAGCAACTGCGTGAATCATTCCTTGGAATCGCGGGCAACAAAGTGGGTGACATTCGCTTGATGACTCGTGCACTGATGAAATTCCTCTCTGTAGCCTTTTGTGACTGAACTCGATATGCGCCTGGCTCAGTTGCCCGTAAGTGCAGTCGACTACTTGAGTGAGGTAATACCATCGACAAACAATGAGGCCGGAGAACTCGAGTATGATTATGAGACTTGGCTCCGGGACGTCTTTGCATAGCTTGGAGCAATAGGCCCATAATTCAGAACTCTCAGCTGGCCGACTTGATAATTTGGATTTCGCATGTTGTAGCTACTGTCAGTACACGAAACCCGAGTCAGGACTCAACACGATAATCTGAACTCTACACTGGCAGTACTATAATCGGAGGTCATTTCTGCTGCTGACGTGTCTTGTCTGGGTTGAGCAAGGTTCAAGATGACTTCGGCGGCGCCTCTGAGTATAGTGATTCATCTGATGGTAGAATCCTGAAAAGTATGAGCCGTTCGCTGTCCCCAGTGTGGCCAAGCCAGCAGAGCCCAGATAAAACAGGTTCGATGCGGATGCAATGGAGAAAAGACATCAGTGTCAAATTAAATGAGCCAGCGAATTCTACCATCGAATTCTGCATTGGTTGGTACCCGTCCACTCCAGTCGCGCACACGAATGCTTTGTTTCACAGTGTTATCACGATTGTATGCACCCAATGCAGTAGCGTGCCTGACTCTTGCAACCAAAAATGTTCATCTCAAAGTAGTCGTTGGTTCAACTAGCAGCAGGAAATGCTCCGTGACCTAAGACAGTGATAAGGTTCCTCCAAATACGTATGCTCTTCTACGAACGGATTGATGTTGATAGCACTTATTTAAATAAGATTCAGCTCAGGACGTCTGCTCTTTGATTACAAGACGCATACCAAGATCTTGTAACTGCTTCAAGGACGTGGTCCTGACGATTGGCGCTGTGACGATGTCTTGCGCTATCGACTAAGCAAGGGCTGTCTGTGCCATACTTGCACCTTTCTTCTTTGCAACTTCACCGAGGCCATGTATGTCGCTTCAGAATCTGATAGATGGAAGGCGAGGGGTGACCATTCTCACCGGCTCATGATAGCCTCGTCGGACTCATACTGGACGTATGGGTTAATAATGCTAATTTTGGGAATGACGACTACTAACCAATCGCTTTATCGTTTTCTCGCTAAACAGGAAGGGCAAGGAGTCCCCTGGCAAACGGCGGTGACCAGGGATGCAGCCAACGTCGAACATCTACTATGCCAATAATCAGGAGACTGGAACAGACAAAAATAAATATAAATAAATCCTTGGTGTCGGGAACATCTCTCGTTCCTCTTCGCGATAGATCAGATTGTGGTGATTCTGCATAGAAATGAAAGCTATGAGATGGTTTGTGATCGTATAGTCTTAACAGAACCATGCTTCAAATTAAAACTCGCTCACGCTAAATATATGGCTATGCTTTGCATTGCTTAGACTATGAAGGTGCAAGATCGAAGTATGACAGAATGGATGTTAAATCGTACATCGGTAAGCTCAGCATGAAGACTTGCCAATGTTCCCGACATAGCTGGCCTGCACGACATCATGTATGTTTTGCACCTAAGCATGATGAAAGTCGGTCAATAGACGATGAATTTGAGGCATGGCGCTGACATACCGTCTCCTCAAATGGTGTTTCCGTGCCAAAGTAATTGCTTGGAAATCAGTCAACTTTGAATCTTTAATTAAACACCAGGGTACAGACAAATACACTAAACTCTTCTTGATGGATACGAAATTGTGCTATTTGTCCGATCAGATAGTGCAACAAATCCACAGGAGCCAGCACCCTTACCTTGCGACTCAAAACTCTTAGATTAACATAGCCTAAACGATCAGGACGTACATCTGGATCGGGGGGCCTTTCATCTGGGGTACAACCAACAACTCCATAGACCTAAAAGATCATCTATCAAGACCTGTAAACAATCAATACTTCAGATGTCTAACATCTGTCATGACTTCAATCTCATCCTGAGGTAAGCTGAGCTTTTTGATCGCGTTCCCAAGTACGACTTCAGAAAGTCCATTGGAGTGCGCCTAATCTTGTATATTAATAATTCATGCCCGAGGCAAAGAGGTGTTTCAAAATCTCACATCTGCGGTGTCAAAGACGCCCGCATCATAACTTCAATATCGATAACGACACGCTTTGACATTGAAGTCATACGACAATAGTACTCACGCAGCCCTGATGTGGATTGTGGCTTTCCCCTCTCCAAGAACCCAATCTTGCCAGTCGCTGGTACCTATGTTGAAGAATCAGGTGACTTTAATCATTCGCGTGAGGCTCTACACACCGTACTGCATTGTTTACAGAATAATCTTGGAAACTTTGAGCCCAGAGCTGTCCAGGCAAAATTCATGCCAGTGGTAGCCAGTCTATTAACAACCTCAATAAACGAGCAACTAACACCATACCATAAGGCATCCCACTCTGCTCGATCGACATAGCCTGCTACTCTGAGAGCTTAAGAGCTGATGCATATGTATTATAGATTATGAAAACTTTGGAATGCGCTGTCATCGGCGCAACAGTAACAAGTCATTCACGGAACCTGGCAAATCATCAATCAGCAAATTTGAGGGAGAAGTTCTTATGAAAGTTGCTTCGTCTGTCAATGAAATGTAGCACCAGATTAAAAATAATAATGGAGCATACTGCCAGTGGTCAGATGCCAGTCTGTGTAGTGCTGCCTGATGATGAAGAGCAACGCTATATGAAACGGACTGTCGAGTCTGAAGCGGTCCGTATTGATGTTGAAAGGTTTCCACTTAGCCTCTCCGAGCTGTTGGACGTGGTCTACACACATTAATATTTTACTTCGACGTTTGTCATAATATTGAAGCCAAGCGATTTGCCATATAAGCATCGGAGTTATGTCGGAGTGTCAATTAGGTCACGAGCATCGACTGTTTGTTGGACTTGGTAAACAAGATAAACCCAAAGGCCTTAAGCTTGTCATGGCACCTCATGCCTCCCCATCCGTTGCCCCTCCAGATTGCCGACCCACGAAACGTCCTCGTTTATCAAAATCCACTCATCGCGTTCTCAATGTTTGGGCTCAGCTCGCCGAACGCTACAACAAACGGCTCGACGAAGATGATATAGTCGACCTCTACAGCGGCACCATAATCAGTGACAGAGGAGTACTAAAGAACGGAAAGGACTATGATTTCGGTCATTTTACTCCCGAAGATGGTCCAGATGACCAAGATCAGGAACAAGAGCAGGAGCCCGGCGAGCAGGACCAGGATGATGACGTCGATGAATTGGACACTCTACCCATTCGGCGCGCGCCTGGAACCGATGGTACTATGGCATCAACTTCTGAGCTGCTTCGTGCCGTGCCACCTCTTTCAGCAACAACAGACGCTGACGATCTCAACGACTTTCTGGAAGCTGAAAAGAGACGGAGAGAATTGTTGGGGGATGAGGACGGTGAAGATGATTTGTCTATGGAAGAACTAGCTGCGCTACGAAAGGCTTTAAATGAGTCTGAAGGAGATCAAGAGGAGCCGGAGACCGTTGATTCAGGAGCATGCAACCGTCATAGAAGACGAGTCTGAGGATGAACTCAATAGCATATGGCAGCACGACGAGGCTAGTGCTGTGTACCACATCGCCCGCAACGAATCTGAACAAGATGTTGCGGAAGGTGAGCAAAACATTCTCGAGTTCGCTGATTCTGACGAGGAATTTGCTGCGCTCCTCGAACGGCCCCCGCAAGCTGGAAAGCGCAAGCGAAACTCTTCTCCATTTTCTTCCCAACAAAAATCTTTCCCGTCTTCATCACAACGAACACCATCGCCATTCTCTCCACTGCGAACTTATTCCCCATCTTCGCTGCGACGATCAGCTTCCACATCCTCTCCACTGCAAACTTGCATCCAAAAACCTTCATCTTCTTCGCTGCGGAAACCATCGTCATCTTCTTCACGGCATAAACCTTTGCCATCCTTTCCATTGCGAATACCTACACCATCCTTTCCTCTACGAAGATCTCCTCCGTCTTCTTTGTACCGCTGTACATCATCTGAAAGTACTCTAGGTAATGTGGCCACTTTCACGGTCTGCGCGATCGCTTACCAATGGTCTGGTCCGCAGTACCTGATACGCCTTCGACTACAGCAAGCACCCGTTTCGCATCTCGTACGCCGCAGACTCAAGTCTACCCTTTTGCCACCCCCTCCGTGGATCCCACGCAACCGCCACAACTTCTTCTCTACCAGGCGATGCACCAATTGTCATACGCTTTGTCCGCCACGATGCTGACATATGGCTCACCTCATATGCCTCCACCACCGACAGCTCCATGGGGCGCGTACCCACCAGGTTTTGCGCATCCTTGGGGACCACAAGGGACAGCTAAAACATCGCATTCTTTTACGCTGAGCGATGATGAACATGACGATGACCGGCCGGATGATACACCCGTGGATCATAACGGTAGTGCGCTAGAGAAAGACAGGAGGCGGAGGCGGTCCATGAGTCACATAGGTTCAAGGAATGACGCGAGAAAGATTGAGCGCCGGAAGTCTGCCCGATTCTACGAGGAAAAAAATCAGGACCAGCGTATCGTGGCGAGGGGACGAACGCCTGGGCCATCTCCTAGTACTAGCACGAACAAGAAGAAGAGCAAGGCAAAACGCAAGTCGTGAGCTGTACGATCTTTATCCCGTTGTGTATTTAAGCAGTATGTATTGGACATTTTCTTGGGTATCAAGAAAGATCATTAGACTCTGTTGTACTGTTACTTATTCTAACTTACTACTTTCATATATACCCAATTGATCTGCGTACTCGGCTCGATGATCCGACATAATATAAGCATGTATAATATATGAATTTCTTACTTGGTCTTGATCTCCGACTACTCTACTACTAGCTACAGTGGCCCGTAATTATACTATCACACCTAAGCTCGCCTAGCTGCAAATCCTCAATTCATACTGATTGGTACTGGCTAATCTTCAAATTATCCTTCGGATTTTTCACTCTTTGCAAGCAAAGTCGGCGGGGATCAGGGCTGCTTCAAGTTCCCATCGTAATCTTTCTTACAAAATGACGAGGTGCGTTCGACACACCAGCTAACCACCAGGGTGAGTTTCAACTTGAAGATGACTTAACGACATGTGGCAGTTTCAGACGAATGAGTCCAACATCATTGGACAGACTTTCAGGCTCCGGTGGTACGTCGTCCGAGCTGTGCTGCTAGTGGACATATCACGTTGGGTCATACGGATGTCCGAAGGCGAAGAGCCATAAATAGCGCCCCCGCTATGATAGCTGACCCAAAGCTTGCTATAGTCGCTTTGGTCTCGTATCTCTCCAAGCTCAGCAATAAGTTACTCTGCATCTTCCACGTCTGGTTCAAGGCTCACCCACACAATGGCGGAAAATGTGCATACAATCGCACAAACTGGCTTCGGGTCTGGTACAAACGAATTGTATAACCGGTTAGTGGATTATTTGTATGGTCTGCATGCATTAATTTGTTCGGTTGCGCGACGCGCACCTAGAATTCGCCCCTCGTATCCATCTGAGTCGCTTTCGTATATTCGCCAGTTACCCAAGAGCACAGCACCGTTAAACATCGTCGAGTGAGTTCCATGAGCCAATTTTACGACCTCCCTTCAATTGATTTTCAGAATTGGGGCAGGGACGGGTATTTTCACCCGTGTTTTGTTAACTCATCCTGAGTGGGCCACGAGTATTGGCGCACTGAGAGCGATCGAACCTAGTGTTGGCATGCGTGATTTTTGGACGAAGACTGTCAATGACGATCGCGCGACTATCGCTGAGGGAACATTCGACAGCACCGGCGTAGAAGATGGGTGGGCAGACCTCATTGTTATTGCACAGGCGAGTAGTACTGGAATAAGGTAGGTACATATGTTCACCCCTCGATTGCATAGGCATTCCATTGGTGCCTTGACCATGGCAAGGCATTGGCCGAGTTCGCCCGTATTTTGAACAAAGACGGGGCGGTTGTGTTAATATGGAATCTTGAAGATAGGTTCGACTTCTGTTATTTTCTTTTTTTTCAATTATTCTTACGGTGCAACAGGGAGGCTGCAGGCTGGGTTGCACAGCTTTGTAAGCGCAGGGAGACCCACGAGAACGGCACGCCCCAATTTCGCCGCAATCTTCTTAGGCAGTCGTTCTCTATGCCAGGGTATACCTCCCTATTCCATCCTATGGATGAGAGAGAATGGTCATATTATGCTCTTGCTACTGAACAAATTGTTACGGAGCGCCAACTGAGTTGGAGTTACATTTCCGTGCTCCCTCCAGATGAAAAGGCCAAGGTAGTAGAGGATGTCAAAGTCATCCTAGAGCGAGGAGATGATAAAGTCTGGATCAACAAGGAGGAGGGCACGTATCAATATCCATATAAAACTCTTGTGGTGGTGTCTAGAAAGAAGTAGAAACTTTCAAGATATACAGATACACGTGCATGCACGTCACCGCGATTCCGAGCGGACAATATGTTTATTTGCAATGCATCTGGCTTACAATATTTTTGCGTTGTTGGCTAAGCGGGCTAATTAGATACAATTAGCCTTATCCAAACTTCCAATTTTATTCCCTACTCTTACGCCAGACTCCCGGCGTACGATGGTACAAGGTATAATAGGAAGTGTAAGGCCACTGAGCTATCGTCGCTGTTCAGGAATGACTTTGATAACTGAAAAATAATCTTTACAGGAGCTTGTGAAGCTTATCAAAAGCGCTCAAGTCCCAGACAAAGGTGTCGCTACTTTCAACTGCAAGATCAGGGGCATCGTTGACCTGATGTAACATAGATTACCTTATCGTAGACGTCAGAGACGAAGATTGGAAAGGAGGAAACATCAAAGGCTCTCGAAATTACCCATCTCAAAGATTCCTGTTGGAGGTTGATGACCTTGTCAAGCGGACCAAGGATGTACCGATTATGATATTCCATTGTGCACTGAGTCAGGAACGGTATGGATAGTCCACTTAATCTGTCCAATGTTCACCGCCTATACTCATTGCCATGGATAGTGGGCCAAAGGCAGCTAGGGTGCGTTCATCCCTTGAACCGATCCCGTCATAAATTTGAGAACAGAACAGATTTACGAAGAAACCCGCAACGCCTTGCATGACGCGAATCACACTGTGTATGTGCTTCAAGGGGGCTTCGTCCAATTCGGGCAGTCGTACAAGGTAATGTTTGATCATTGATTTCAATCCGCTCAGAACCCGTCACCAATCAGATATTTTAAGGACGATCCAGAGTTGGTGGAAAACTGGAGAGAAGTCATTTGGTAGAATCAACTGAAGTCTTGTGACGATGATAGGAAATCTGTTTGAAGAGTTAGCGCTGCCTCTTATTATGCTTGTCAGTTTCCCCCGCTTTCGTCATTCGCTGTGTCTTTCTGCTTGATAAAGCGTTTCGGCATCTCTTCGACCACCTTTTGGATCTTACGTCGCTCTACTTCGATATTTCTCTGGCAGACAGTCCTTTGCAAGTTGATCGGTGGAAATATTTGGTGTGAACTATTCGGAGAACATACCATGTGCCCAAGGAAACAACCATAAAAGTTCCTACTGCCCAGTGTGATCCGACGAGAAACCCTGAACGAATACTGTCGATGACAATCAGCATGAACCAGCAGACAACGCACCAGCACTCATGATACGGATGACTCCTACTCCAACACCACTGGCGATACCACTCATGAGACTGTTCCGAGCACATGGCATTTCGCCAAGACGTTGAAAATCATCAGCTATTGATATGCGCTAGCTTCGTCAAGTGTTCAGCTGCACAAGAGTCAATACCTGAGGAAGGCGCACCTTGAAAGCTTCTCGTGCATCTTGCCAAAAGTTGCCAGTTGATTCAACCCTATAAACGGGTCTGCGGGATCCAGAAGGTTGACTTGATGCAACTTGTGCCCCGTCTCCAGAGTCAGAGGACATAACGAATCCTAAATATTTCAAGGTACTTGGTTATAACTCATAGAGCTGCCAAACTTCGGCTCGCAGCCGATTCAGAAGCCGCAGGACTTCTCACGGCTAGTTCCGCCCAAAAAGCCAGTTCCGCCTTCTCCCTTTTCCTTCAGCTCATCACTTAGTTCACGTCTACATCATGTCTCTCCCTCAACCAGTTCCCCCCTCATGGAAGGTAAGATGCATGCCGCGACTGCTGGCGAAATATAACTTAACGTGTTTGAATACAGGACCTTGGAAAGTCCTCTAACGACTTGTTGGGGAAGGACTATCCTTTCCATGGCACATCTCTGGAAGTCAAGACCAAAACACCATCCAATGTCGCGTTCAAAGTTGGTGGAAACCGGGACTCGAAATCTGGTGCTATTGCCGGGGACATCGAGGCCAAGTACACCGACAAGAAGAACGGCCTCGTTTTCACCGAGACGTGGACCACGTCTAATGCTCTCAAATCTCAGCTCGAGCTCGAGAACTACCTTGCCAAAGGCCTGAAGCTTGATATCGCTACGTCATTGACGCCCGACAAGGGCCAGAAGTCAGCCTTGCTGAACGTGATCTACAAGCAGTCTGGCGTCCACACCCGTGGCGCATTCGACGTGTTCAAGGTTCGGTGAAGTTGAATTTCATTGTTCACCGTTTAATGTCAAGGGAATATCAGGGCCCCACCTTCACCACTGACACCGTCTTTGGTCGCGACGGCTTCTTATTCGGTGCTGAGACCGCATATAACGTCACTGAGGGTAAGATCACTCGGTATGCCGCTGCTATCGGTTATAACGCTCCCGAGTACGCTGTGACTGTTCACGGTCTCAACAACCTCAAAACTTTCACCGCGAGCTACTACCACCGTGTTAGCGCCGATGTTGAAGCTGGTGCTAAGGCTGTGTACGACACCAAGGCAACAACTTCAGGTGTTGCTCTTGAGGTGGGCACTAAAGCGTGAGTTTAGGACCACATGGCTTTGTCATGGTTGGTTGGAAAGCTTGCTAAACTTATCTCGTCTAGGTATCTTGATTCGGCTGCTTTCGTCAAGGCAAAGATCAACAACTCCGGTGTTCTCGCTCTCGGTCAGTCATTGCGGGTCTAATGATGAGCTTACTCTGATATCATTGGCAGGCTATACACAGGCCCTCCGTCCTGGTGTCAAAGCTTCCTTCGGTCTGGCCCTGGACACTCAACGTTTGAACGAAATCAGCCCTACCGGCCCAACTCACAAGGTACGCCCTTCATTGTACTGTCGTTTGTGTATTGATTGTGACCGTCGATCTAGGTCGGAGCCAACATTGTGTTTGAGTCATAAAACTATGGCAATTTTATAGCTAGTTATGCCATCCCGCACAATTAATCACATTATCGCCCTACGTATAGCCAAGCAATGCAATGTATTGTTTGGCGTGTATGTACTTACACTCGAACAAAATGACAGTCTTGATTAGTTCGAGCTTCGCAAACGAGCTGATCATGATACATTCTGTGGTGCTAATACCTGGACCCACGACACGTCATGAGTCCCCGTTCTGACCGTGATGTTAAGATATCGCAGTCACGAGCCATCAATTGAATTATAATACAGTGCATGTCCAAGGATAAATGCACGCAAATTACAAGCTGCACCAAATTAATCAGCATCTGGAACTATAGCCTGCAGAAGCGGTTGTTTTTCTAGATATGCAACATGCCCCAATATATGTGTGTATTGCGTGCCATCACCCTAAGGGAAACATTTCAGTATAATATGTCGCATGTCGCTGATAACTCACAATCATTGGGTAAGGGAAGCCGGGATCGAAAGGAACAATGCTCTCCAGATACTTTACCTGCTCAGGTGTGAGCGAAATTGCCAGACACTCCAGGTTGGCTTCCAGCTGCTCCACTTTTCGCCCACCAATAATCGGGAACACATAGGGCGCCTTCTGCAGAATATATGCAATGGCCACCGCTGTAATGTGCTTTGTACCGACTTCTTTTGCAACCTTTTCTAGCGCTGCGCTCACAGCTATCTCCTTCTCATTGCGTTCCCAATTGGGAGTCAGCTTCATGCGGCCTTTCTCTCCCGTCTGCCGGCGGCGCTCCTCTTCCTCATCAGTTCGGAATTTTCCAGCGGCAAGAACGAGCCAAGGAGCAAGCGCAAGACCTGCGTAAGCGCACGTGAGTCGAGGCACCAGATAATGCAGAATACGGTTGATCTACCCTCGGAGCGGGCCATTGGTACGATATCCCGTTCAAGGTCTCTAAGCATGATGTTCCAAGCACCCTGGTAGATCACAAACGGTGATTTTCCATGATCCCGAGCATACTGATTCGCTTTGGACACAACCCAAGCAGGCGCATCCGATATGCCCTGGCAGCAACACATGTCAACGAATGTTGGACTCGGCATACAAGCGAGCCATCTCACGAGATATAAAACTTTTCCCTGTTGCACCAACACATGCAGACCGTTCATGACTTCTTCGACGGAGGTGTCCCAGTCCCACCAGGCCACGTACAGAATGTCGATGTATGAAGTCCTCAGCTTCTTTAAGCTGGCCTCGACGCTGATGTGCATTGACTTGACGTTGTTGCCGGCATATGCTATCTGCTGGCGAATGGCATCGTTACTGTCCTGGTAATTGGGCGAGTACTTGAACACAAGGATCAGTATCGGACCTATATCCATCATTTCAAAATTGCCTTTGTGGCGATCACGAGCTGGTCACGGATCCCACGTTCCTCTGCCCACTCTCCGATAATTTCTTCAGAGCGCTGATCTTGGCTAGCAGGTTGCGAGACTTGTCAACTACGATGATGACATGACAAAATGACACGCACTAGTGACTAGCGGTGTCGATGAAATTTCCCCCAGCCTCGTAGAATGCGTCGAGGAGTTTCAACGAGGATGTCTTGTCCATCTTGCCAATACGGTACTTCTCCCACTTGTCACCAATGCTCATACCACCAAGCTGCAAGGGTGATACGTGAATGCCAGCAAGAGGAGACAAGACACGATACCGCGCTAGCCTGGAAGATGGCTTTGGCACAAGTGGCCAGAATGGAGCATCTTTACTAGACATAATGGCAAAGTTGGGTGGAATTTCTGGTGAGATTCGGAATAGTTAGACAGCTGTAGTTCGGACATGAGCAGTATCATTTATAAATGCTTTTCAGTCTTGGATCTAGTAACCCTCATTGTGATTCAGACGCTCGTCAGTAAGACATCATTGCCAGCTGGCAGTTAGTTCAAAGGAAGGTCTGCCTATGTAGTAAACGTGTGGTGGACGGTAAATGACTGACGTGGAAGCCTTGTGGACACGTAGCATCTTAATCGTTTTCAAGTCGTGCTACCACATGGTCTAAACCAAGAAGGAGTTGCATCTTTATTGTGACATAGTAAGCCTTATCCGTTCTGAATTTGCTCACCATATGCAATTGGATGTGATGGCCCGAGAGTCCAGCTACTAGCCAGGTCATGCTCCAGTCTCCACAAGAGCGCACTTCGCAGACAGTGACAAAGGAAGATGGTCGTTCCTTCTAATAGGCCATCCTCTCTGCGTATCAGTGCCGCCGGAGTCCGGTATGCATTTCTGTTGACAGATTCGAATTTTAGAATATGATATGTCGTGACTCGTGGCGATTGACATCCGCGACAGCGAGCATTTTGGCAAAGTCAAGGTTGTGCCAGTCTCCCCTAAACAGCTCTCTATAAACGAAGGAAGATGTCGATAGTGTTAAAGGTCGTGCAGAGCAATGCAGTTAAAGGGTGTGCTAGTCATTGCGCAAGTCAAACACGGCACTTTGTTTGTTTCTGTGACATGGTCAGTTCTACCTGTGAACCGTCATGACCTCAGCACGTTCTCAAACAACTCCATCGTCTCCAGCTCATAATTTAGTCATCCCACCAGTGCTACACTCCCCTCCATCACTTTCAAATTTCAATGATCACCATTTCAGCGCAGGCAACTTATCCGTGACCACGCCAGGTCTTGAAAGTTCAGCATCATCGGTAACGAATCTCGATTTAAATGACGGTATTCTTGTCCATGAGGTGGACCCAGAGGTGGACACCACCCACAGCGAAGATACCACTGCAGTCGGCCAGATAGACGATGTGGCTGACGAAGAATCCAGGAAGAACCTGCGGGATCATTTACGACGGACTCTAAGTGTTCAGAGGGAGAAATCAGGTTATTTTCATCTTGATTAGTGCATACTGGCACTTCTGAGATTGCTGTAGACTCAAAGCGAAAAACGGAAGAATTGTTAGAAATCAGTTCCGTGTCTCTTGACACAAGTGAGTAACATCATGACATATATTCATGTGTCTCAAATTTGGTGTAGCTCTTGAAGGATATAGACCTCGAGAGTACTTTGTACTCACGGACGCTGGAAAGCCTGTATTCGCTAGGTGAGGCTATTGACCTACTCAGTGAGGTCCAATGATCATCATCACTGCTTAGTCGTCCTGATGGGCAGGACATTGAGAATTTATCCTCTATCATGGGTATAGTCCAAGCGCTTTTGTCAGTCTTCCTCGACGATGGCGATAAGCTACGCTGTATAAATGCTGGAAGGTTGCGGATAACCTTCCTGCTTCGGTCCCCCCTGTATTACGTCTGTGCATCAACATGGGGTGAGCCAGAGTCCGTCGTGAGTAGTGGCCTTTGTTTTGAATATGTTATTCGTGACTGGATTTGTTATGAACAAGGAAGACTCGCTCACACCTCGAGTACCTACATCTACAAATACTAAGCATCGTCACGGCATCCCAACTACGACGCATCTTCGAGCGTCGCACGAACTTTGACTTGCGCAGGTTATTGGACGGTGCGATAGTTCATCTTTATTGTTCTTTGACTTTTTGATCTTGCCCAAAACATAGGTTCAGAACCGTTTTTGTTTTCGTTACTAGGCCGAATGGAACTCGACCTTGCAATGGCGACTTCTTCCTTGAATTGTCTACAGCTGGACCAAAGCTTGCGAGCGCGTGTTGCCGAAGGCACTGGTACCAACCTCAAAGATGAAGGTCAAATCTTCTGCTACACGTGAAATATTGAATTGTTGATGTGAGTTTTGTTCTAGGATACCCTCTACATCATTTTAGTTGCTCGGGGTCAAGTCATAACATTGGTACGACCTAAAAAGCATTCAATACACCCTGCTGGCGCGTGACCTTTCTTTATTCTGACGTCTGACCTTCATATATACTTGTTGCAGATATACACATTCTTGTGAATACCGTTTATTCCCCGTCCATTGTCAACTCGCCTGCATCTGCATCATGGATTCCAGTTTGTCTCCCGAAGTTCAACCCTGCTGGATTTGTCAACGCATATATCACATTTTTACATCGCCCTGACGCAGACCAGAAATATCATTACAGGACCACACGAGAGTGCAACGAAAGTGCAGATGTCACTGGCGCCAGTCATGTCGCCGAAAATAGCCAAGCTGCCACTTTACGGCACACAACCAGGCTGATAGAAGATTCTGGCATTGGACTCGTGTGCATCAGCGGCGGGGGAGAGTTCGAGACGGTGCGAGTGTGGTGCGACATCGTCACTCAGGTTGCTAGACTGTTTACCTTGAAGCATATTCATGTCGCTGACGTTGATTCCAGAAATTGAATGATGATGGATCTCTCGATGCGCTGGCCAGAGCTGTCGACTCCGGGAAAACAAGTTATTTTGCTTCCCAGCTGGGAATACCTGGATTGCGTCACTTTGTTTATAAGTCGAGATCGCATGTTCAGATTACCTTACCGGCTTTTGAGGAGCCTTATGACACCCTCGATGCGAAGCGAAGGTAATTACTAGCATTTTCCGTTTGCAGCGTATTCAACCTCAGAAAAATAGGATTGTCACATTGTATCAGACCGTACATGACGCCATACATGCAAAATCTGGTCAAACAGGAAACCTCAAGCTGCAATACATTCGTACCGAGAAGGAAATAGTTTTGGGCTGGGTATGTATTTGGCTGCTCAAATACCGCTTGTTCTGATTTCGTGGCTTCAGATAACGCAACCATTCGAGCTGTATGTGGTCTTATCGCCGCGATTACCCAAAACTGCGGTAATCAACGCCGCGAACGCAGTCACTCGGTGGGTGAAGAAACAAGAAGGGCAACTTTTCCTGAGGGATGCCCCCGTCTTTTAGTTGCAGTGGATGGATGTGTTGATGTGAGACGACACCTGACGACACCCCTTTCAAATTTGCGTCGAATGTTCTTCGCTTATGACTAGTTGATCTCTTCATTGAACTGGCCCATCAGAAACATGACACCTTGATTTCCGACCACTTTGTACATTTTTAAGTACTGCAACGCATTACACAACTTAGTGACAAACACGACTTAGTGATAAACCCGGGATTTACAGGAGTATGACTCGATACCAGAGTGGGGTACGCGGCATATATTGTGTCTGTCTTTATAATATCATTAGCTGACCCATCATTTTTCACACGATTCTCCAGCCGATACACTACACAGATCGGCTCCTTGTGCGGCATAACTCAAGACTGACGCGTTCATCTGGCATCACAGTGATCACACGATATCATGGTGCTTACGAGGTACCAGGAAAACATGTATAAGTATAAGATGTTATTGCCAGCCTTCACACAACTGCAGTTTAACAACACCAGCCTTACTCAACTCCACCGTAAATTATGTCTCCTGCAGTGACTCGGACCACATTCTGGACACCCACCCCAAAGCCATCATCTAGGCTAGCGCGATATCGTACATTATCCCCTCATGCCGGCGTCCATGTCTCGCCCTTGCAGCTCGGTGCCATGAGCATCGGTGACAAGTGGGAGAAGTTTGGGATGGGTAGCATGGACAAGACATCCTCATTCAATCTCCTCGACGCCTTCTACAATGCTGGGGGAAATTTCATCGACACTGCTAATAACTAGTGCGTATCTTGTCGGTCATCTTGAATTCGCTGTCGTTGCTGACATATCTTGCAACCCCTCAGCCAAGATCAAAGCTCTGAAGAGATCATCGGAGAGTGGGCGGAGGAACGGGGGATCCGTGACCAGCTTGTGATTGCTACAAAGGTAACTTTGGGATCCGATGAACATAGTTTGATGCTGATACAAATATATTCAAGTACACGACCAATTACCAGCGCGGTAGCGACGCCATTCGCCAGAAGATATCATATACCGGTAACAACATGAAGTCAATGCATATCAGCGTCGAGGCCAGCTTGAAGAAGCTGAGGACTTCATATATCGACATTCTGTACGTACACTGGTGGGACTGGGACACCTCCGTCGAAGAGGTCATGAATGGCCTGCATGTGCTGGTACAACAAGGGAAAGTGTTGTATCTCGTGAGTGAACCTATTTGTATGCTGACATCAACATTCGTTAACATGTATCGCTGGCAGGGCATCTCAGACTCTCCTGCTTGGGTCGTTTCCAAAGCGAACCAGTATGCTCGGGATCATGGAAAATCGCCATTTGTGATCTACCAGGGTGCTTGGAACGTCATGTCTCGAGACTTTGAACGGGAAATCATACCGATGGCTCGCTCCGAAGGTAGACCAACCTTGATGATCGCTATCTATTACCTCGACTCACGTTCACCCATGCATAGGTCTTGCACTTGCCCCTTGGAACGTCCTCGCAGGTGGCAAACTTCGGACTGACGAAGAAGAGGAGCGCCGCCGGCAGACGGGAGAGAAAGGTCGTATGCTCGTAGATCCTAATTGGGAACGCAACGAGACGGAGAAGGCGATGAGCGCAGCGCTCGAGAAGGTCGCGAAAGAAGTCGGTGCGAAACACGTCACAGCTGTAGCCATTGCATATCTTATGCAGAAGACGCCCTATGTGTTCCCGATTATTGGTGGACGAAAAGTGGAGCAGTTGGAAGCCAACACGGAGTCTCTAGCGATCTCGCTGACACCCGAGCACATGAAGTATTTGGAGAGCATCGTTCCTTTCGATCCCGGCTTCCCCTCCACATTCATCGTAAGTCACGTCAGTGCTCTGCTATATCTAATTACTGAGACTTGATCCCATCCAGGGTGATGGTCAGCAATACAATTTCCTAATGCAACATACTGCATATTTGGAAAAGCAGCCGCAAAGGCAACCCATAGTTCCAGACGTTAATTAGTATAGTACTCCTTGTAATTTGCACCTGTGTTTGGCCGTACCGTATCTAATCTAATTAGATATGACAGCTGGGCTTGATGGCATATCTTATTCGACTGTTTTTAGCTATAGCCACCCAAATGAATATTTATTCGATAATTCAATGCCTTTAAGTGTAGCAAATACCTTACTATGGCTTTCATTCCCTGTGAAGAGTAGACATTCGGTAATCTACGGAAACATGTGTAAATATACGCAAAGATATTTTGTATGCCACATACCCCGTGTTATCGATAACACGAGGTATGTTAGGAGCTCGAGTTGGCGAAGGTTTCGGCGCTTCCCGCGACTTGCAAGGTTTAGCTTATCTCATCATGCAGGTGCATGTGGCCTTTACTTTGTATTTACTTCTATTTATTCTAGGTATACTCATTTCAGTCACGACTCACGAGGTTGGGTGTTGGGCAATGGGCAATGGGCAATGGGCATTGGGTTGGGCATTGGGCGTTTTTACTTTGAGCTCCCCTATTAAATGAAGGGTTTGCCATGTAACCCCTCAGCATTGTTCTCAACTTCGCTGAGGTATGTCTCACTCATTGCGTACTTAGTCTTGTACTTACTTCAAGTTGTAGCCTAGGGAAACTTCCTTAGGTATGCTAATTTATAGCGTTGTTCTCAACTCCGCTGAGGGAAACTTCTTTAGCTTTAATTCACAGAGCAGCTTTGATTGCAATCGAAACATCCGCTCTGCATCCGGCTGCAAGCGTCGACGCAAATAATCTTCGACGGGAGTGGCCTGCTGCATCCATGCATCCATTATTGCCAAGTCAACTTGTCAACAAAGCAGAGAGGTGTTTGCAAAGAGATGATCCCCATGCCTTAGATGAAGTGATATCCCTTCATTATGATGCATTGGGATACTACAATACCATGCATGCTTGCCGAGGCCAATTGCTTTGTAATCTGAGTACGATGCTGATCACTCGCTTCAAGCGTCGAGGGAATGCCGAAGACATGGATCGGGCTATTGGATTTGGCAGGGAAGCGCTGGCTTTGTGCCCTGTCGGTCACACAGATCGGTCCCACTCATTGAACAATCTTGCTATTCAACTCTCCACTCGCTTTGATCACCGAGGCAATGCCGAAGACTTGGATCAGGCTATTGCACTTCAGAGGGAAGCGCTGTCTTTGTGCCCCATCGGTCACACAGATCGGCCCAAGTCATTGAATAATCTTGCGAATCAACTCTCCACCCGCTTCGATCACCGAGGCAATGCCGAAGACTTGGATCAGGCCATTGCACTTCACAGGGAAGCGCTGGCTTTGTGCCCCGTCGGTCACACAGATCGGCCCAAGTCATTGGAAAATCTTGCGAATCGACTCTCCACCCGCTTTGATCACCGAGGCAATGCCGAAGACTTGGATCAGGCCATTGCACTTCACAGGGAAGTGCTGGCTTTGTGCCCCGTCGGTCACACAGATCGGTCTTTGTCATTGAATAATCTTGCGAATCGACTCTCCGCCCGCTTTTATCATCGAGGCAATGCCGAAGACTTGGATCAGGCCATTGCACTTCACAGGGAAGCGCTGGCTTTGCACCCCGTCGGTCACACAAATCGGTCTTCGTCATTGAATAATCTTGCGAATCGACTCTCCACCCGCTTTGATCATCGAGGCAATGCCGAAGACTTGGATCAGGCCATTGCACTTCACAGGGAAGCGCTGGCTTTGTGCCCCGTCGGTCACACAGATCGGCCCAAGTCATTGAATAATCTTGCGAGTCGACTCTTCACCCGCTGTGGTCACCGAGGCAATGCAGAAGACTTGGATCAGGCCATTGCACTTGGCAGGGAAGCGCTGGCTTTGCACCCTGTCGGTCACACAGATCGGCCCAAGTCATTGAATAATCTTGCGATTCGACTCTCTACCCACTTTGGTCACCGAGGCAATGCCGAAGACTTGGATCAAGCCATTGCACTTGGCAGGGAAGCGCTGGCTTTGCATCCTGTTGGTCACACAGATCGGCCCAGGTCATTGAATAATCTTGCTGTTCAACTCTCCACCCGCTTTGGTCACCGAGGCAATGCCGAAGACTTGGATCAGGCCATTGCACTTGCCACAGAAGCGCTGTCTTTGTGCCCCATCGGTCACACAGATCGACCCAAGTCATTGCTTAATCTTGCGACTGACCTCTCCACCCGCTTTGATCACCGAGGCAATGCCGAAGACCTCAATGAGTCACAAGAGGACATCCGCTGTGCTTGGACTCTGTTGATGCAACATGATCCTCGTCGGTTAATGGTCCATGGATTATTAGCCACCGTCTATCTGTCATGTTCATCGCTCAGGACTTGACTGGCTACTGGCGGCCCAGGCGAAGATACTGACAGTCTGAATGCTGCCTATGCATCATTTCAAGGCAGCATCAAACTTCATGCCTGGAGGCTTGCTACCTCGCCTGCGAGCAAGTCTAGACTGGGTTCGCCATGTTGATCAACACAAACATGGTCCTGAATTCGAGGCATACGGGACTTCCATGCAACTTATGGACGCTTACATGTCTGCGACAGCTTCGGTGTCATCTCGTCATAGTGCCATGAAGGACTTCCCAAGTATGCTTGCCGTAGATGCTGCATCATGTGCTCTTTGTGGTGGTGACGTGCGTCGCGCTGTTGAGTTGTTGGAACAAGGCAGGACTATCATATGGACCCAGATGACACGACTCCGCACGCCTCTCGACAACCTCCAGACACACAGCGATCACGCAGCAGCCCTGATGAAGAGATTCAGAGACCTCAGCTCCCTCCTTGATAGACCTTCTGCGAGCCATGGAGATGGCACCCAAAGTGTCGATGTAGAAGCAGAAGACGTTCGGTACAGACGTCTAGTGGAGGACTGGAATGGAGTTGTAGAAGAGATCCGGAAGATTGAGGGCTTCTCTCGCTTCCTACTCCCCCCCATGTTCGCCGATCTCCAAGAGGCAGCTTATGACGGGCCTATCATCGTGCTCGTTGCAAGTAAGTCGTCTTGCGATGCCATTATCATCACACACACACAACCCCCGACTAGCATCCAACTCCCTACCGATTTCAAGAAACTCACTACATTGGAGCTCGAACTTCGAGAGGCCATTGGAAAAGACGCCAGTCCTAAAGGGAACCAAACAGCACTGATAAAAGTTTTGAGGAAGTTGTGGAACGAGGTCGTCTTCCCGGTGGTCGAGAATCTGGGCGCATTTGCACCACCAGGTTGCCGAATATGGTGGTGCCCGACATCCCTCTTCAATTTCTTGCCGTTGCACGCTGCTGGCGAATACAGGGCAAATGGGAAGTCCCTTTCGCAGCAATATATCTCTTCATACACGCCATCGCTTACCGCGCTGATGAGGGCTCGTAGAAGTCATGACAGGAGTCCATCAGTGCCCTTTGCTGCCATTGGTCAGAATCTCCCAGCAGGCGCTTCATTCACTTTGGATTGTGTGGAGCCTGAACTGGAATTGGTGCGGAGTCTTTTACCCCCTCCCCCAACGGTCTCCTTCACCAAAATAACGAGCGTTGATGCCACGAAATCGAGGGCGCTGCGCGCGCTGCTTGATAATACTTGGGTTCACTTTTCGTGTCATGGGACACAGAATTTTGACGACCCATTCAAGTCAGCCTTTCTCATGCGCGACCAACCGCTCTCACTCCTCGATATCACACAAATGGATATCTCCCGGCATGAATTTGCATTTCTTTCTGCCTGTGAAACTGCAGTCGGTGATTTTGCAATGCCCGACGAAGTGATACATCTAGCGGCCGGCCTGCAATTCGCTGGGGTTAAGAGTGTTGTTGGGACATTATGGAAGGTCACCGATGCAACTGTGCAGCGCTTAGTCGAAGCATTCTACAAAAACCTGTGCAGAGATGGCAAAATGAATTTCAAGGGAGCTGCGCGAGCACTGCACCAAGCGGTCCATTCATTAGCTCGCGACAAGGACATGTCATTGGACCAGCGTATAGTATTTATGCATATTGGCGCATGATCAAATTCGTGCGTACTCCCTGCTTGTTGGTTGACGTGGAAATCTGATGACTTCGCGTGTGGCATCCAGCCATGTTTATGTGCAGCCTGTTACCAAGAAGATACACCCATTTTTTAGAATTTCTATATACCTCCCCCGATATGTACACTCAATGTAGACCATGTTGTATTTGTATTCCCAAGTCTGTTGCCTCGGAGCCTTATGTGACCGCTTGATGCTTTGTCGTTAAGAATGAGGTGCGAAATTATGCCATTGGCATTGATTTGAATGCGATGCCCTGCTGAAGGCGTTGTTTTGAAATCTTCAAAACCGTCTGAGAGGGCAGTGAATTGCACACAAGCAAGAATGAGGTCGTGGAGACATCTTATGTCTTCTTGCTCTTGCGTTACTGAAGTGTGACTCTTTAATTGACAAGTGTATCATTACCTTGTTTATCAAGGCATGGACAACACAGTGCAGAAAGTCAGGCTAATGGACACTCTGGGGGTGTCAGCCGTTCGGCACGTTTCGGTCGGGGTTTAATTATGTCAACAGTTCTCGCTGTAGTATGTCCCTTCTTCCCCAACCTTCCCTCCGCCAATCCTACCCCCTATATCTTTTTCCCGCCCGCCGCAAGGTTGTGATGGTGGTGGTGGTGGCGGCGGCGGAGGTTGTGGTTGACAGCGTCGAGGCCAATGTTAAATGTATCACGGTCGTGCGGCGTCACGTGCGTCAGGCGGTGAGGGCGCGCAACAAAGATACTAAACTCCGACTGAATCATGCCGAGCGGCTGACACGCCCCGGACCCATACAAAACCCCATTTCCCGGAGGTTCTCACACAGTGACTAGTAGTGTCGCCTCATAGACGGACTGGTCACGAGTCTAGTACTGTCAATGTCAAGCGGTTCTTTCACCAACGCCGAGACTCGTCTATTAGTTTCTACTTTCTATATACACAACTTAGTGACAAACACAGGAGGGTACTCGGCATATTGTGTCTGTCTTTATAATATCATTAGCTGACCCATCATTTTTCACGCGATCATCTCTCCAGCCGCCGATACACTACGCAGATTGGCTCAAGGTGCGGCATCAACCTAAGACTGACGCGTTTATTTGGCATCACAGTGATCACATGATGGTGCTTACGAGGAACCAGGAAAAGATGTATGAGTATAAGATGTTATTGCCAGCCTTCAAAGCTTCACACAGCTGCAGTTTAACAGCACCAGCCTTACTTAACTCACCGTAAATCATGACCACATTCTTTGCACCCACTCCAAAGCCCTGACACCCGAGTACATGAAGTATTTGGAGAGCATCGTTCCTTTCGATCCCGGCTTCCCCTCCACATCCATCGTAAGTCAGCATCAGTGCTCTGCTATACTGAGACTTGATCCCATCCAGGGTGATGGTCAGCAATACAATTTCCTAATGCAACATACTGCATATTTGGAAAAGCAGCCGCAAAGGCAACCCATAGTTCCCGGTGTTGATTAGTACGGTACTGCTTGTAATTTGCACCTGTGTTGGGGCGTACCGCACCCAAGTATTCTGGGTCGATAATAATCACTGATATGACAAAAAACACAATGCGTGCATACCTTCTTCCGAACCATGGACTCGCTCTTACCACACCCGCGGATATTGCTACTTGTTGCGGAATGCCTTGGGAACGCTCCTCATCCGAATTGTAGTATCAGAATTTCAGAACATATATACCAGTGAACAACATAATTGAAGCTCTGTTGTTCGGTGACTTCTGTCGTCAAGTTGGTTTTGAGTCGAAGTGGAGCGTGACGTCGGTCGCCACCGTCTAATATGTCACATCAATGAAAACCTTCCTGTTTAGGATCACCTCGGGGTAGACCTGTTTTCGTTTCTCTAGTAGCCGTCCTGCTTCCTCAAGCTTGATGTTCAGGTTTTCGTTGACCAGGGTTCCATTGTCTTGTCCTGTGTTCCCTTCTATTCAAAATGCTCAGAGCAGAAAAGTTGCTACAACAGTGATCAATGTTTCCCGGAGGGCTGACATTCCAAGTCCAAGAGGTCTGATTGTCAAACGCTTGTTTTTACTTGCTATACTTACCGGCTTGGCGCCAGACAAGATATCTACGCCGCAAGACTTTCTCAAAGCCATTGGTCGTTCTTCAGAGACCAAAATATCCATAGACAGTTGGGACGCGTTCTGGCGTACATCAGGATGGGATATGAAAAATGCTGGGTTGAGCATTCAAGACCGGAGGTCCGTAATTTCTCGCCCATGTTGTTCCCCGCCAGTGCATCATACGAGAACACAGGTATATTCTCTGGTGCATGGAAAAGTTCAGGCAGAACCAACCGATAGAACGATTTGCCCACGAGGAGAAACCCAATAACAAAATACGGGGGTACGTACATCTTTAATTTCCAACATTGTAGACTTGTCCTTTGTCTGATAAGTATTTTTGATTAGTCGAGGTCCGGCTGTTCAATTCGGAAAGCGCATTCGCTCGCGGAGAGACCGGTAGTTCCATACCGTACTCCAGCGTAATTTTGCCCAGATCTGTTCTTCATTGCACACCTGTTCTGAATTATTTGACGACCTTTGTTTAAATCGCGTTCAAATTGCTGTCAGCAACTATCGGTGACCCTCTCGGGTAAAGTCTTGAGGCTAGAGCTGCCCTTTGTTGGTCCAGGCAATTTCACACGAGGCATACTGGAAATCTCAGGCGCTGGGAGCTTTCTCGACCCCACGTTGCAGTGCACGCGTTCAGAAGTCAAGCCTAAATAGGTTTTGACGTTTTCTGATTGATGATCATTGTCTACTTGCTGTGCAGGATACAGGGGTCCTGCCTTTAAGTCGGCTGTACTACGTCTTAGTACACATGCAATCTGTGTGAGTGTGCATGACATCTGTTCAACCTCCGGAATCAAATTCGGGGCTGTGCCCTTTGTTTTACTCTCAACGACAATTGTGAGGAACACACGTGGCAACCAGGGCGTACTACTCCGAACTATCACATTCCCACTGGGGTTGAACCATCTTATCTTAATCTAGCCGAGCGCCAATTTTCAAGGACCCTTTTGTTCTGTTCCGAGAACCGAGGGGGTGGGCACTGGAGCGAGGCTGCCTCGATGTGACAAGCATCGAGGGTTGAAGGAGTCGGAGTTACCTGAAAGAACAAAACGAGGTTCGGTAAGCCGAAGCTGAGACATGAAAGAAAGAAATCTATATAACGCGTTCAAGGAATCAACGTACAGTGCAACTCTACTTTACCCCAATTCCTGCGCACCTTGAAGTTTGCTTCATCATGACGTCCAATATCATCTACCGTCGTCAGTCTATGGCAACTCTCTACGATAAACTTCGCGCTCAAGACGGGGAGGATCATATGGCTTGGCTTGCTGAAGTCACCGCCGAATTTGATACAGAAAATAAGCCAGACCTTTTTGTTCCTTCTATCCCAAGTCCACCTTCAGTGATTTCATCTGGTTCATCTTCAGCATCTTCTTCACCTCTAAACTTAATAACTTCTTTGGACTCTAATGATCAATCCGAAGGCGAATCTGATTCCGACTCTGATTCCGACTCAGAGATCGAACTCATTGACAATCCAGATGGGATGCTCTTTCGATGTTACGATCCTATCCAATATAACCCCTCAAACTTGTATGTTTTGGGTGTATGTCATGACGAGTCTTTCATCTTATGCTCATTCACAGTCTGGACCACAACCTCCACCCAGTCGCAGATCTTCCTTATGTTCCTCCCGTCGAGCTCGAGTATCATCCTCTACTCAACTTCGAGTGCGATCCAAAGCCCCAAGCTGCGCTTACAATGGAACCCACTCCCCCAACTTCCTTTGTTCCGCAACCGACTCCGCAACCCGCGTTCCCTGCAGTAAACAACTCCTTACCGGTCATGACGCGCTCCACTCGTTCCTTCCTCAAGCGGAACGTTCCTGTTGCGCCCCACGATTTGGACGAGGACGCTGACGGGCAAAGTGATGCAAACGAGACGGATGACGAATATGTTCCGTCATCTTCGCGTAATCCGAAGAAACGTCGTCGCTCCACGCGTCATTCCAGTGTGTCTGCCCATGTTCCCACCTATATCACCACCCAATACGTATCGCCTGCCGCTAAGCGACCTCGCTCTGCCCCCCTTCCACGAAACGCGCAAGCCGTCCCCGGCAGTATTCCCAGCTTCGCAAACAAATCCAACCCATGGGCATGTCCCTATTGCAAGTGGGTCCAGCGCAATCATCGTACCCCTGACCTTAAACGACATATCCGCACACACACGCGTTTCGAGAGACCCGCGCAGTGGGTGTGCTGCGGTATACCCGCAGAATCGGCTGCAATGTACAACGTCCCTCACAACGCGACTCCCTACATTCACAACGGCAAACAAATGATTGGAGGGTGCGGGAAGGAGTTCAGCAGGCGGGACGCGCTTAAGCGTCACCTGGGCAACGACCACATCTCTTGTGTAGGAGATATTGACGCGTTCGCTAATGTCTACGACGATTAATCACGAATTTATGAAACGATCAGCCTATCAAGATAATCTGATAGGTGAGCTCAAAGGCCCATTTTTGTGATAAAACAGTTCGCTCATGAGTTTGCACAGCATTTACTTACATGTATTATCAAGTACCTTATCATACCCTGGACACTGCGCTTATCTCTCATATTTGGAAACTCAAGTGTCACCCTTCTACTCCAGCTCTTGTCGCACCATATTTTCTGTACATTACTACTTGTTGCATTTTCTAACTACGTCAGAATGCTGGTATTGCCATGTATATTCTTGCCATAAAACAACCATAAGTTATTCTCGTATCTGATTATCAGGCCTTCGACGTCAAGCACTAATTTTATTCTCTCTGGTAATTATGAGATGCTAACAACAAGGTGCTGGCGAACACTAGCAAGGGGTATAGTGCGTTGAGTAGTACATAGATGATAAGATGATATCAACCCCGTATCTGTCTCAAACGCGGTGGTCGCTAGACGTCTGAGTCAATGGAAGGGTTTGCTCAATCTCGGTCCGCTACATAACATAGTACGAGGAGCACCACCGCGTCCTATCATAGGAATGGCCGGAGCCGGCAGAACGCGATGAGCTGAGAACCTGGATCACACAATAGCTGGGCGTGCACCGCCGATGGTCATCGGTTGTTTATTCTTTCTATAGTCATTCTCTTGGTCGGAATTAATTCATGGATGCACACTCCCGCGGCGGTCCCACACCTCATTTTATGCCTGAGAGCCTTGGGGGTCAGTGAATACATCCATGTCAGAGCATGAATGCGCCAAGAAAGGACAACCGATGATTTAGGCGATACACATGATCATGATGATCTACATACCGAAGATCATTGATCAGTCTCGATTCTCGATTTACGTCGCATCCCTCCATGGATTGCTACAGATTCGTCGGATGACAAGTTAGGACTCGCCGGATGGCTGATTTCTAGAGGATCAACGTACCTCATTTACAATATATGCAACGCATAATGTGTTGAATCTGAATGGGTATCTAAGGAACGATCAGCTGCCTCAGTCTACAATTAAGAAGCTCAGGATATCCATACCTGTACATAGAGGAGCGACGCGCGCTCTGAAGCATTTTACACATTCAACTTCTGCCCCTGTATCCAAATGCCGCGCCTATTCCGCTCGTCTCCAATGCACCACCACTTCTCCAGTATACCTAATGTAATACCTAACTGCGGCTCAAAGAAATCAAGCGCACCCACTCCCTTGTCGCTTTCTGTGTATAGTTCGACTGCAATATCATTCGTTTAGGCGTTATTTTTGTAATGGTGACCCAACTCACTGCATTGGGCGTCAAAAGGGGCGCCAACTTGGAAAACTCCGCATGAAAGGCCGAGTGCGGTGGCCCCTCCCCTGGTAGCCAAATACAATGCCTCTTTCCAATCGACTGCAAGAGACAGTTCACCACCGCTCAGTTTTCTTGTACCATCGCGGATCCTGGAGACAGCCACGGCCTGTCGCATACTGTTCATGATATCTATGCTATATCCACCGGCGATATCTGTGCCAAGACCAACGGGTACGCCGAGGTCCAACGATTCACGAAGCGGGAACGGCTTCTCTGAAAAGTACGAGTTCGAGAGAGGACAGTGTGCTACTGCGGAACAGCTGCTAGCCATACGTGACAGCATATCTGTATCCAAGAATGTACAGTGAGCTTGAACGGTCTTCTCTGTGAGTAAATCGAACTAGAATTAACGTTATCAGCTCAGTATTCATTGAACATGAGAATCACTCACGTTGTCAAAAACGTCGATATCGTCTTTGTGGCGTTCGCTCAAAACCCACTGCACTTCTTCGTGAGCCTCCGCAAGGTGACTTTGGATTCGCACCCCTTTGTCACGAGCGAGTTTTCCAAGCCCTTTCAAAAGTTCATCCGAGCACGTTGGTACAAACCGCGGTGTGATCACAGGTTCAATGAGACGTCTGTGTGGTTCGTAAGACGAAACTAAGTCACGACAGCCGTCAATGAATTCCTCGGCAGAGCGTATTGAAGATAGAGCGGAAGGTTCCACGTAGGAAGGCCGGGACGAGATATCCATTGACAGCTTCCCCACGAGTGCTCGTATACCGATGGTTTGCATGGCTTCTGCGAGGATGAGACTATGATTCTTTCAAATCAGCACGTCCGTTTGCAGCACGATATCCCTGTTAAGCTTGCGCTTACTTTGCTGTGTTGTTAATTGTCCCAAATAACATAACCGCGCCAGTTCCGGCGTCCCTTAGTCGTTCTGCGAGGCGTACATAAACTGCCTTTGCCAACTCTGGTTGGCTGTCCAAGCTTTCTTCAGACTTGAACGCATATTCATCTAGCCACTGCATCAGAGGAAGATGGAGACCGGTTCCCTGGAACAGGAACTGGGGCGCATGCAGATGGAGATCGCAGAACGTTGGAAGCAAAAAACCTCCTGATGGTATGGTTGTGATAGGTATATCGATGTTTGCCAGAACTTCCTCAGAGCCTTCGGAGTCAGCAGGTCCTACATAAGTTATGAAACCTTGGTGGTCCACAACTAAGACATGCGCAGATGGATTAGCATATCTCGAAGATGGTAAGATAGAACATGAAAACCTCACGTAAAATATGATCTTCAAGGACATCAAGTTGCCCCAATGAAGGGCAATGAACCAGAGTGCCTTTGAAAGCAGTCACAATCGTCATGATAGTCGACAACAATATTGACGCTCGTGACTATTCCGATATACTGTTCTGAAGATGATAAGATTTGACCCTGTCGCCGCATTACCCATTGCGGCAGCTGGCCACGTGTGTAATGCTAATGCGAAATGGTCCAGAACTCCACAAGAACTTCCGTTCACGTTTCAGAGCTCTCTACTCTACAAGCGCTGTTCCGCAACCAATCTATCGTTACATCCTCCAGATGGTCGTCGAAGTCTCCAAATTTCTCGTGAAGATTATGGTCGCGAACAAGAGCAATTGCACGCGAAGGTGAATCAGCTTTGGCCAATAAGAAATTTGATCCTGTTGTGAATGCGGGACTTTGCGCTATGCATGGCCGCCAGAATGTTGTGGAAGGCTGTGGTAGATAGGGCTGTCGTGCGTCAGTACAATTATGAGTTCATGACAATAGCTTAAACATACAAGTAAAGCTGGATCCCCCGTTCCCAACTTGTCGCCGTCAATCTTGAAACGAAAATGAGATAGCTTCCCGGTTGTGGTTTATCCATCTACTCACAACAAATGCTACTGCATCATTAAATTGATCGCGAATTTTCTGCGCAACCCGCTCGCCGACAGGCGCAAGAGCGGTGTCATCTAGCCTCTCGCTCGCTTGATAGTACCCCACTAGACTCATCTCTTGTGCTTCGGCATGCCCTTTCGCCTAAAAAGTCACTGTCCGTCAGTACCATGACGAAATTTGCGTTGAAATAGGATGATTGTGACGCACCAAATCAAGTCCGATCTCCATCATAGGACTGAGGCTTGTCCAGTGATGGAGCAGTGGGATGACATCCTCTATCACAACCACGTCCGAGGTTTGTCTACCAAGTAGCACACCGTTCACTGGCAGGTGTGGATGTTTCGCCGCATGAAAGAATATCTTAAGGTACGCGTGTTCAGAAAGAGAATAGGACACCATCGTGATGGTCGTCTGTTGGATGTCTTTTGAGAGTTCTGCCGATAATTAGTGTTACGTGTCGTTGAACGCAATCAGAAACTTGAGCGACGACCGCGGAGCCTGCGGCTACTGTCTGCTAAGCGCCTCAATAAAAGTAGGAAACGTGGGAGAAGTTCGCTCACACAATCACACTCTATACCATGACGTCCAATAGCCCGGAGATATTCACCGCGACCTCAGCGTATTCTTTAGCTGGGGTGGCTGCCATGGCTTTCGTTGCCATCACTGGCGCGAAGGTTTTACTGCCGAAGAACGCGCGCTGGCAGGATTCGTTTACCTTTATCTGGCTGGTTCGTCAATCTACTTGCACGTCTGGCCTTATTTGACAACGTCGACAGGCATTTGATGCATTGATTCACTTCTCTTTTGAGGGATCATTCCTATACCTCTCGACCTTTGGCAGGACCGTGAACTCCAGCGTGGGGCCATTTGCTGAACTATGTGAGTGATCTAAACTTGATGCAGGTCTTCAATCCTTCAACCAGATAACTGTTTATCTAGGGAAGGAGTATACCCGTGCGGATGCACGATGGGGTGTTTCTGATCCTACTGTCGTTTCACTCGAGATTTTGACGGTCTTAGGTGCGGCGCCTATGTGCTGCTACATCATAAGGCAAATTGTCAAGGATGACCCTGCTCGTCACTATTGGATCATTGTCCTGAGCACTGCTGAACTGTATGGCGGGTATGTACGCCGTTGCAAGTGACCTTGAAGTTAGTGACCCCCTTTTCAGATGGATGACGTTCTGTCCGGAATGGTTAACGGGAAGCCCGAGTTTGGATACTTCTAACCCGCTCTACCTCTGGGTTTATCTTGTCGTGAGCATGCCCCGTCTCCTACTATGACTAAAATGTCTCAACTGATCTTCACTGTTACAGTTCATGAACGTCATGTGAGTGTAAATACATGATTTTCTCGTGGTCAATTCTGATGCTTTAGTCCAGCTGGGTAGTCATTCCAGTTTGGTTGATGTGGGATTCGTATGGACACATTGCTGGCTCACTGCGCCGCGCGCAGGCAGTTACAAAGGCCAAAAAGGACTAAACCGCCCACGTTCATACCCAGTTGGTATCTACATCGTTCATACCTTGTATTTATGGCCCATCTCAGATTGCTTTCGTATTGATGTTGAGTCAGATGATTGTGAAGACTACATAGTCATGCACTGAAATACGATTCGCGAACCAAGCACGACGTAAGTAACTGGTAGTGTTCATATAGCGTGTACTAAAGCAATCTAGCTCTGTATGTTTTAGAAGTGAAAGACATTTGTTTCTGCTTCAGCAGAATCAAGCGCGAAATCAAGCGTAGGGCATCAAGTCCGTGACGAAGTAAAAGAAGTAAAGTTAAGTCCATATCCATATTAAGTCCATGTAATGTCCATCCTGAGAGCCGAGTCCGCCGGGCCTAAGCTTAAAGGCCCGAGGCAGGCACAAGCTCAGATGATGGCGAACTCTGGAGAAGCATTTCCGGAGTCACCAAACACTGAAAAGACACATGTAAGAAATGCACCCAACCAAATGACAAGCGATACATACAGACAACGATAGCATCGCCGCGAACCGTGGTGTTCTCCGGAACAGTGATTGCGACTGAACCGCTGATAATGGGGAAATTTACAGCGAGGGGATGCTCTGTGATGTATTTCAATAATATTCTGGACATGGTCACGAAAAGAACATACTGATGTCCAGATTCTCAGAATTGTTTTCCATGTATCCCAACAACAGGAGGCCGGTAGAATTCAGCTTTTCCTCAGGGATGTTGTCAGTCGCCCAGGTCACGGTCTGCGTGGAACCACGGGGCCATATTGTTAACCCAGTGGGACAGAGGATGGTAGGGCTCCAAGCGAGCAGCTCAATGGGATGAATGGGTGCAGCGGTAGCAAATGCCAACAAGAAGGCAGAGAAAATAGAGAACATCGTCACAGTGTTGAACATTCTGAATTCTAGTCGTGAAAAAGAGTGATATATGCTGGGTGGGCGGTTGGCCTGAATTTAAGGCTTGTATTAAACGTGTCGATGGAAGAAATGAGAGGATAGAAATTGGATTCTAGTACTTATTTATATATGCTCCGAGAGGCTTGGCTCTATTTGTTGTAGCCACCGTGTGGGTCCGTGGTTAAAACATACATATGGTCGAAGACGTAAGGAAGATCTTGTTCAGAAGCCGAATGTAACAAGACCGCTGCAGGCAGGATGCTCGGCCTCATAATACTAATAGCAGCTGGACCATTCATTCTTCAACTTCATCCAAAAACCTGAGTCAACATGGTACCTGCGGTACTACAACGGCCGCGGGCTACCAAAGCGTTAAAGTAGGAGGAAGATAATCGATCCACCATCAATCGCTGGCGCCATGTGAGATCGTCAACGTCGGACACCGGACACCGGGTTTACACTTCACCCAACCGTCCTTCAGTTTTCCGCCATTCTACAGGACCACAGGTAATCCCACAGCAGAAGACCGCGGATCTACGAGGCACGAGCCTCCGACGCGCAGCTCCACAAGGTCACATGGATTCCACGTGACTTGTCGCTCGTGTCCCTGCTGAAGCAGTCAACCATGAGGCCTCGAGGAGAATCACCTGCCCTTTGCGCCCTTTCTACCATTTTGACAAGTCCGCGACTGATGTAAAGCGCAAGTCCATGTCCATATCCACTCTCTGAGTCCATGTATGTCCATCCTGGGTGATGAGTTCGACCAAGCTTGAGGCACAAGTACAGATGGTAGTGAATTTGGGAGAAGTGTTTTCAGAATTACCAACTAGAAACACGTGTAAGGAATATACCCAACCAAATGTCAAGCAACGGATACAGGCAACGATAACGTTGTCGCGAGCCATCGTGTTGTCAAAGATGGTGTTTAAATTGAGGGATTAGACAGAGGTTGCGAATGCGATGAGATTGTGGTTTTGCAGTAAACATTAGTTGCTTTGATCGGTGAGGTGCATATTTATTGACATTTTATTTTGAAAAGCTCAGTACCAACGAGGCGGGCTTGCACCTCCTTCAAAGTCTTGTATCTTTCTCCCGACGGCACGCTGCTCGTTAGCCTTTCCAAAAGAGGATCGTTCGAGACGAAAGCAATGCACTAAAATTCGGTGCCCTTGGAGGTTTTCACCCGGCGAAATTTGGTGTAGTAGTAAACGCCTGTCTCCATCATGAGATCCGTCAAAGTCAGGGAAAGGATATCCATTTGGTCTTCTTTGGTCACAGGGCGCGGATAACCCAGCTCAACGCCTCGCTCGTACCAAATATCCACAGGGGTCGGGTAGCCTGAGGTGACCTGGTTTTGTCTGGGTTGGGATCTATAATCTATTGTGTTCATACAGAAGATGAGATGACCAAGTAGTAAAACCTGAACTTCAAGCAGAGAGTTTAAACGTACCAGCAGATTTAACGGAACCCCCGTTGCAAGCACGGTGGGCAGCAGCAGGATAGACGAAAAGATTCTCGATGTCAGTAAATGATCCTAATACTACTCCTCCAAAAAAACTCGTACCTATGGTGCTACATGATAGTAAACTCATGCGCAGCTGCAGACTTTCAATGCCAGCTCCATTCGACATGTTGAACCACGGACTAACGCTGTCAGTAGGTGAGAGTAGGCTAATGGTGTTGAGCGCAAGTCTCAAGACTCATGCGGGGCCCTGATCTCCAAATTTGGTAGGCATCACATCACGTGTATTGCACGTGATAGGTCACACCGTGTTTCATAATAATCACACGATGTTCATTGTTCACAGAGGTTACTGGGTTGGGCTGCTGCCAGCAACCTCTTGGTCGGTATCCGCGCGTCTTCTCTGGCTGTACATTCTTTTCATTCGGGTCTTCAAAAGACAGACTTTTCTCTGGAGCTGCGCACCTGCAGTCGCTGGTTCATTCCTGCCTTTTCAATCGAGAATTTCCACAGCTCGCCATGATCAATGTTCTAATCCCAGTGCTTGTGGACACAGGAGCTTACACCTTTGCACCATGACCGGAGAATTGACAATTGATTCCCCGGGTCATACGACCCCCTTGCACGACACAACATATCTCGCATCTCCTTTGCAATCCATCATAAACTCCTTGGAGCCTAATTACCTTCTCTCCAACCATGACTTACTGGATGCATATAACACATTCTCAAATAGAATTAAGGGCTGAAGCTCAAGAGCTTCAGCAGAGCTCTGCCTCACTCCCTGCCTTGGAGTTCTTACGCAGCAAGGCACATGCATTTAGTCAAGCTTTAAGGCGCGACATTGCCCTCGCACACATCGATCCATTTATACCGCCTCCACCCTTTACTCCTGGGGAATCGCTATTATCAGAGGCCCGCCAATTATCTCCTGATGTAGTCGAACATGCGGGAGATTCATCTGCCCTTTGCCAGCAGGCCCTTTGCGCCCTATCTGAGGTTTTCAGATTCCGTAATTTGTATTCATTATTTGCTGGTACGTGAGTCGCGCCATGCACCCGAGACTAATTACCGACACAATTTTACTTGTACCAGGTCCTGATCTCTCGAGTCTCTTAGCCGAAATTCTGAAGGTTACATACTCTCGGCGACTGCCAATTCTGAATAGCGCGAAAGTGTTTTCCCTTGCGTTGTGGATCCTGGGTTCTCAGCGCTTGCCGCAAAGTTTGTTGTCGTCACAAGCATCAGAAATAGCTTCCGTTTTCCGCAACACATTGGACACTCAACCTATTGGACAGCAATTCGCTCTGCATACAGAGGATGGCCTCAAGGTTTGTAAGCGACTTTTCGATATGAATACTTGTTGACAAAATACATAGGGCGTATGCCACCTTTTGGAATTCTATCCAACAACGTTCTTCGTTCGTGTAATTCAACAGCTGCCTTGGTCCTCTCGCATTTGCTGTGCAATTCTTATGCTGTCCGCCTTCAAGCTGCATTGGTTCTTGGGAGAATGGCTCTCAATTTGTTGAACAACTCCCTTGACATCTCCCTTGATCACCGCAAAGTGATCTCAGACTTCGTTCTGGACTTCCTGGACAAACAGTGGGACAAAACAACTTTAACACAGACCCCAGATCTGCTTCATATTGCCAAGGCAGCCATAGCTATAGAGGAGGAATCTGGACTTGTTGAGGGTCCCATTTGGCTTTTTTCGATGATGTCTTCCCTCACCATCCTCTCCGATCATTGTTTATTTTCTCACTCCGACACATTTAAATTTTTCATGCGGCTCGCTGTACTGGGCTTTGCACATGTAAGATCGGTAGTCCGGGGTTTGGCTCAACGCCTCTGGTCATGCCTTGCTATCGCGTTTACAAGGATACCTGACGAAGATGTGCGAACCAAAGAAGCTGTCTTTCTCTACCTTGATCGAAGTCCTCGAAGCGATATTGGAATTGCAGTTGTCACAATGCTCCTGAATACAGCCGCGCCACTATCGCCCCCACCAGAGCAAAATACATCATTTGACGCGGTATCTAAAGCCCTCATTCTTGTACGCAACATGGCACACGATTCCGATAAACATATCTCTTCGGATGGTCTTTCGCTTCTTCACAAGCTGATGAGCGGGGTGGGAGCTCCCGCGCCGTCCGCTCCTGACATGACTACGAGTTCACCCACGTTACCCACGTCGTTGTTCGACGGCAGCTTACTCACTAACAAATGGGATCTGTCTACGTTACGTTCCATCCATCGTTCCTCACTCACGGAGGTGCGGCACCTCTCCGAGGCAGAAATTATTTGCCATCGAACACTTCTGCGCTCCACGTGGGTACACCTGGCTCAGTCACGGATTTCATACGAAAGTCGCTTGCCAGTTCGTATTTTCATGTGTGCCTATAGTCATTGACTGAATGTTGTTCCGCAGCCCGAATTGATCGAAATCTGGCAGTCTCTGCTTTTAGTAGAGTCACAGCTGACCCAAGCATTCCATCACCTCACTATTCCGGTGGATTTCGCGGAAGAATCAGCACTCATTGTCACTGGCTTTATTCCACAAACCTCAGAGAATTCTGAGGAACCAGATTCTACGACGGTAATAGCGACTCAAGTTCGGGCACTGAACACTATTACACAGCTATGGTCTATGATGAAAAACGCATTTGCTCCAAAATGCATATCTACTTTTGCGAAAATCATCCTGACGAATTTGTTAAAGCACGATTTTTGTCTCGGTGATAAGAGCGTGCTGGATCGGTGGAGCAAGCTCTCCGCCGACCTCATTGTTGCCGCCGTGCCTTCGTGGACCCAAGAACTTTTTGCCACGAGTTCTTCGCAGATGCCAGAAACAATAACACGGAAGTTGTGGTCCCTTGTGGCGCAGTCGCTACTATCACAGTTCAAAATATCCTGTTGGCTGGACATAGTGAAACTTCTCGTTGTTCCTTTAGGGTATGTAACCCGTATCATCGTCTTGAGATCATACTAACAATCCTGTCAGGTCATGGACGATGTCTGACGTGGAATTAGACGTCTGGAACTCGTTGCTGCAGAAGACCCTTACTTTTGCAAGTCAAGCTTCTACAGAATTATCGACCGTCATCGATGCTATCGCTGAGGCTGTGTTACCAGTGGCATGTTTAGACCGGTAAGAACCAACCATGAGATTGGAGTCACTCAACTTATTTGCCACATAGCATGGTATTTTTACAAATCCCTCTGTCACACCTCTTGTCTTGTTTCATCCCTGATGCGAGCTTGTGTCCTCCGGATTCGTTATTAAGCGCCGTCAACTCTGTTTTGCAGCGCACTTATAAGACTAATGCGAAATTGATGAATGGCTCTCTGCAGCTTCTTCACAGCATCCAAACAGTTATCGTGGTTTCCTCACCGAGACACGTGCTGCGTATTATTGAGTCACTTCGGGCAGGACTGGAACTGTGGATCGAAGACAAAGAGGAGGTATTGACAGAGAATGAGTTCAATCTTGTGGTCTGTTGAGTGTCTGTTTGTCAAGTAACTTGCTCACTTTGTATAGATCATGCCATTATACTCGGACACGCTCACTGTCCTGGAACGGCATCCCCTCAGCCTCGACTTTCTTTATTCAATAGAATTCTTTTTGGCTGCTGGATTTTCGCGCATAATTGCACCAGCCCTTGCACCGCTTGCGTTTGAAAGGTTCTGGAGGGCAACGTATCATGGGCAACATCAATTCACTTCGGACATACCTGCTGGCGTAATATCAATGTTGACAGCGTTCACTACAGTGTTCGGAGGTGACTTATTGACCGGGTTCCCGTCGAACTCACAATCAACAGTACGCTATACGCATCATCTTGGTAGCCAGTTTCTGATCCTTTGACCAGACAAGCCTTCCCTCTTCTTCTATCAGGGAAAATCATTCCGTCGCAGAACACCTATTTTCTGCTCTTTCCGATGATACACATTACGTGGAACACACCTTTCGCAACGCAACTACACGAAGTGTACCTGTCTCACCTTCTCACAGTGCATCTATGGTACTCCCGTGTGACCCTGCATCACCGTCTCAAGGCGACGTGCTTCACAACCCGCAAAACAACCCGAGCAGCGCTAATGGAATCCTTGTATCAAATATCCCTAATTCCCGTCAGGGTGAGATAATCCCGTCCAATGAACAGTCATTTTCATCATGCTCCTCTCGATTGACGAAGTTCACGCATCAAACTGGTCAAGGGTCAAAAAGATGGCACGGATATCAAGGTTTTTTTGAATCAGCTTGACCCCTTTGTACCTTGAACAACCCTTTGTCAGATACCACGCCACAAAAACGACGCCGAACAATTTCAGGCACGCAGAAATCTTACCCATCCCGCTTTATATCAGAGCCTACCGCAAGTAGGCCCATACCCCTAGTTACCAGTACCCGACTATACTCGGCTCCTGCTGAACAGAGCAAGAGGGTGTTTGATGGCGTTGTGCTGCCTACCTTGTGTCAGGTTGTTGCCGCGGAGCGGAGTTTTGAGCTGTCAACAAGAAGTTCAGCTGAGACGTTCCAATCCAATGATCCGCCCCTGCTCAGTTCAGACACTCTCGATTGCATCTGATTATTCTGATGATTACGACAGCTGGGAGATTCGTTGCGCTGAGATAGGTTCCTCGGGTACGCCATCGTCAAATATACATATGCCCGCACTCATGATTACAGAAATGGAGGTTGAGGATTCCCTTGCCGAAGTTCCTGGGGACTCACTAATCGAGAGTAGCAGTATTTTGCAAGAAGGTAGGATATCTTCGCCTGCAGTTCTTTAAGCCGCTTAATGTTGTTTAAGTCCTAGGAACTATGGAAACACAAGCAGCACCGAGGATGCAGCAACGCTCTGAATCACAAAAAGGCAGTCAACATGTCACTCAATATGCCACACTATTGAGACGTTCAAATACTGGTTCCAGTCATTTAGACGTATTGCGTGAGGCATACGCCGCGGTCGCTAGTGGAGGTTCTCAGATACCAGTACATGAACTGGTTCAAGCTGCCAGGCTCGTCCATCAGATTGGTGCTACCCTTTCTGAACAGATAAATAAGAAGTTTGAAAGTACTTCGTAATGATGTAGGAATATGCTCAGTCGAAATACTATCATTATTGCTCATTATTGGGACGTGTACATGTACGTGTACTATTACCAACCATCTAACGTCTATTTATTAATACGCCTTGACATCGAGTGCAATGGAGCATCCCGCGAAGTGAACTGTGGGAGTTGGTGTCACTTCATTTTTCGATTGAAGTTATAGTGAAGTGCGTCAGCCAAACATTTAACCGCGACACGATAGGTACGTAGTGTAACTGTATGATGATCTTCTGCATCAATGGAAATCATCACAACCAAACTCTTTAAAACCCTCCACGCTGAAAGTGATGGTATGGTCTTGTGCCACTTCAGCCTGCGTCCACGACTCGGATAAAACTGGTCAACTTACCTCCCAAGACACACATCGTAAAGCCCACTTCGCAATAAAAGCTGAAAGGGAACCACGAGCGCGCGATGCAACGTGCCTTCCTTCTGTGCCCACTAGTAATCTATACCATATCAGTCAGATTCTTCAACCCGAACGATGCTCCACCTACATAGCCATTTTCTGCGGAAGATGTCTATCTCTTCCCTTCCTCTAAGGCCATTCATTATGGAAGCTCCGCTTTTAGAGCTGGGACGATGACACTTTCGAACCTGCTCACGAAGCGTCTTCGCCATTCCAGGAGCGTTCGGGCATAGTGTGGGTCTATGTTGGATATTGAGTCAACTATAGACGGCCGCCGGAACCCTTCTCCATGGATTTAAGCAGCAGTGTCAGAGTTGGCAGAAACCCTCCAGGAAATACTGTAAACCATCATGTCAACGTAAACTCGGGGAGAACTTCTTGTAGTCCATCCTTATTCTATAGGTAGACAGGTGAACCGCACTGCGTTGGCCCATTGAATAGGAGAGAGGTGATTATATTGATGGAGAGCCGTATGTCAAAATACAGTAGACAATTTGCCTAGGGAGGTTGAAGTCAACCAACGAATGGTGAACAGTAGCTGGTCATCTGCGATGCAGTCTGAAGACATGAAATAATTCTTGTGTGAGCTGAATGGCGTACCAAACTTGGGAGATGTTCGGGATATTCAAGTTGGAGATCTTGACCGCCTACTAGGTGGTCACTGGCTACCGGCGAACTTGACCATCCTTATACGGCGGACTCAGCGGCTTCAGCTGAGGAAGAACCATCTACAGGTATGTCCCCCGCTGCAAGTAAAGTGCCCCCATCAAAAGGGCTGCCATTGAAACTGTCCTCGTGGCTTCAGTACCTTGATCCTTGACTAGTACAGTGGCCTGGGTTTCAATGAGTCTAGTAATAAGTTGACTGTTATATTGAAGCTCTGCCGTGGGAAATGAATCGAGTTCCGGCCAGCAACTTGAACTTGCATACTTCGACGTTGTAGGTTTGTCGCTTTCGCTATAATGATCTTGCCCTCGCTATCACCGGCGGTTGAGCTTACCTCTGCTCCACCAGGGATTACATGGTGTGAAGGAGCCAACGAAGTCTTGCTAGACTCGTCACCCATACCGCAGCCTTACTACGAGCCGCGTTGGTGCTCCATGTGTTGCGTTGCAGTTAGCCTGCATTGGCCCCCCTTGGCCACTGGCATAAAGGTCCTTACTCAAGACCTGCCTAGTCAACTCGATGCCCCTTGGATGTAGACTCTGTTTGGCTCGTTCCGTGCAGTGGTCATCACAGGCGTTCTTGGAAAGTGTCTCAGCCAAAGCGAATGTCAGACTACACGCCCATGGTTGAGTAAGCACCCCGGCAATGTGGCAGCTGCACTTTCAAGGATCAGACATTGGAGAGCTTGGCCCACAAGCCACCGAAGCAGCAAAAGCACCCCTTTGAAGTCCTGCCAGAATACCCGCCTGAGACTGGGTCGTATCGGACATTTACTGCGATTCAAACGGGAGTTACGTGACAGCCCATCCAAGATGTTGTCATTATACCCCAGTTGTTACTTGAAGAAGACCGTTCTCGTGTAAACTAATCATTTCTCGAATACAACTTTTCTACACGTTCAAAAACGCAGCTGCTCTTGGTCAAATGTCGCCAGACTCGTATCTAATTTCGAGACTATGAAAGGATATCAAGAGACTCGTGCATGGCCTTCTCTTCTGTTGCAGTTCTCATCCTGACCGCCATTCTAGATTCCAGGACTTCCAGCAGCTACTTCTTCCTTAACTACGCCTGCTTTACATCCTGTCTACTTGGCATATGCCCTTCTCCCGACTTTCCTGCGCTTGCAACTCAAAATTCTGACAGCATGGTGAGTTAATATATGGGAAAAATCCCGGCAGGAACAAATCGAAGTAGGTTGAAAGATGCTGTAGGCAAGGGAGCACAACAGGTGCGTAGCCTGGTGGTCTAGCTCTAGGTCGGCTTCAATGGTACCCGTCTACCGGCCAGAAACGGCGATTTGTATCCATAATGCGAAGTCAGTCAATTAAAACGTTGTTTTTTTTCCATGATTTATCAGAAGCACAGAAAATTGCCAGTCAGATCTATAGGAAACGGACGGCCGCCACAGTCGTCTTTGACACCTTGCTGCACGTAGTACATCCGCGTGTTCTTTTAGCAGATTAACAGCACTATCTGTGACGGAGAGTAACCACTGAGGATTATGATAACGTTGATTGTATGCATAGATCTGGCCAACCTCAAGCTTTAGTCACTGACATCAATCAAGATCTATGCATGGTTGATGGGCCCACCGAATCGTCGTTGTCTTCGTCGGATCGGAATCGACGTCGATAGCTTGAATCTACCCCTTGCAATTAATGATGGTCGAGGGCTTAATCGTTTCATCTTAGGACAGGGGCGATGTACAGACTCTCGTTGACGGGGAACACACCGGACGACTGATGATCGGGATCATCAGAAGCCCGCCAGTGCCCGCCACTAGCAGTGCAGGAAGACAGTGGTTCTTTCATATCAATCACCAAGCTCTGCGACTCGGAGTACCAGTCTGGTGTCATCATATCATATTTCATTTGATCTGCATTCTGATGTACAATTTCCTGTAATTACCCTAATAACAAATCCATGACAGCTACAATAAACACAGCGAGAGACAGTTAATGATACATATAACATGTAGGAGACGAATATTATTGGGATGTGTGCAGTGGATATAATGCAGGTCAGACTGACAAACTTGGCTTCTCAGAGAGGGAAAACATGCGATGTTTGCGACGAGCGAGTAGTTCTCTGGATGGACTCGAAGGGGGGTCGCTAGAAAGTTCATGCGCCATTCTTCGCGGAGCTGGTGATACCAGATGTTGGGGAGGAACCTCGAGGGCATGAAGATCATTATCTGATCCTTCAGATGGTTCACGTGTAGGCCCAGTTAGCATGATAGAATCATCTGATCAGAATGATTAGCCACATGTGATGATCGGAGTCAGATTTACACTTACCACTACCTGCCATCTGTATGTCTTCCAGAGCCCTCAGGGGCGAAGAAGAAAGTTGTTCTTCCAAGGTAGAGGAGTCTGAGTCGTCCCAGAGCCTCATCCTTTTCTGGCGATTATCGACACACTCATCCAGTTCAGCGTCCGAAAGCAAAGGTAAAGAACGCGAGCGTCGTACGCCTTTGCTTGGCGTAGTCACAGCATACGGTTGCTCAATGCTGACTCGACGCTGCATCTGCCACCGAAGACGAATTTCCTCAAGAGGAGGGAGAACAACAGCATCCATGAGCACGCGTTTCCGCTTCTTGCAGACATTGACAACTGGAGTTGAACAGGGATTCGACACTGACGATCTACTTGGGGAGAGAAGACTCGCCACAACCAGTTCGTCCTCGAGATCACTATCTCCATCAACGTATGGAAACTCGATGGAAGAACGAATGAATGTTCCACATGCTCTCCTTCCTTTATGAGTGATATCGTCCGAAGGGTCGTCAAGTGGTTGTCGTTGTCCAAGCACAGATAAGGAGCCACATTCCTTGCTGGGAGAGCTGTTCATGATGCGTTGCATGACCGACCGAACAGGTGACATGTTTTCCTTGTCCTCGAGCATCCGCCGCTTGCCTGGTGAAGCACTGCATGGCGTCTTTTCTAATTTGACAGGTAACCTCCGCGGGGTCGATGGAGGAACTGAAGGTAATGGCATTGTCGAAGCGGGTGAACGAAGCAAGAGTGAATGGAAAGATTCTGGAGTAACCGAAGGCTTTTGAGGGCGAGGGGGCGTCTCAGCACGGTTTTGACGTTGCGTCGGCGTGGTTGGAAAGAATATGGAAGGGAATAATGGAGAGTCGGACTCTAGAGTTTCGAAAGGGGAAAAGAGTGCGGGCCCGAGTCGACCGACGAACGGTGAGACATTAGTGAGGTGGCCTGAAGAGGGCAAGTCATTTTGGTCAGAAGGGAATGGCGAATCGAGCTCGGGAGTTGTTTGAGAGCTGGGGTATTGATAATGATCGCTGCCTAGGCTATCGGATGAAAATTCTGACTCGGAGTCTTCTACCTGGGGAACGGTCTCGGAAACTTCTACAGCCACTTCCTCCGCTGCACACGGTTTGGAATGCCAGTCGACACAAGCTTGAATCCTCTTGGGCCACCCTCCTTCTGGTTCCTCGTGGCTAGCGAAAGTTGACTGCCAGAATTCTTCAAATGATTCATATGCAATCGAAGGCTTGTCGCCACGACCGTAAAATACGGATTCAATCAGAGCTGATAGCGTGTCGAGCACATATACACTCCTCGGAAGTTCTTGCATGCCCAGCAAAGAAGTTTGGTACAGCGGAAGCAAATCCCCAGTATATTCATCTTCATTGAACACGTGGAATTCATCCGATATCCAAAGACTGATGCCCTCTTGAAGCGTCTCCAAAAGATTCAGTCGAAGTTCCGCGGGGCACGCATCAACCACGCGGATCAGTGATTGTATCATCCAGATCGACGTTACTTTGTTCCGAGGCTCAGGCGGATATGTGGACTGCAGCGTATCGTTGACAAAGTCGAAGATGTATGAGGGAAGTTGGCGAGCGTCAGCTATGTCGAGGTGCGTGAGCAGTAGATCAGCTACTCGAGTCGACGATGCATATGCGGGACACGGATTCTCAGAGACGATCTCTGCAACACGATCGAGCACGGCGGAAGCATCGATACCGTAATCGAGAGCTTTATTGACTGCATGCTGCAGGAAGTTATCCCAGGACTCGAATTCGTCATTAGCCATATCCCATGCGTTTGATTTCCTACAAGGAGGTCAGATCTTCCAAAAGACAAAAGACAGTGGAGATGCATACCCGAAAGGAACACCGAGTAACAAGGCAGCTCCTTCCCAAGACCCCTCGGCGTCCTCGGTCCACTTCTCAACGAAGCAGCCCCAGACGAGGCTCTGAACTCCTGGCTCATAGGCCATCATAGCCATAGCACATGATCTCTTAGCCCAGAATTCTCGCAAATCGTCCACTTCGCAAACGACTAAAACTTCTGCGCAGAGGTAGGCCCATTGTTTCCTAGCATCGTCCGGTGAATCCGTTTCCCAGACGAGGTCGGCTTCGTCCTCCATCAAACACGCAAGGAGCCTTGCACCAGCAGGATGAAGCACATTATTGGGGAAAGTGGTTCGTATCACAGTCCATAAGTCTCTGGTGACGACTAGCTTGAGAGCGGCATTGGACCGGGACGGTTTCAAAGTTCGCCTGGTGGTAACTCTGACTTCGCCAATAGGACTACTGGCTTGCTGAGAGGGAGGAGGTCCAAACTTGGCCGAAAGGTCGAGCTTAGAATCACGAAGAATGTCTACGAGTATTGCGGCAGCTTTGCACGCAAATTCCATAGTCCCATGGTCATCGTTGTCATCTAAAGCCAGTATGAACATCGAACGAATGAACCACCGGCCAATGCTCACCTTGCAAGACTGCCACGTTGGCTTTCAGAAGGCCTTCCCAAATTGACAAGACATCGCCCTATGTTTGATATCAGTCGTGCAAACAAACACCCGGCGTACAACTGACCGGCGTTCCACTGTCCTCTGGCAGCTCAAGGCACCCAAGTCCAGATCTCCAGATGTGAATGAGGTCGTCAAAGACCCAACTGCAAGACAGCTCGTCTCTCGTCAGGGACCGAACATCGCTCATTTGAGGACATTCCTCCAATATTGGCCTCACGGCGCTAGCCAAACTCTTGTATTCCGCTGTAAGAAGCCCCGGATTTGATGAGAAAAGGGAATGCGGAAGAAGCTTGTTCATGGTCCAACTCTCCCCGGTGTTTTCGAAGCTCACTAAGATCCTCGCAATCTCCATTCCGTCGCCACAGGTTTGACCGCCCTTTTTGATCATGGCTTTGACCAGGGTCAGGGTCTTCCGCAGGCGATCCTCATCTTCGGAATCATCACCCAAAAGAGCGGCTACCGTTGAGACACCGGCACCCATGTCGGTAATGGATTTGAGAAGTTTCCAGTAGTTCTCGCGAAGAAGTTCGACATCCTTGTCGTTCACATCTTGGACGTCATCCTCGTCACTGGAGGCTCTCGACGGGGGCGGGCGGAAGTAGGACCAGGCGACACAACGCCACGTAACACAAGCAAGTCCTCGCACTGAACTCTTCTTATTGCGCACTGCAAGTTGCAGTAGCGCCGAGATTATACGTGTCAATCGAACGTCCAAGTACACTGCCGGCCCCAGCAAAACGATAAAGCTAGCGATGACGCTAAGGGCCCAGACAGGTCCTTGAGCTGCATGTTGGGGCTCCAGCGCATTCAGCGTCGTGCGGAGCGTACGAACGATTACCGGGTCTAACGATGGCTTCGTTGGTGTCTTGCGCGGAGACGAGGATCGTTGAGTTGTTGTAAGGAAAGCAGCTACTGCTTTGGAGATACGAGCGTGCAATGACGATTGTGGGATAGAGACGCAAGCTAGGACGAAGCCTCCGAGCGCGTGACAAGCTTGAGTGCGGAGAAGCAAAGTTGGCGCAAGTAAGTTCGCCAGTATAGATGGGAGCAACTCTGTGAATGCAGGTACGAAAGTCGAGGGCTGATACACGGCAAGATCATGAATAGCCTGTAGCACAAGGTAAGCACTGAAACTGAGGCAAAGATGGCTGTGTTAACCTTTAGGCCGTCGCAGGCAGATCCTTTTTTGCCCTTCTTTGCCGAGTTCACCTTCCATACCTCGACGCAGAGCAAAAGCAATTCTGTCTTTCGCTGGTACAAGGACTTCCTCTGGTAGGCGCTGAACTTGCAGGAGCCATATTGACAGTGCACATGTTTTCCGGGCGTTGGGAGTCGGCAGCACATCAGCCATGGGGATAGACAAGACAGCAGTCAACATTTCGCCCAATTGCGCGTCTTGCAAATTGTCAGGCTATATGCATCAAAACGCCATAGAAACGCACCTGTGAAGATGCGATAGACAGCAGGAAGGGTGAAGACCGATCCAAGCAGCCTCATTACGGCGTGAGAAGTAGTGCAGAGGTCGCGCGCGTACTTTGCCTGCCCAGCTGACATACCGCGTTTTTTCTTCTTAGGACTCTTTTTCGGAGAAGGTAGCAGTGAGGGAAGTTCTTCCTCTTCCTCATGAGCAAATGGAAAATCTTCGGTTTCACTTTCAAGTTCAGGAGACTTTGGCTCCACAAGCGCTTTACCGAGGTCACGGCATAACACATCAGTGAATTGCTGCGTGTTCTTACGAAGCGGTTGAAACAGAGGCCAGGAAGCGTCCGTGTCGGTAGTGCCCGCCACTGCTGACCTAATGCGGGCAGCGAGAACGGCATAGGCATCGATGAGGTCAGTGAAGGAGGTCTCCGACGCAAGAATTTGGGAGACGGGTCGCGCAAGATACGACAGGTTTACAAGCGGGTCTTCTGGTTCTGGAGTTGCCTCCCGTTGTCCCAGCTCTGGTACGGTGATGAGTTTTGATGTTGATCTCTTGAGAATAGATTTTGTGGGACACTGGCGGGAAGCGGTTGGTGGAAAAGGAACGTGACCTTTTGGACTTGTAAGAATGTGGTATTGGTTTTGTTGAGTCCAGGCGACACGAGAGCCAGGAAAGCTAGTCGTTTCCTTGTCTCTGTGAGACGTGGCAGGTGGTGTGGGCAGACTAGTTAAGACTGCCATGTCGATAGTAATTACTACGACGTCAATTGAAGGTGGCAGATGGTGGTGAAGGTCAACGTTGTCTGTATCCGAAAACCAAGCACGCGTAACAACCCAAATATCAAAATAATTGCAATTAAACGCGCCAATTTACGCGTCGCGTGCAATATTTGCACTTATTTGGCATCGTGTCCGCATGCCTGGCCCAAACCCAAAGGTCGTTCCAGTCTCGACTGCCTCGAAACCGAACGACTGAGGGGCTCCCGCTTGAGGCAGCAGCTGCGACCACTATCCTAGCGGATACATTTGGAGAAGGCACAACGCGTTTTCAACGTTGTTCGACACTCAAAGCAAGACAATATATTTACAGACGCCGCCTTGCGAATTTTAGTCAGAAGCTGAGACCAGCTTGCAAACCGGTCTAGTTTGCAGCGAACGATCATAGTGGAATTGGGGATGCTAGATTGAAATATGGTGGAGGCGGGTACATCAGCCCAGTTCCCTGCGCAGGCCAAAATAGAAAGTGGTAATGGCGTATCCAGATGGCGTGACAACACGAGGCAGAAGAATCCAGATGAGGGTTACCCTCGCAATCAGTTGGAGGATTGCTGCAAGAACCTCCGCTGACATTCATAGCGGAAGAAGGTGCGAGCAACGAGCCAATAAGTATATTGATGATAACTTACGAGATTTAGTTCGATGGAAACCTGCGGCTTCCGATAGCCCCACGAATGAATGGCTTGTAAAAGTTCAAGGTACCGATAAGTACTACTGGTAAAGCTTCTGCAGCCCCCCCTCTTCCGATCTCGCATATGTAAAGGCTGATTGTGACTCTGAAATGAGAGCATGAAGTCATTGTCTTAGGCACATCGTGATGTTCAAGCCGCTGTCACACCGAGAGCGCTTCCAAATAATTAACACCTCGAAGTTGCCTCGAAGTTCGTGCAATGCAAGTGTTTCAAAGTTGAATTGCCGCGTGCACGCTGCAGCACAGAAGATCTGACAACGAGCCGAACTAGACAGAAACAAGCCTTGATTCAAGATTGACCGTCCGCCGGCAACGCAGTCAGGCTTCTTACGTTTTCTTACTACAGGGGTCACGCGGCTATCCAGCAAGTACAAATACCAGCTCATCCATCTTTCTAAAGACCCATCAAACAGCTTCTCCGTTGTACGACTACCAACTCACGATCAAACTTGATTCACTCTGACTCTTCAACACTCGTCATGATCTCATTCACGACTTTCATCCTCACCCTCTTGGCTCTCTTCAGCCTCTCCCTCTCTGCTCCTATGCGCAGAGATGTTTTCGTCCCTCCGATCGTTTACCCACAAGCTGGTGTGGTCTGGATAGCTGGTCATCATCACAATGTTACCTGGTCAGTGCTTCTTCCTTCTCGTCTTCGCTTATCGTCGATCTCATAATCACCGGATACAGGGAGACCGATGATGCACCCGTAAACATCACTAACGGGATCGGCAGGGTATATCTCGCTACCAACGCCATCATTGATCTGGGTAAGCTTCCTATCTTCCCATTTCATATCCGACTCGGGCTGAGCAAATGTTTCAGACCATCCTTTGGCAATTGGCTTTAACATCCTGGATGGTCGTGTTGCCATTCAAGTACCGTCTGTGCCTACAGGTCAGAATTACTCAATTGTTCGTAAGTCCACGATTTCATCCTAGATCGGTGCGCACAAGCTAATCAACATCACTCGTAGTCTTCGGTGACTCGGGCAATTACAGCCCACAGTTCACCATCATCGGCCTTTAATGGGTACCCACCACGTCCTACCTACTCACGCGACGAACAAGTAATGCCAACGTTGCACGGAGGCGCGCAGGTGTAATCGTGCTCCCTGTAGTGAATTTTAATGCGATGGACTCTGTAATAGATATGTACTCGGATCTTAGTGGACAATTTGTACTTTAGTGGCGACAAAGTTGCTTCGAATATCATCTGTGATGATTGTACTTCTTCGGGGCGTTCATTCCCATTATGATGGTGCTCAGTTTGCCAGCACTTGAAGGAGATGTTTGGTGGGTCCAGGACGTCGGGTGCCTTTTTTGTTTGTGTGGTCACCACACTAGTTTCATGCTTCAGAGATCTAGAGAGATCTAGAGAGAGAGAGAGAGAGAGAGAGAGAGAGAGAGAGAGAGAGACCAGGTGAGTGGCTACTATGTGACGATATATCATCTCCAGAATATATGAAATTCATCGATTGATCTTGAACTCAAGATTACATAATCAGTGCTTACTCGCACTGAGGTCGGTGGCTGACGCTCATCAACATTCATGTTGGAGCCTGATAGCATGATGCATGATGGTCCAAATATTATTGCCTGAAGAGCCTCGAACTAGCGGCAATGAAGTGTCATTGAGGTATGCAGTTGCACAGAATGATCCGTGTGTGTGAGTTAGATCATCTAGACAAAAGGGGAATTGAAGTACTGTCACGGTCCACTTGGTTGCACTTTCCATCGGTGACCTTTGTCCACACTCAGTTAAAAGTTTAACGTCTTGATCATCGCGAATCTCAGGTAGGCGCATGCAGTCACTTCCTTCCGATCTAATGCTTCTTCAAATCTTTAGGCATCGTAGTCATAGTCAATTATTGTGGATATCTGGTGCGACACGAGTGGATGTTCCAGCGAGGCGTCGATTTGGGTTATCCCCGCCCTGTGACTGTAGAAGAGAAAATGGACATGCTTCTCCTGGCTTCGAGGGATTTTATGACGGAGACAGTCGTTTCCTCCTACACCAAATTTCAACATGTGAAAACCACCAAGGAAACAAGTTTTGGTGCATCGTTTTCGCCTCGAATGATCTTATCTCGGAAAGGTTGCCAACAGCGCGCCGTCGGAGGAAAGTACAAGGCTCTGAAGGAGGTGCTGCAGAAGAAGTGACCCTCGCTGGTACAAAGCTTCTTCAAATAAAATGTCAGTGACTATGCACATCACCGATGAAAGCAACTAGTGATTGCTGCGAAACCAGTCTCGTCGCATTCGCGACCTATGTCCAAGCCCTCAAATCCCAGGGTGGGTGGCACATTGGCCCATGTAATTGCTTTCTTGCCGTTATTCCAGATATCGTGAACAATTTGTGGGCACGTCCATTGCAATTCGGGACTGGCCCTCGGATACCGACACGGGAGCATGGGCAGCTCCACAATGTTTCCAGATAGTGACAGGGCAATGAGGTGAAGTCCTGACATGAAAATAAATTAGGGGCAAGCAGGGTCGTGATGCTCACACGATCCACCGGTGCACTGAGTCTGAATCAGATTGGACGCTACGAATCTCCAACGTGAAGATAAATGGATGGCTATCAGCTCACTTTTTACAACTTGAACTCCGCTGCATAATACACGACGGGTCAAATTGACCGTAGCCACCCATGTAACATAGAATTTCCAGTCTTGTGGTATGATGAAGCTGTCAGTGGTAGCATAGCTATGGAATGGCCTAGCCTGTTACATCTTATCTGAGATGTGCCCAATGTTTAAGTTCATGGTGGCCCGTACTCATGAGTGGTGGCGATAACATTCGACATTGGCTGTCAAGTGAAGCATTGACACGAAGTCTACTAAAACTATGTTGATAAGCTCCTCGCGAGACCGTCTGTACCTGCGGTAGCGAGTTCTCAGAAGCTACAGGGAACATGTACTTGATGATGAGATCAGCCGATAAAAATACCAGAATGTGAGTCATCCACGTACTGCATTTGAAAGTAGTCAAGTCTGAAGCATTGAGCATTTCGAGGTTCACACGTTGAGTTGAATTCATTCAAACGTCATAATGCCGGCGTGCCAAAGCTATCGTGACATAGAGTTAACCTCGTCAGTCACCATCCAAGTCTCAAATAACACAAAGGCTTGCAGTGTACTGCGTTCTGTTCATGTTGAATGAATACAGCGCCATACACCGCATGCCTTTGCACATCAGATTGAATACTACATGCGTATACTTGATGAAGAAGTCAGTGAATTGACCGAGAAATACGGGTCATACGCGTACCGCCTTTGAATGTTTCCAAGTGACCAAGTTATGTCAATGCACGATCTGCATAATCTTATATGTTAGGACCAGGTGCAAGAGCCAGTACCACGACATAAAGGCGATGGTGTCAGCATCTCCACGACTGCTATCCACTTATCCCTGGCCAGATCAAGGTATGCGATACATCGATGGATTCGCTTTTGATTCCTTTCTGGATATGAGGTCGTTGCATAAAAAGGCCCAATGTGTACAGGTCGCGGTGCTTAGTGGAATGACATATATCATAGGTTGTTTTATGGTGCTAAGCTTTCGAAGTTTGAACGTTTGAACAGTGTGCTTCAAGTGGAAGGGTTCGGTGTGGCTGTGCATTACTGAGCCTTCTGATTTTCCCCTCTGGCACTAAGCCCCAGACATGCCTCGTAACACCCGACCACCGACAACTTACCAATACCATAACAAACCACTTAAGTCTGCCTTACGACGCACGCAACCTAAGTTAATCCATCACGCTACTCTCACACAAGACGAGCACGAGCACCATCACCCAGCATCTGAGTCGGAAGCGGGACCTGAGTCAGATGGCTCGGAGAGTGTTTCTGACGAGAGAGCTGGTGATGCCCAGGACGATGATGACGTGGACGTGGATGCACCTCGGGTGGTACAATGGGCAGACGCACAAGATGAAGATAGCGAGGGACTCTCGGGTGAGGAAACAGATGACGAGGACGCTAATGTTCTCCCCGCAAAATCTTCCCGAGATCTGGTTCGCTTTCGTTTTGCTTTCACGCTTTGAAGATGCACTAATTTTTGCTCATCAATTCGAAGCGGTCTCTCGAGGACGGTGCGTACAAGTTTTTTTTCATCGCAAGTATTTTGCACCAGTCTATGCAACTGACTCATCTACCTTTAGACCTGTCTTCCCTACCTCTAGGAATGCTCCGCAAAGCTCAGCGTGCCCTTTCTCAAACCCGCGCTCTGACTGATTCCGAATCCGAGTCTGACGCACCATCAGAGGAAGACGCATATCCAACTGATGACGAACGCCCACAGTCGACTACAGCCAAAGAACACCCAGATAAACGCTCGAAAACGCGTAAAGACCTCGCCAAAAGATCTAGCAAGCATGCGTAAGCACCTCCTCCCATCACCCACCCGCCCACTCATCTCGCATAGCCCCACCGAAATAACCTCCAAACGCCCAGTCACCCGTCGACGAACAGTGATTGACTCTAAAGCACCCATACCCCGAGACCCCTCGCTTCCTACACATAACAGGTACCTACGATCCCCAAAAGTTCAAATCCCAATATACATTTATTTCCTCGCTCCACACCTCCGAACTCAACACCCTCCGATCCAACCTCAGCCTCGCGCGTAAGCTGCTCTTAAACTCCCCTAGAGACCTGCGTGCGGCGCGAGAGCGGGAAGTTGGGAGGCTGGAGCTTGCGGTGAAGAGGGCTGAGAGTAGTGTTAATAGGGATAAGAGGGAGAAGGTTGAGATGGAGGCGCTGGAGAGGATTGGTAGGGAGGAGAGGGAGAAGAGGAGGAAGGGGAAGGCGGGGTGGTGGATGAAGTCGGGTAAGCGTCTTTCCTTGTTGCTCTTGTTTTCTTCGCCAACCGATGCTGATCAAATCATCTCACCTCACATCCAGCCGAGAAAAAAGAGTTACTAATGAAAGCTCGCTACGACGCCATCGCATCAAGTGGAGGAAAGCGCGCAGTAAAGAAAGCGATAGAAAAGAAGCAGAAGAAACAGAGTCAGAAGGAAAAGAGATCGCGTCCATTTCCAGCTCCAGGTCGCGCCCCTTCCAACGCGAACAACACCAGCATCAGCACTAGTTCCAACAACATCAATATCAGAAGTGGACAGAAGCGCGGACGATTTACTCTAGACGAAGAAAGAACCCAGCCGTCGAAGAAACGCAGGAAATTCTGAATCTAAACCCATCGTACATCTAATCAAAAGTACATGTCATTGTCATTGTCATTGATTTGATCCATTAGATCCTTGAATGATGGGATACAATGGGGATGGATGGGGGGTTATTATCCACTGCTAATTGGGTAAGGTAATGCCACAGCGGTCGTCCTCGTCTCCTCGTTGCTCCTTTCGTCAATTTCGTCAGAGGTATCAATCATGTACGTAGTAGGTCAAGGACCCAAATGCCCGTCAAAAATGAAGATGGAAATGTGGAAAGAAATCGGAGGATGTGGGTGGGGAAGCGAACTATGATGAGGTATGGATGTATAATGTACAACAGTCTAGCTACAGGATTCTAAATCAGAAAAAACAGACGTCGAAAATTCCTCCTGTTCATATAGCGGAAGATATACCCCAAGATGGATATGCGCCAACCTCGAGAGTCGTTCCGAGAGTAAGCGGATCTCTTCTGCGAGAGGCTCCATGCCCGAGGATAGTGCAGAAGGAGGGACGAGGGATGGAAGGTTTAATGACTTGCCTAGGTTCGTGTTCGTGTTCGTGCCAGAATCGCGCAGAGAAGTAGCAGGAAAAGTGAGCGCCACGACCTGATTAAACACGACATCGCGGATCCTCTTGCGCAGCAGCGTGCTCAGCGGCGAGTTAGGACGCATGTTTGTGTCGGACCAGCGTTCGGCTAGTTTTAACATGCGCTCGTCTGGTGCGGAAGCGAATACCCTTGATTGGGGTTGAGGATCCGACCCTGTTTCTGATGCTGATGCTGATTCTGGGTTCTGTGTCCGTGGGGAACTCGACAAAGGTGTGGAAGACGAGCGGGCTCCTTTTGCGCGCATAGCGATCTGCAAAACAATATCTCCTCTGATCTTTGCCCATCTCTCATCATCGCCATCTCCCTTCACCTGTGCAAAACAATGTCCAAGATGCCCCAAAGAAATATCTCGGATTTCCTTTTTAAGCGAAGCGAGTTGGGCATCGGTCACAACCGTCCTCGAACTCGGATCCCCACAAGCGTTGGGGTCAGAATCGCTCAACGCCAACTGCCGAAATAAAAGGAGGAACATGTACATAGCAGTGGCATCCGCTGCTTCGCCAGATAACACCAACAGGCGTGCGCCGTCCAGATACGTGGTTTCGGGGTATAAAGGGAGATACGGTATGCTCGATTTCGACACGCGTTCGCGTTGGAGGGCGTGGGAATGCGGAACGGGCGTGGGGGATGGGCCACAGGGAGGCTCAAAAACGAGGTCTGTAAGCGCTTTGAGAACACTTAGGTATATTTGCTGCGTTTGTGGGAGTTGGCGATAATTTATGGATATGGTGTTGGAAGGGTGGGACGGATGGGGAAGTAAGAGTGGAATTGGGTGGGACGAGGACATGAGGTGGTGGTATGCCGTTCGCATCCATTTCCGGGTGAGGTCGAGTGAGGCACCTGCCCCCTTTCGGCCTTTGAACGCCTTGAGCTCGTATTGACCCGCGGTTTCTATGAGGAATGGGCGGAGGGTTTGTAATTGATGGTTGGCAATATCCTAAAGCAGACGATGTTCAAGACGGAAAATGGAGATGATTGGGAGAGACTTGCCAGTTTCATGAGTTCTAATATATCGAGGCACACGCGAACGGCCTTGACTGCGTCCGCTTTAGTGCCACCGCAGCCTGGGGCGCAAGCTTTCGCTGCTTCTACCATAGCGTCGACAAGACGATCACGCATGGGGGCACAGTGGCTTTTGAGAGTGTGTCCAATAACGATGAAGAGTCCTGATGGATCGAAGAGTTGGTGGTGAAGCTCTTGCTGGATAAGGTCCGGATCAAAGAGGGATCTGAGATGGGCGGCCTGAGCTGCGTGTTGCTCGATTTGCGTCTGGAGAGTCGCAGGATTGGCGTAGGTGCCGCATATGCTTGTAAGGGGTTGTATGACAAAGAGTAAGACTTCGAGAAATTCTGTGAGGAGGGGACGAATGCGAGAGGGCATGCGGAGTGTGAGTGCTCGGAGAGGGGAGCAGTAGGTGAGGCTTGGTACTTGAGGTATAGGGCCTTGGGCGCAGACGCAGAGGAGGTCGTGGGGTTTCCACTGAAGATCAAAGGAAACGCAGGTGCAGCCTGTTTGGAGTTCCTGTGCGATAGCAGACCAATATTTATCGGATAGATCGCGTTTGCGTCGACCAGATGTAGGACGAAACTGGAGACCAGCATCAAAGAGAAGATCATGTCCTGTGCAATGTCAGAAATATTAGAAGAATGATTAGTATAAAAACTGACGAAGTTGGGGATTACGGAGGATAGAGTCGAGATCGAGTTCTTTGAGCGTCTGTCTGTTGATGAGGGGGTGCATTGCTGGGATATGGGGTGATGAGAGGTCGACTGGAGGGTGTACCGGTAGAGGTGGACAATCGATAGCAGTACAATGAGGGTCGCGTGATTTGAAAGGACGCCATGGAGTGAGAGGCGATGAAGGAGTTCTAGCTGAACGCCTATGAGTTTTAAAAGATTGTAGATTGTGAGTATCGACTCTTGGGCGCTTGTTAGCTCTGGTTGGAGACATGGGGATGGGAGAAGGTTCTGATGGCCATACGACACGTGCAGCGTCTGTTGAGATTGAAGGAGGTGGTTGACGAGGAGCATAAGTCGAGTCCAGTATCATATTGCTATCATCGTTTGAGTTCGATTTTGAATCTGAAATCTGCTCATCCTCGTTGTCCGTCTTGAGTTTTCTTTTTCTGCAGTTGAGTTGATGGCCGAAATCGCTCATGCTGGTGGTTTAAGATAAAAAGGGAGACTAGTAAGTGAAAAATGATGGGTTTCGTTATATAGTAAAAGGACAAGTCAGGGCGAACACATGCTTGACTGACGTACACCGCGAGTTTCAAAGCTTGGCCAGCTGTCTACCACGCTGTCTGGTAAGGGAGATCTTCACATGAACGTGTATTATCAGTGCCATTCAAATTCTCGACATAAGCCACACGCTAGCTCACGGAAAAACTCGTGCTATCAACGTTGATGGCATTCCGCACACCACGGATATCCTGGCCTCGTTCCTTTTCATAAAAGCCATAACATGAAAATTCAATCGTGCATTCGTCGATCCTGGCATCACATGGAGATTCACAAACGCATTGACAATTGTCCGCTCATCGCTACACATCAATTAATCTCTCCTCTCCTTCCTCTTCCTCACTAGCCTTCTTCGTAGCTTTCCTCCCATAGAACTCTCCAATAATCTTTGGATTTATCCGGTTAAGCTGTTCCTTCGGGAAAATCCGAAGCAACGACCAAGCCAAGTCGAGCGAATCAAAGATAGTGCGAGACTCATAGGGTCCTGCACAGCCTTCAGCAATTTCCACCACGCCCTTGGCAAATTCACCCACCTTGCCCAACAAATTGGCGCTCAAACTTGTCCAGAAACTCAAGTGCCAGCTTATCTTCAGCCGACAGTGCCTCCTCGCCAACAACAGCCTTCATCGCGGCTGCATCCCGACCGATCGCGTATTTCGCATACTGCACGAGTCCCAAAGGCAGTCAGATCGTCATTTCGGCTAATATGAAGGCACCTACCAATTGGTTCGAAACATCACCATGATCCTTCCTCGTTAGCTTTTCGCCAATCGCGCTCTTCATCAACCGTGACAGAGATGGTAAAACATTGATGGGCGGGTATATCTGTCTGTTATGCAACTGTCGGTCCACAAAAATCTGTCCCTCCGTGATATACCCAGTCAAATCGGGAATAGGATGTGTAATGTCTGACATCGGATCAGCGCTCGCACATGAAAAAAAAATCGGGTGTGACGTCACCATCGTTTGGCATGGTCAGAATGGGAATTTGAGTAATAGAACCATTCCGGCCCTCCACTCGCCCAGCCCGTTCGTAAATTGTCGACAAGTCAGTGTACATGTAACCGGGGTAGCCACGACGCCCAGGCACCTCTTCCCGAGCCGCAGAAACCTGCACATGAAACGCACCACGAGCGATAAGCCTCTTTCCAGAAAACCTCGACAGAAACGAAGAACGCACCTCACGCAAGGCATCCGCATAAGACGACATGTCAGTCAAGATCACCAACACGTGTTTCTCCAGCTGGTATGCATAGTATTCTGCCGTAGTGAGCGCAAGACGAGGCGTAATAATACGCTCGATGGTGGGGTCGTTTGCAAGATTAAGGAACAGCGTCACGCGATCGAGACTACCGTTTGACTCAAAGTCTTCTTTGAAGAACCGTGCGGTTTCCATGTTGACACCCATTGCTGCGAACACGACAGAGAAATTGTCTTCGTGGCCGTCGTGGACGTCTTTTGTGGGACGTTTCACTAGACCGGCTTGACGTACGATCTGAGCTGCGATCTGCGCATTTCGGTTAGCTCCTTAAAGGGTCTTGATTCTGGACTTCATATGCACCTCGTTGTGCGGTAAACCGGCAGCAGAGAATATAGGAATCTTTTGTCCACGAGCAATTGAATTCATCGTGTCAATCGTCGAAATTCCAGTCTGGATCATTTCCTCAGGATATATACGCGAGTAAGGATTTATTGGGCATCCTGCTCCACCGATCAATACCAAGAGGTGGCCGAATCTCCACAAATCCTACGCACCATTAATGTCCAAGTAGTCCTCAGCAAACACTTTCGGACCCTGATCAATGGGATTTCCAGAACCGTTGAAGATACGACCAAGCATGTCCTCGGCCACAGGTAACTTCATACTGCTTCCTGTGAATTCAACATGCGTCGCTTTGACGTCCACCCCTGATGTGCCTTCAAACACCTGAACAATCGCCTTCTTTCCTTGAACTTCCAAAACCTGGCCGCCTCGCTTCGATCCATCGGGCAAGGTGAGCTGTACGATCTCATTGTATGAAGGGAACTGCGCAAAACAAGCAAGTATGTTTGTCAGCACCGCAACCCAACCAAAGGCAATGTAAAACTAGAACGAAATCAAAACCAATATCAAAACGCCGCGTACCTTGACATTGTCAAGCACCACAAGTGGGCTGTAGGGACCCAGTCAGATCACTCATTAGCTATGGCAACTATACTCACCCATTGATCGCAGAAACAGTGCGGTAGTCTTGAGGGCTCGTCAATAAGTGCTCGGCGTCTTGTAATGCTTATGCTTTTGGACGCACCAAGGTGTGGTTGGACGCGGTATTCCCGCGTCACTGCAGCTGCATTGATTGCGGCTAGCTCTCCGTCACTCATGCGAGGGTCTGCAGCCATGATGCACAGGTGAGGCTAGTTGGCGGGCGCAGGAGATTGCGCTTTCGGATTCAGTGTAACTAGCAGGTTACTGCAAACCGACTTTCCCACGCCTCCCACATTAAGAGCACAACACGCCCCCTCGTATAAAAAGTACATTTCAGCTAAGTAAAGGGTGTGATCTACATGCGACTTGATCCTGCGTATAGGCCGTATACTGGACAACGTTTTAATCACTCGGTAATTGCACAAGAGAGGAGCTCCGAGACGCGAGTGGCTGCCACCTTCACTTGCATGCTTTCCGAAGACCTGTGATAAAGTCAGCTATTGAGGGAAGAAAGGAGACACGATTCCCAAACTATACCATTCTGTTTCGAGAAGTAGTTCTTCGACTGCTTCATCTGCCTCCCAGCCGAGATCCCTGCTTTGCATGAACGTGTAGAGGTACTCAGCCGTACTAGTCCGGATCTAAACCACGGTCAGTATCATCTACCCGTGATGTAAAAATACGACCTTTGGATAAGGGTGAGAAAGGAAGTCGACGATTCGCTCCGAGGATGATTTCGAGACCGAGGAAACGACCAAGAGATTTACGACGCTACATATTGCTCAGTTGGGTGGCTATCGTGTGATTAATAAACCCACATTTTCATGGACTCTTGTACTCGCTGTACATTCTTCAGTCGCAGGACATTTCTCGTCACAATGTTCAATAATTTCTCTAGTCTGAAAGCTTCGTTAATTCGGTTCGACCGGGAGAGGAAACGAAGGCGACTTTGATGGGCCGCTGTCAACGCTAGACAGGGGAGACAGCACGTCTGCCTCCAAAAGCATATTGAACGTTTGCAAGATAGGGACCACCACCGCGTTCGACGTCGTTCTCCCTTGTGCGCACTCAATGAGGTCGTCACACAATTCAAACAAACTATAGCCAGAATCGCTGGGGCACAATGGAAGGCCCCGCGCAAAGGAAACCAGACTCGAAGATGCCGGGCGATGCTAGTGACGTCATCAGATGCGAAGCAGAAGTGTAAAGGAGACGGACCGTGCTTCCAGTTCTAGCTCCTACACTATGTATAAGACCTGTCAGTAGGGGTTGTCTGTACTCCTGTACGCGAAGCAGTTCTACGGCTTTAGGAAATAGCCATTCCCCAACACTCCAGCTGGTCATAGCGTCCGAGGCGTCACTATCCGGGGATGAGATAGAAGTGCGAGTGACGCAAGTCATTAGCGACTCACTTCAGAAACAGTTTCATCATAAGTTCTGAGCCTTTGATACGCCATTCCTCTTGATGAAAATTTTCCGGGAGAGGGATGCGAAGCAATCGCAATAAACAGTGTCCCGCGATTTGACGTACATTGTCCAGTCTTTCGACGCCCTGACGGAGGATTCTGGCTATCATACTGTGATACCTCTGAGCAGGCAAATAATTTGCGAATTGAGGTATGCTTCCCGAGACACGAAATAGATCTTCGAAAATAGATGCTAGACCTTGAATGCACGCCATCCGCACCCACGAGCCAATGTCGCCACGCTCGTCCATCGTGTAATCATCCAGTCCGCTGTCAAGGGCATCAAGAACTCCGCACATACTTTCTGCAATTAGATCTGAGGAAAGATGTTTCATTTACATTGGCCGAGCAGAAAATAAAAACACGAACACTCAGTGAGGCGAGGCAGTACATTTGCGACGATCTTGGGTAATGCTTGGAAGCAATTTCGACGTGCTTCAATGCTCGACATCCTTCCGGAGGACTGCGATCGCCGCTTCAATAGGCACATCACCCTGAACTAGGGAAAATCTTACGTTGGGATCGACGCTGTCCAACAAGCACTTGACTACCTCGGAGAAACCATGCGGATGCGCATTGTAATCGAGCACCCCTAGAGTGTAGCCAAGACTTTGCTGCAAGGACTGAGGGCCACGACGAAAGTCTTTGATTAATGTGCTGAGAGGACATTTCAGTTAATGTCTTGGAAAAATGTAAGCGTCAATTAATCTTATCTGTGCACATCTAGCGAGCAATCTATCAAGGAACTTGTTGTAGCCATGGCGGCAGCAGCAGCTTGTTGGACGGAAGAGCTTCTGTGTCGCAGACCCTGGTCTACGATCCGTTTCCAATGGGGCACAGATGTTTTTTCTTGAAGTTCAACCTCCTGTAATGTCAAGCTGCTTGCAATGAGATCGCACGCCGCCGCAAGTATTAGGCCATTTCGTGGGGCCATAACGGCATTTTGGGAAACAATCGCGATGAAGGCAAATATCTGATGGACGGTCAACGCGAGGGACGCGCTGAGAATTCTATCCGCACCTTTTGTCGATTGCTTGCATTTTCTTCACTCCCTTGAACTCGGTATGCTTCAGATATGCCTGTCAATGCTGCAAGTGCTCCATGCACATCAGATACATCAACGGAGTGTAAAAATCCCGCCTAAAAGCAAAATGAAAAATATTCTTCGTTGAATAGCCAGTGTCCTCACCATCTTCGAAGCGCACTCTAGTCCTAGTGTCTTCAAATCGAGCTCGCATATCCGGCGCAAGGCCTGAGCACCCAACTCTCTCATCGCAACATCCCAGTGACGCAAAGTGATCGAAATGATGTGATCGATCAGATATGATCTGTACTCCAGGTGCCTAGCAAGGTTCATTGAATTGACGGTGCTTCGTTGTGAAAGGGCGACTTACTCAGCGACCTGTGGAGCAGCAACAGTGAACGCGTTCCGTCGCACGCTGACTGCATAGAAGTCTGTTTTTCTAAGGACGTCGATACCATGTGGGAACAGCGCCTGAAACACATTGCATGGACTGTCAACGTAATTCACCTGGGACAAACACATCAAGGTGTACCATTCTGCCAACATGTTCTTGGAAGGCGGCACTAGCCGCTCTTCGAATGTGAATTTCCCTGTCGAACAACGCCACAGAAACGAGCCACTGCGCGAGTTCACGAGCATATGGAGAGAAGGATTCCGGATCTTGTGCCCTCGCTAAAGCCCAGATCACATAGGCCTGCAGCATCCCGTACGTTTGATCCAATGGAATGGGCCCCCTTACGTATGTCGAAGTAGAGGGCCTAACGTGCATCGTCATCACATGAAAGCAGTTAATTCATTTCTGGCTTTTCTCACTTTCGAGAGCCAGCCTAAGAGGCTTCCGAGTGCAGAAGTTTGAACGAGACCTCTGCGTGCCATCTCTGCTGATGCGAGAGAGGCGCCATGCCAGGTAGCCTCGGCGATGGCAGGAGTGTCATAAACACTTGCGCCTGCTACAGAATGGATTGAGAAAAGACCGAGAATCGTCTCTAATACCTGAGAGGAGAAATCCGACGGAAGGCGTTCTGAAAGGCGAGCAATGCCTTTGGCTGCTGACCATCGCACCACTGTGTCCTATTCGTTGTGTAATTGATATCCGCATGTGGCACACAGAAAAATACCTTGTCCTGCAGGCTCTTGAATAAAGACTCCAAAATCATCTCGATTTCTTCAGGGACGTCGACATCCTCATCGCCATCGTCTACGTTCCCATTGTCAGTTTGGTTCTTGATATCACCATCCAAGCTACGGACTGCGAAATTACGGATGAATCATCGACCACGTTAAGATGGGAGTTGACATTACACGTTAACTTAGATCTAGATACCTTTGGAGGCATCAACCGCAACGCGACACGCGATAGCAGTTTCGTGCGATATTTTCGAACCAGTGTGTTGCTGGCCAAAGGGGTGCTTTGCTCTAAGGTATTTGCGATTTCCAAGAACTTTTGCGTAAAGGCTTGGAGCTGTTCCGAGGAACCGGATTTGACCAGCTCACAAAGGACTTGCAATACTCCTATAGACTGCTCCAAGTGAGTCACATTTCGGGAAGAACCAAGTCATCTTACGAGAATGATATCCGAAGAGCGAAAGACCGTTATTGACCACTCGACAAAAGAGGCGAGCTGCTGCTTCGTGTCCTTTCTTCAAGAAGTTCAATAAATGGATGCCATCGCGTGCATTGAGCTCACCGTGCATAGAAGCGTGCCAAAAGGGTAGCCGCTCCTTCACGCTCTAAACCAGCCATGTTCAGGCGGTCCTTTCCAACGAGCTCGATCGCATTTGCAGTTTCACTGGATCGAGTGGCATCATCGAATTTCTGCAAGTCAAAAGGGATCCGACAAATGAGAGATAGCCAAAGTAGCACGGCATATCGCAGTCCCCATTGACTGAGGTCTTTTACTGGCCCTGATGGTAACCGAATGAAATCCAAGGCGATTGAAAGATCAGAAATTTCATGAGGGAAGAATCTGGCTGCTTATAATGAATATGAGGGGGATAGATCAGGAAGTACCACCGACTTATGGTCTTATACCCGCGGAACTTGATATAGTTATGAAGGAGATCTGCGAGGCGTTCCACGCGGCTATGAGAAGACTGAGCAACTCGTGCATTAACGCATGTCAGTGCATATTTTCTAAGGCATTCCGCGACGGGAGACACGAGGCTTTCAAGGTACGGGTCTAACAGATACGATTGTTCTTGGTACTCTCCAAACTTTCTCGACCACATCAAGGAATGTCAACCCTGGATATAACAGATGACTTACAATCATGATCAATTTTCGATTGCAATCAAGTTCCACATCTTCCTCCTCGCGATTGGGCTCTACAAACAAATCGACCGCCAGCAGGGTGTTTTGAGCTGCTACGAACTCGTCATGGCGCTCGAAAACTGCGAATAATCGGGTTTCCTGTGAGTCCTCATCCATAGCCACCGCGTCATCGACAAAGTAAACAAGTAGAGTCAGTAAACGTAACACGCGAAACTTGATCTTCCCGTGCAAAAGTTGCCAGTGCCGCCAGCCCGTTTACGTCAGCGGCTTCAATGTGTGCCAAGCGCCTAAAAGCCATACGCACTTTTACAGTGCTACATGAACCTGTTATCTAGTCCACCGGCGACCTCTCAATCCCATCACACGAAACCTAGCTCAGTGGAGCCATAACAAATATTGATGTCACCTGCTGAGGCGCCAGTAAAAACGACGAAGAGAAAGAGACATCCTCCAACTGACGAGACAGTGCGTGTCACAACGGGATTGCTCGCGATAGGTTTACTCATTTGTATCCTAGGACATAGGAACTAAGTTAGAGAAGAAATTGGCACGTATCGTTCTCTAATTGGTAGCACCTCAGATCTCAATCTTTCATTGGTCATCTAGCATCATGACGCAAAGGAGATCAGGAAAGCCGCAAAGAAGGCAAAAACCTTCGAGATGCAGAAGATTTTGAAGAGAATGAAAGACGCGAGGTATGCGTCAGTCTAGGGTCATTTAAGAGGATGTTCCTTTGACAATTCATTTCCTAGGCACAAAGGCGACGATAATACAGTCAAAGATATTGAAGCCCAACATAAGGCCCTCAAGGTGAGTGAATACAATGCATCTGGTATACGTCCTTATCATTTGTCTGCCAGCAACTTGACTCCGGGCCTATCGCCGACTCAGCTCTGTCAACAAAAATCAAGAAAGACAAATTCCTTTCACAGGATCCCAACCTGCAATCCGCAATGTCCAAGTCATTGTCTTCTACCTTGATCGCATCCGCTGTACCTGGATCCGCAGCAGGCGTAGTCCAAAGCAGGCTACTTAGTTCCAAGGTCCTGGCAGTTGATGTTTCTCGTATAATCGAGGGACTCCGCCGCCTACTGAACCCTGCGGAGCGGGCCTACCACGCAGAAGCCGATAGCACCGAAGTATCACCGCCTCGAAAGAAGAAACAGAAAACACAACAAAATGAGGGTTGGCCTAACGTCCATCCAGTGGATACTCCTTCTGAAGATGAGCCAACAGTAAATCTTGAAGATGATGGCTGGGAGTCAGGCACGGTCAGCGACGGCGATCATTCTGCCCAGGGAGATTCGGGGGTCGATGAAGGGCCTAACGAGGAGGACGACTCCACCTCTGACAATGGTGATGATCACCCTCCTGTCTCTTGCGAACGACCAAGCCGGGGGGGGTTGAAGGCAACGCAATCTGCTTTTCTACCTTCCCTTTCGGTGGGTTTTATTCGCGGAGACTCGGACACCGATTTTAGCGACAGCGAGGAGAAAGCAGCTGACACATCCAAGAAGAACAGGCGTGGTCAGCGGGCACGCAGGGCGTAAGGTTCTGCCGCTTTACTTGAACAATTAAACTTAATTCTTCTTTAGAATATGGGAGAAAAAATTTGGAAGACATGCCAATCATGTGATGAAACAGAAAGCTTCTAACCGTCCCGATGCTCCTTCCGGCATTGCAGTCGTGCATAAAGATCAGCGACAGTACAAGAATGCTAATCGCGATTTCGATGGAGCGTCGTTATCCGGTCGCAGGCAGGATGCCCGAATACCAGACAAGAACAAACACGACACATCCGCTCGCCTCATGCCAGGTAACCGCAGGGAAGAGAAATCGCTTCATCCGTCCTGGGAGGCCAAGAAGAAACAACAAAATGTCGCAATTGTACCTGCACAGGGCACGAGAATTGTATTCAATTAGTCTTGGACGTCATCCGAACATGAAAACACGACATCATACGAATCCAATATATACATAATCCAATTCCGTTGCCATTACGCATGTATCAAGGAAAACTGTTGAAGCATTGCGTAAAAAGCTGTCCAGCTTGCCTAGAAGTATGACGCGTGCGTAAGACGAATGTCTAGAATGTGGTGCAGGCGTAACAAAGAGTGTCTAGAAGCATGATGCATGCGTAAAAATTCGCTGTTAAGCTTGTCTTGGCATATGACCAACGGAAAACATTTTGAAGAGAAACCATAGAGGAAGGAATCACGTTCTATTACAAACGTGTCTCTTCCCTCCTTGCATTCTACATTCCCTGGAACACCACATATCACCACACCGGGGACAATGCGGGAAGTCCCTACCAGTTTTCAAACATGTGACGCACACAGTGCGGCACGACAGCTTCGAGGCATTCTCGATAGCTTCAAGGATGGGACAGAGCGTAGAGATATTGTCCCCAAGAGGTGATGCAGGCGGAGAATCACGTGAGGATACAGCAGGTATAAGTTGTTCGAAGGTCGAGTCCATAGAAGACGTGCGACTTATAGATGGGCAAACAGGTGAACTAGACCGCGATCTAGGGAAATCAGGGAGTTCAAAATTCTCGTTCGCATACACCGTGTCCAATCGCTTCCCGCGAGGCTTGGGAGGGATGGAAAAGCACGAGCGGAGCCAGAAGACCGCTGGAACGGTAGTGGCAAATGAACCATGAGCTTGGATGTCGCCTTGTACGACCTCAGCAGGGGATGCTTCGTAGAGCTTTTGGGGAAATCGTGATGCAGTAGACGAGTGGGAGGTAATGGAAGAGCGCGAGCTACTCCATGTTCGCTTACGTCTATAACCAACAGAAGGCTGCTGACATGTAAGGAGGGTGTCAACATCAAGCTTTAAGACATACCTCGGAGCTGCTGCACGATTTATGATATGAGGGGTCCATTGTGAGGTATGAGGTTTGTATTCCCCATGCAACGCTTCTGAGCGGAAATAAATACGACCGCTGGTATTCCTAGTTATCGGCCAATGATCTCAGAAGAGGGGACCGTGGAAATAAGCTTTGCCGAAAAAGATAGAAGATATGATAACTTGCCAGCTGCGCCCTCCGCACGGGACAACGAGAGTAGGAAAAGTGGTCGTGTGCCAGGCAGTCATAATTTGCTTTTTGGCGGGAACTTCCTTACCGAACAAGTCATCGTTTGTACTTCTTTACGGCAGCTAGTATGGATGCGAGAAGCAACCGATTGCCCAGACCAGTGGCAGTGTACACTATCAGATGACATTCATAAGGGACTGAAGAAACTTGAGAAAAGTGCGACCTGCAATCATTCATTCTTATCTCAAGTACTGAATCACTGTGCGACTTCGTAGTTCACGTACTTTGGAAGCTTTTGGTGAGTGTTCGGTGTCAGGCATAAGCTGCTACCGTTATGGCTAACAAAACATTAGGGCGTCGGCTCACTTACCCGAGTTCGAGCACGCCACATGACGAAGAATTTGTGTACTTTGGTGCGCGCCAAAACGAGACATCAATCTGATGAGATGATACGACGCTGTATTGTAACACAGGCGTTGATGGGCCTAAGAGCGTGTGCATTTCTTGGCAGTCGTGTACGCAGTATACCCGCGTCGGACAACTGGTAACAAAACAAGTCTGAAGGTCTGAATTCGAAGGGATTAGCCTGCAGCAACTCAAGCTGAGCCTGCTATCAACCTAGGCCTTGTAATCTGACACGTTTCCTATGTGCAGTCAGTAAATTAAATAATCGCAGAACACACGCACCAGCTGGTGACTGACTATGCCAATGGCAAAATTAGGAACCTGATTTGATTCTGATTTAATTGTGATTCAAAGTCATTACGCAAATCTCTGCTACCACGTACCCTGATGCCGCTGCTGCTTGCTGTCCCACCCCGGATTTGCCAAGTGTACGTACTAGGGCTACAAAGTAGCATACCAGTGGATGGAGCTGAAAACCCTAGCAGACAAACAAGACAAAATAGGAATGACTTGCGTGCTTGCTGTGCTCATTGAACAGCATAGACCATATCTGCATCCTCTTGAAATTTTACCTCCTCCTTTCATTTCCGTCCTTTCAAGTCACGAAACTGCAGCAGTCTGACGCATACACAGTTCTGATTCGGCCCATCGGCTAAACGATCATTTCTGCTTTCTTACGTCTTTCTCCATCAATATCGATCCATGGTACGCTCTGACACATCTCATCACCATGTGGCCATTCTCAATTTTCGGCCGTTCAATAGGGTCAAACACTCTCAGCACCAGGTAGGCTGCCCTTGTGCACCCTTTTGGATATCATTTTTACTCTAAGAAACACACTCCTTCTTTCTACAGCCACAGAGAAGAAATCAGAAACGGGAGAAGATGATCGATATTTATTTGCAGTTTCTGAGATGCAAGGATGGAGAATTAGTGCGTCCCCGGTTTTTCGGCCACGGTTTTGATGTGATCTCACACATCTCGCGTATCTGTCCTTATTGTAGCTATGGAGGATGCTCATGTGACCTTGCTAACCCTTGAAGAGAACACGACAGATAAAAACACATTCTTTGCTGTTTATGATGGCCACGGTGGTAAACTGCTTGCTAGTTCTTTTACGGATTCTAGCCTCGAGCTCAGTTTGATTCTCCACAGGAAGCACCGTCGCGAGGTTTGCGGGGAAGAATGTTCACAAGCGACTAATTTCAGAAGAGGCGTATCGTGAAAAGCGTTATGATGAAGCGCTTAAGAAAGCATTCCTTGGCACCGATGAAGATCTCCTCGCTGGTACGCCATATCGCCATTCCTGTTTCTGCACATTCCACTCATTTAAACACAGATCCGTCGCATACCCGTGACCCATCAGGTTGTACTGCTGTAGCTGCTTTGATAACAGACGATGGCAAGATTTATGTGGTATGGCAGACTTTCCTGTTTCAATGTCCTTTTGCCAACGGTTACCTGACAGGCAAATGCTGGTGACTCCCGGTCTGTTATTAGTGTCCAAGGTAGTGTCAAGCCTTTGAGTTTTGACCATAAACCATCAAGCGATAGTAAGTGGACCATTCAACCATCGAGCCATAATCTTTGTTTATTAGCAGTTCAGCTGAACGGAAACGGATTACCGAAGCTGGAGGATATGTAGAATATGGTCGCGTCAATGGTGAGTTATCCAGTTACTCTTTGAGGCTGTACCTATGATGGACTTCGTAGGGAATCTTGCGTTGTCTCGCGCCTTGGGGGATTTCGAGTTTAAGAAAAACTATGCACTCGGCCCTCAAAAACAAATTATTACAGCTGATCCCGATGTCACCGTCCACAATCTGACAGAAGAGGACGAGTTTCTAGTTCTGGCTTGTGATGGTAAGACAGCGAATTCTAAGTACGACGTGATTCTAATTCTTCTTCAGGCATTTGGGATTGTCTATCTTCTCAAGCTGTCGTTGACTTTGTCCGGCTAAAAGTCTCAGAGGGCTTGGAACTCAAGGAGATCGGAGAGATGATGTGCGAGCATTGTCTTGCTCCAGATACCTCGTCTGGGTCAGGTATCGGGTGCGATAACATGACCGTCCTCATCGTGGCTATTCTTCACGGACGGACGAAGCAAGAATGGTACGACTGGGTCAAAGATCGTGTCAAGAACCGCTACGGTTATGCAACACCTGACTCTATTCCGCAAATCTATTCATCAGATCGACTATCATCATACAGAGCGCGGAGAGAGGCGCAGCAAGAGAGGGACAGACTGAGGAGGGAACGAGGCGAGGATAGTTCGTCGGGCAGTTTGTTTGGCGGAAACAGTCCATTTGCTCGTGTCTTGGGAAGCACTGGTGGCATTTCTTTTCATCCGGGTTCAGGGATCCTCAGCGACACTGGCCGCCTCATGTTTGCCAGCAACGATGATGAGGACGACAGTGGTGATGACATGGACACGTCCTTTAGCGGACGTTCATTCTTCAGCGACACGTTCGGGCTTCCCCGTGCACAGCCACCGGACACTGGAGCTGGCCTGCGAGCTCGTCTTGCCTCTTTTGAGGTCGATGATGACTTTGACGATGAAGACACTGACGGGACACTTGATGGCGTTGCTCGGATTGAGGAGGTTGAGGATGATGACGATGGGGCTAGTCCATTTGATGATGTAAATGACGGCATCCCGAAATCACCCAGTCCATCACCTAGTCCCCCAAATCCTAGACTCAACGGAGACGTCACTCCCGTCCCAGCAATTCAAGGTGCCTATCCGAGTCGACGGTCTAGACCCCACGATGAACGTTGACGGCTTGATGCCCTCCAGTGAAGACCCTTTGAAGGCATAGCTGTATTTCTCAATATGTTTTAATTTTCCTTTCGCCTGTCAACAATCGCTGCAGGCTGTGTTTTGGGCTACCTCGTGCTTCGTCTATTACTATTTTCTTACCGTCCCCTCCAAATATTGACGGTTCATGATTCCCTCCTGTAGTATCACAAGTATTATACTTTAGGACTACAGGCCGTCCACTGTACTTCCCTCCAATTTTATTCAAAAGATGTTGTACATCACCACTAGCTCGTTCTCGCACAGACAGACGATTGTGTACCCTTGCGCCGTTTTGAACGTCCCAACACCCAACAGAGAACCAGCGCTTCCATCGCCAACTTTCAATACACTTTGTTTCGCCCAAATTTGACCCGGACGCCCACCGCGGTAGATGTATACATTCCCTCCCCGATCCTTACTTCCGTTCTCAAATGCCAAAGTCGCTTTGGACGATACATGATACGTGAAGCGTGTATCCCGCTTGGAGGCGAGCACGAAGGCGAGCGCCGAGAAGGTCGCGTTGTGCGTCCAAGTGGGCAGAGAACCCACCGTCTGTGCCTCATCCAGAGAGAACAGGGTGCCATCAATACCATTCTTCAGAATCATAGATGCTCCTGGACCAGATCCAGGAAGATCGATCGACAGAACGTTGCATGCAGAATCAGCAAAGCCAGATGACCACACAGGGATCCCTCCATCCTCACCTACCCACGTCAGAAACGCCACTCGCCCAACTGAAGAGTCGACTTCCTCATCCATCTCTCCCTGAGCAAGCGCTGGTACCCCTCGGCCCAGTCCAAGCCCGCTCATATCCTCCCCACTTTGGAGTGCGGCTGTGTACTTCTCCAACGACTCTCTGATGAGGTAGAGCTCCGAAGGGTCGAGGGTTTCTGAGACTTCTTCCTCTCCACCTGGTGTACCCGCAGACGCAAATACATGCATCCATCGAGTATCTTCGCGCTGTTTGTCCAGATGCAACGTGAGCAATCCAAATGAGTGCTCTCCCTCGCGATCCCAAGTCCAGAGGCTGGTGGAGGCTTGAATGCTGTCCCAGAGCTGTTGGCCAGAATAACGGGGAAGAGGGACGCCTTCGACATGCGGTGTGCTCTGGATGTGCACCGTCAAGGTCTTTTGGGAAAATGTCACTTTGATGCTCGAGGTTGGGGTTGCTGCAGGGAGAGGGAAAGCCACTGTTACGGAGTCAGATGTCTGTGTCCATGAATATGGTGGAGGTCTGGGGGGAGTCTCTACGTCTAATTTTTCATCCTGACGCGGAATAGGGGCCATTTCATCTGGCGAGGGTTCATATGAGGGCGGGGTTGGCTGGCTGAGCTCACGATAGACGGAGCTACCAGCCAGAAGATAGCATTTTCGAGAATTATCATACTCCGTGAATATGGGTACATCCTGTCCCCGCCTCCTCCAAAGAATGTCAATGGGGGCGAGATCGCCATGCTGGATTGGGAAAGGCAGCGAGAATTTCGCAGCCCAGACGTCAAATTCAGACCCATGACTTGCTACTGATCGCGCTTGAGCAGTTTCAGAATCTCCGTAGAAGCGAGAAGACAGAAGTGCTATGGCTGCGTTATCAGATATCTTGGCTACAGAGTGAATTCGGAATGGAGTCGGAGCCGAATGAGGAGTTTGCGTATCAGCAGAAAGCTCAAAGCAGCCTAGAATAGTAGCAAGTCCTTCTGCAGGAAGGCCGAGGATGTAAAGCGCCCCTTGACCATCGGCGACAAATGCAGTCTTTGTGTCAAGAAACACTGCTGATGGATATTCGCGATGGACCTGCACAGCTGCGGGAGCGCTTATAGGAGCGGGGAGTTCATAAACCACAGTAAATGATGGTATGTGGCTGTCCTACTTGTGCACGATGTGAGACTCATGGTGGAACAAAAGATGGCATCACGAAAGCCTACATTCGTGAGGTCGACGAGAATAACACGATGTTCCGAATCAATGTATAGACACCTGCCACTGTCATTTGCCATGGCCAGGTGGTTATGTGTGATCCTGCTCTGGACCTCCTTGAAAGACAGTGGAGATCGGCCAGAATTAGCCACTTGCGTGGGTCTATGTTCAAGGCCGAAGCGCATCACAGCATCTTCTTGTGAGATTACCTCCAGTCTGTAACCCTCAAACTTTGGATTCAGGAGAGCATGATTTGGCGTGAAACTCGACATCACGATGGACGGGATGACACAGAAGAGATGTGATCTAGTACGCTGGCTGGGCTCCTTTCTTTTCGGGTATAAGCGATGATGAATCCACGGAGCTCAAACAGAGCGCAACACTCTACACCGGTCTGACCCTTTCAGCTTAGCTCGATCGATTGATCATCTGCATTTGCAACACGATTCCAGGAATTCTCAATTTCCCATTGCTTGATTGGCGAATAATCTCCAGAAGCTTATTGTAGCGCGGCTCATGCTGGGAATAGCTGTAATTCTCATGCACGGAGGTTATACCATCAAGTGATCCGCTATCAGTCCTTTGAAGAGTTCGAAGAAGACGAACACAACGAACATCTTCAGCCCTCGCTGCAGTTTCAGCTGATATACTATGATCGCTGTTGACTCACATGTTGACTCGAAGTTTCATAACGCACGGCCCGCGCGTGTCTTCTAGTCCTTTAGCAATCAAAACACGAGACTTTACGGCTTGTCGCCGGCGCACCTCGAGTTTCAGAACTGGGGGCGCAGGACTCGTCTCAAATGAGTTCGGTCGATTCGTAAGCCCCCTCGAGCTGAGGTGCCGTCGCGAAATAAGGGATATGATCGATTACGAAAAAAAATACGGTTTAGCCCTTCACACCTGATGCTAAATCGTCTGAGAACGAGTGAGCTCGAAAGAAATCCAAGAGAACTTTAAGCAAATTATCGTGATTCAACATTCTGTAGACTGCTTGAAATTGGGTTGCCAGGCATAATTAGGTTGCATCGTCATGTAAAAGGACATATTCCCGATTTGACAATCCAAATTTGATGACTGTAATGAATTCTGTAGGTGAATCATAAGGCTCATGTAGAATGGGAAACATCCCACCATCACCCGCTTTGAGTTCGTAGAACCGTGATGTCGGAATGGCCTCATCGTTGACATGTGTACTATTTGTTGACTCCAGGTCGATAATAAAAGGCCTGCATCCTCAGTTGTAAAAGACGGACACAAGAGTAAACATAATAGTGCGCACTTGTTTTTAGGCTTTGAGGCACCGAATTCATCTTTCTCAGTTACCTGACGATCTAAATGTTGTTGTACATAAGATGCCAGCGTGGATGGTAGATCAAAACTACTACTCACGCTGGATCACAGCATGCTGCTTTGAGCAAGAGGGATGTTCAATTAAGATATCAGTGACCGCGCGATCACGTCCAATGAGATAGGCGCTTTGGCGGTGGATGTGAAGTAATTCTGCCCAAAAGTCAATTCTGGATATTAAAAGAGAAACATATGACACCGACCAACTTGCTCGCTCCCTTTGAACACGTACAACCTCCAGCCGAGAGTGGGCTTTCTTGCTTCCGGAGGTTCGTTATATTTGAGGATTGTGCTCGTACCGTCAGTTAACTTGACAGCATTTGTCTCTGCAGCAAGCAACCCGGAATTAGAAAAGTTTGGTTTGGCCTTGTCGTTAGACGAAGGGGACTTAGACCGAGAGCTAGAGCGTGGGCGTGCGGAGGGTTGAATAGAAGATGGCCGTTTCGGAGACGCAGAGCGACGAGATGAGACTACGAGTTCTCTACTTCGGCGCCTGCTGGAACGGTCATGGTCATCTGGACCTTCTCTATCCCGTTCACGATTTGGCCTGCTAGGCCGGTCATGGTCACCTTGACCTTCTCTGTCCCGTTCGCGGTTAGGCCTTCTAGAATGGCGATCACGGTCACGACGATCTTCTCTTCTGCGATAATCATCATGTCTGGCGCGTCTATCGTCGTCATCTTTATCCCTTCGCCTGTCTAAATCACGCTCGTAGTTGTCGTGAGTACGGTCCGTTCTAGGATAATCTTTATTTCCCCTTCTTCCATAACGGTCATCTTCTCGGGCACGGGGAACGTCTTCTCGGTGAGACTGAGGTGTCGCGGGGCATGAGTAGGCAATTTGCAGTGCAAAGCTCTATAGCTAAGACTGGAACAACTGTGAACGAAGTGAGAGCAGCAGTACTTTTTGCTGAGTCATCAACGTTACCCCTTGAGCCCAGACTGTTCATTCAAGTTGCAATTGGACGCTGTACAGTGTACGAACAGACTCATCAAGAACATCTGAATCTAAATAGTACGTAGAAGTCAAAATAATTCAATCAATTGCACACTCGCTGATCGAGGCTATTGTCTCGGATGGGACCCGCCAATTTCTCGTTGACAAAGTTAATCTTGAATACCTGCTGAACTTCCTCTACGTTCACCGGATGCTCTGAGTCCTTTGCGCTGTGACTGTCTAGATTGCTTTTGCTGGTGTACTCCATGGTATGCCATTAAATTCAAGATAGAATGGGTCATACGGCTTGCCATCCCACTTATTTCCCCGAAACCAGACCGGAACACCAGGTTTAGGTGTCTGTGCGAACGTGGACGTTGAAAGCAATGTGGGCGCCATGTCTGAGTGGGTCACCGGAGAGGTCGGATCAGGGAATGCATCTTGTGGTACCAATGCAATAGGCGCACGTGTAAGGTGCGCGATGTGCTCGTCTGGGTAGCCCGCGTGGGTGTCACTTGCAAGCAGTTGGTTTCTGAAGAGAGCCGTTTTGCCTGCGTCGTGCCCTTGTGATTTTCCTGGAGACTCGCCGGTCGCTTTCGCTGGGCGGTTCACGCGTGCGTTTCCCCCTATACCGAGAAGTGCGTGAAAGAAGGGGAAGAGTGCGCAGAGGAACATGAACATGACGACTTGATTCCATTTACTTTTCGGTAGGTTTTCGAGACATATGTTAAGAAGCAGACGGAACGTATTGCGACGGTTATAGCGATGTCTTGAAGACTGGACCCTGTATCTGTGTTTTTTCTGGAAGCCTGATCTCCGCATCATTTTGAAAAGCGAATTGTGAGTGTAACGGCAGGCGCGTATCGAACGGTAAGCAACCCAAAATCAACCCATGTACACCTCAAGTCAACTGGGGTTATTCAGAATTCCAATGCAAAAACTGGTATTCAGTGTCGCGAAAACGCAGCGAATTTAATTCATTAATGGAATTGGCCCCTATTTTCTTCTATAGATGCAAGTCTCGATGATATGATAGTCACTGGCGCACCTCCCTCGTACTATACTATCAATGGCTTCTGTGTCATCACCACTAGATTCATGCACTTCATTGGAAAATAACTTTCCATAGAACCAGCAGAAACGAACAATTGTTCTATCACGCATCCGTGATGCTGTCCCGCTCCTTATTTTTCCAGTTATCAAGCTCAAGGCCTGTGCTGTTATTTTCTCAATAGCAGATCTCGCCCATCTCCTGCAAGAGCTCAACATCAAAAATCATACAAGCGATGTATCGGGTAATTGTAAATTACCGGCGAGAAGTTTTTTTGCGCGTTTGCTGCATTCATCCTACAATTCTCGTCTCTCTGTTTGTCTGATTTGCGTCTCACGGCTGGGTCAAATGGTGACCACGCGACTGAATTTGGGGCTCGTTAGCAATAGTAAACGAACGCCACTAGTACTCACATGAGAGCGCGATGACTAGTTGTCTTGCCCCAATCAGCCAAGCACGAGATCTTCGAGATGCTTTTTGGGTCGCCCGCCAGATGAAGTTCTTTGCTCGTTTCCCCATCGGAGGTTTGTGTCCCGCGCAAGCGTTTCTGCTCCAGACACGCTCGCGTGCGACACATCGGGCATGGAGTTTGTTCCGGGGGTATGGTCCACTAGTACTCTCGGAGTTCCTTATGCTAATTTGGCAATCCTTGCAGGGCGTATAAGGGGTGTGGCGCATCGGGGTCGGTACTTCTTTCTCAACATAGCTTGCCAGCGTGTATATATGTTGTATTTCTCATCGAGGCATTGACACACGACGGGAAACCCCACTTGATTAATGTTGAGCGTTTTCTCATTGTTGCAAAATGCTTTGGAGGTGGGTGGGCTTGAATGCCTGTACTGTGGCCATGGGAAGTTGTGGGAAGGGCGGGGCGATGAATTTGAGTGCGAGAAACTGATGAAGTGCGCCAGCGGTAGGGACACCCGCCCAATCAGTGAAGAAGCCCAACTATCAACGAATTCGCTGAAAACATGTTTCAGTGAGTGTAGTTACTCCTTTTTGAGTAACTGATTCCTCCAGATATCCCATGGATTTCAGGAATACAGCTTTCGGGCTTCTACGTACATACTCATACAACTCACAGGCGACCGTCTACTTCTGAACAACAATCCTTTGCTGCGGCAGAGGTGGCCAAATGTGGGTCAAAATAAAGGCACAGTTGCACTGCCTGCGGTTATTCCTGCTTGATTCATAAAGATCAATCAAATATCCCAGCGTTCAGCTGATATAGTACAAGTCCATTCAATCATGTGCAATAAATCGTGCCAATATAAATCCCCTGGTATGGACCCAAGTGGTTCAAGATATCGCCCGCAAGGATGTCGGGCACACTCTGTATTGTGCACAGAGCATCCGTGGCATCATCGTCACCTATACAGATGAGAGATGAGCGGTCATGTCCGAAAGGGGAAATTTTTTGCTTGCCTGGGCACTGGACTGCATATCCATCAGATATGATGTGGACCTCTCCCTGGACATGTGAGAAGCCCATGAAGCGCCCCGGGACGATGGGGATAATGTCTTTCTCATTGTTAATGCGTTGGAAGTCCGGTATCTGCCCATGATTTTAATAATTAACCATAGGCCCAATGAGGGGAAGGCATAACGAGATCCGAAGGGGAGAATCAAACTTACCAAGGAATCGAAGAGAGCGGCCCATGCTGGATTTCCTACGCGGGGTGTGCCATATGTCACACCTAAAGATTCCGGCTGTGAAAATCCCGCGCTCTTGTAAAATTGCTGGTGTGGACACACCTTTAATAGCGATGCTAGAGGGAAGATTCAAGGCCATAAACACACAATCAAGCTCCGCAAGGGCACCTCCCAGGGAGTGTCCGACCTGTCCTCCAAGTTATTTTAGAGTGGTGACAAAATGCTCGATACTGACCAACGTGACACTGTTGGCGTTATACTGAGAGATGAGGCTCTTCACTTCCTTCAAGATGATGCTCGCAGTAAGCGCGTGCTCGTCGGCAAATCCACTGTGAACCTCGACGCTGCCTATCGACACCGGGGAAAAGCGTGGGGTCCTAGGCTTTCCATGAATACATTGGCATCAGTGAGATCAGACAGGCTATGCAGGTCAATAAGTTTATTCAAGCCGTATGCTGTAACATGTGTACACCTACAGTTGGGTTGGGTCTGTACCTTCATGAGCAACTACCACGGTATTTTTCGTCGGCCAGTAACCAACGTAGTCTGCGAAACGTCTGGAAAGGCGTGCAATATTTTGATTGGAACGTACAATATTGGATACTGTTGTCAGTCGCCCCCTGTGAGAGAAACCTCGAACCCAGGCACGGCCTCGCAAGCTTCTAAGAGCTCAATTATTGAGCCAAGGCAAAGCAAACAAAGTGGGGTGAGATTGCGTACGGCCACACTCCCAACCAGTTACAGTGATAGGCGAACAGTATGCAGCACGAGCAAATTCAGTATATGGCGCCAGATCAGCCAGCTGGACGGATGACATCTGAGTGACAATTGAGACATCCTCCCGACGCATTACAGGGGGTGCGGGATGAGGGACCGCTGCAGCTTGCAAGATGCATGTGAGGATTAAGCTCGATGCGGAAGAAAAGAAAAACATGATGCACTGCAAGGTGCAGTGAATGAAAAGCTGGGTCCCAGGGGAGGAATGTGGTTGGCAGCCTTGTTAAACATGCTGCAAAGGAAACATGATGATCTTATGCTAGTGTATGCCGAGAGTTTTGGCCCGGCAACTGCGCTTAAGGGATGGGCAGCATGCGCACACGCGGGCACAGGCAAGCTTGTACCATGCAGCACAACTATTCCTAGTAGCCGCTGCAACAAAAACAACAAAATAAGACTGATGTATGAACCTATCAGATGGCAGAGTTCCTCCGTGGGCGAGACATCATTCTGGGAATTAGACGAGCTCGAAATAAGGTGGACCCTCCAAATACATCTGGTCACTTGACCAGATATTCCATGTGCTGTCTGTGGACTGGGTTAAGCACCGGTAGCAGGACCAACTTCGAATAGAACACGAAATTTTGGTCTTCCTGAACGGGAGGAAAGTAAATGTTGATTTACGTAATGAAAAGTTGCTGTTCTTAGCCGCATTACTAAGGTGGGAAGAGTGCAGAAGGTGCTTCAACAACAACCCGGCACTAGTACTGGTGAGTCCGACGTTTGCTGCAAGCTTTAAGTGACAGCACCCGTATATTCCGTTCCTCTGTTGTTGATGATTTTACTGACCTTGATCTTCCAGTTTTTCCTCTCTGATTTTTGTTTGTCGCTTTGTTTTTTAGGTCGTCGCGGCGGTCGCGCGAAACATACCTCCGAGCCGATCTGACAACCCATGCTCAGCGCCATTCCCACCCAACAAAACAGATATCAACAGGTGGAGGTTATTCCCCTTTGAAGGAACTAGGAACATCCCCCCATCTTTCTTCCTTCCACTCATCATCGCGACAAGGCGTTCGTTCGTCCTTGCGAGTGCCACTTCGTGAACAATGTATCACACACAACAGACCACCTCCGAGACCCGGAATACACTGCTTTCGGATCCTTCCAATTCACAGTCATATCAGTTGAAGGATGCATTAATACCGGAATCACTCCCTTCAATCAACAGCATGTCTCTTCCCCGCATCCCCCCTTCCGGGCATTCGCCAGACCTCAGAGCTACCATGAATCCAAACTTCGCCGCTTCCCCTGCTCCAGGATCGTATGGTCCTTCCCACACCTATGCATCTGAGATGGATTTATCTAGCCGTTCTCAATATGGATCGAACTCTGGCATGTTAAACTATGTAACCCGAGATCCCCGGCTATCCTCCGAGACCGACTCTTATTATCGCTCTAACATGATTTCACGCCCTCCAGTTGCTGCGGTAGACTTTGTATCGCAGCTCAGCTCCTGCTTTGATTCATGATCCCTCCCGCTTCCGTCAAACGCTGAATCTCGATCCTCGCGATCACCTGAACAGCCAGACGAAGAAGCAGATGATACTGCCGATGCTCGCAGAACTCGCCGCGAAAAGCCGCGAATTGAGCTTGCTCCAGATCAACCACTTACCACGCAGGGAAAGCCCCGTGCTCGAGTTTATGTTGCTTGCCTCCAATGGTTCGTCCATTCTTTTAAGTCATACTGAGTCGACCGTTGATCTGCCATAACTGCAGTCGGACGCGCAAGATACGTTGTGACGGGGCGAAACCCCAATGCCATAATTGCAGTCGACGTTCCAAGAGTGGAGATGAATGTACATACGATGCAGTGCCAAAACGTCGGGGTCCTGACAAGACTCCTGGCGCTCGACAGCGAATGGCTCGGGATGCTCATGTTGGAAGCGAGAGCGACCTTGCTGCATCCCATCGGCGGCGCAGAAAAAGGCGCGAAGTGTCTGCAACTAATACCCTTTCGGACCAAACGGCTAACACAGATTTGGAGAGCGATCAACCCCAGCCCGAATCCCTCATTTCCTTTCCTAGCATCCCCCAATCAGTTATCGACCCACAGTTGACCGCCATGTCTCCCTTTCCGGTAGATGGTCCAGCTGGGTCGAACTCGTTTCAACCCTTACCCCTGAATGTCCTCACTGATGCAGTCACATTGGTCGCACCTTCAGATAATGAGGCTCTATATCGTACCCTGACGAGCACTGAGGTACCGACTTAATTACTTGTTGGACGAAGTCCGCTCATATTACCTATAAATCAAGGACACAAACAATGATTTCGGTTTTGCAACTCAGTTGGATTTTCAGTTGTTTGAGTCATATGGCCACAGCCCACCTCGGGCGCTCATTACTTCACTGGACAATGAGATCAGTGAGACATCAGACGAATCATCAAACATCACACCCGAACCCTCTCTTGATTTTACCCGCAAAACATGGTGGGATTCACTTCTTGCCATGTACACTTCCTCATCATACCTTCCTTCCCTAACTGCGACGCAACGTCACCACGCTACGGAATCAGTCACTGCAGACATTCAATTTCTACTCCGCGGATCTAATTATTGGTTTACTTTTATCAATGTCCCTCAGTTTTTTGGGAGGTACTTTGATCCTGTAAAGAGGGAACGGATGCAACCCGCGCTGCTTCCGGCTGCTCTCGCGATTGCTACATTTTTTCAGAGTTCAGAAGCAGGCAATGGGAGGGAAGGGAGGGACAGAGCTGTGAGGTTACGAGATGTTGCGCAAGGTCATCTTGAGGCAAGCCTTAACGCTCGGTGGATAGATGATTCTCTTGCTCAAGCTGCCTGGGTCAGTTCATACATCTGCAACGTTGTATATGTGTTCATGTGTTTCGATCGCCTCTTAGCTTCTGGCATTCTTCGAGATCTGTCCCCATCCTCAACACACCAAAGAGCGGGCCTCGTCGTCGATGCTCATGCTTGACATGATCATACGCAGCCTAGGGATGACTTCTCTAGATATCGACAATCCACGTTCTGCCAAGTTCTCACCTCGATCTGTGCCTGTGATTGCACCACATACGTGGAGCCCCCCTCGGCAGGCTGTATACCCAACCGGCCACTTACTCACTACTCCTAATGTCGCTCAGCCACGATATCCTTTGGAAGGCTGCTCCTGCTCTTCTATGACGCTTGGGCAGTGTTGGCCAGCTTCCTATGAATACACCCCACTGTGGGTTACCACCCCTGCGTGGGATGATACCTGGTCAGGAAGCTGAGGTCCGCAAAGAGGGGTGTCGCCGATTATGTTGGAGTGCCCTCGCCTTGATCGCTGGCCATACCTCATATGCCACTGCTGAAAAGCGTATTCCGACGGAACTTTTTCTCAGAGAGCCCGCGAATGTGAGTCTCGGCGATCCTTATCAGCCAGGTACTCACATTATTGTAGTTTGCGTTGCTCTTTCCTGGAGAGGCACTAGGATGGTCAAGCATGTCGTCCCATCATTCAGGTAAAGATACCGTGTGGGCATTGATTCACCGAACGATGCTTCTCTGGCACAGTTGTCTGCAAATCAGACGCACCCCGGGTGCAGACGAGGCTGAAATGGCTCGTTTTGGAATGGATGCTTGGCTAGAGGCAGATGCGTTGGAGCAAGCATTTGACGCGCATACCTGTGACTTGGAGAGGACTTTCTTGTTCCAAGGTCGGGAGTTTTTATTCAAGTAAGCTGGGGGACTCACTACTTCGATTTTCCGTGCAATGATTGGTTGTTGCAGCGTTCGCATGACGGTATCTCATGAATTTAAACGGTTTATCCCTGTCGCTACCGCGTGAGTCATGACGCGCAAGTGAGTTTTGTTCGCGATCACTGATTTGTCGTGTTTTATACAGCGATGCAAATGGACTGTTCTACCGGGTCAAAGCTGAGGAATGGCGTCAGTTGCTTGATCATCGTGTCGTTCCTTTATTGATGATCTGCGAATAGTCACCCACCAGGCTAGTGTTGCTCAACGCGTTGTACTTGGAATGAGCACGGTAACTGGGCATGCGACTCACACCCTCATGCAGAGGCCATTTTTCATTTTCTGGTTTATGAGTCAGATCAGCCGGTAAGTGTGTAATTTGACTCTTTTGTACGACTTGTTGATGGGGCTGTTGTTACAGGGCACTCACTCTGTGGGATTGCGATAATACGCTGACCCTTGCTCTTGACGTTTGCACGGCGTTCTTCAAACCTATAGATTACCTAAACGCCCTCTGGCCGTGCGAAGGTATGATTTGACTTGCACAAGCTTCCCATTCTTATCGTCACTCTTCAGAAATACGACGTAAGGTTGTCAAGCTTCGCGAACAGCTGAAACGTGCATGCAGGAGTACTGGACGAGCGCCTCCCTCGCCAGCTCCTGCCGGATTCGGCGCGGTAGAGTACCACAGGTGATTTTTATTCCCTAATATATTTGTTTCTTCTGTCTTCAAGTTGCACTACTATTCTACCACGCTATGTATCGAATCTATTATGCCTTTTGTTTGCGAATCGCCAAAAAGCACTGAGTGACGTTTGTCAACGAGACCCAAAAATAGAAAGTGATTGTTTGGTCAGTGACTTTAAGTACTAAAGACCTTGAAGCTCTTCACAACATTCACATCTTTCTTTTTCAAACTCTCAAGGGCGATGGAAGAACCGCAACCCTCGCATTTAGATACATCTGACTCCATGATGGGGCTATCAATGTCGCGCAGTGGCGGCACCTCCAGCTCAGCCCTGAAACGCGGGCCCCCTTCCTCATTTGAAGGACTTGAAGATGAGACGAGCAAGAAGCGGTTCAAAGAGGACTTGGGAAATCAGCCAGACGGCGAAAAGTCCGTTTCTAGACCAGATTATGAAGCCCTCGCAGAGGATCTTGCTCAGGAACTTCAATGCGGCTGTTGCGCTGAGCTAGTGTACCGACCAGTGGTCGTGTCCCCTTGTCAGCACTTCTTCTGCGGCAGGTATGACTCTTTTATAATACAGTTGTATAGCAATGCTGACCTCCGTCAAGCTGTTGCGTTTTGTGGATTCGTGTGAGTTTTTGGTCTCCAGTCTCCAGTCGTTCGTGGCACACCATGCGCTTACCCGACATATCGGGTATTCATGCTGGCTGTACGCGTTCATTCTTTTCCATTTTTGTGTCGTCACGGGGCTATTGATCTAACGAGTACCGGCTTCAGAATGGAGGTACGAACTGTCCTGCATGTCGAGGGGTATCTACTATCGTTACGCCATCACGCCCACTACAATCGATCGTTGATATACTTTTGCGTGCCGATCCGTCACGAGTACGTGCTGAACGAGAACGAATTCAGGCGGATGAGGTTTACAAGGCTGGATGTTCTATGAGGGTGCGTAGTTCAGGAATCAGTTCATACATAAATGTGTTTCTGAAGCACGTGTTTCCTAGATCCCAACACCACGAGAAGCGTCACCGGAACCCAACCTGAATCAAAATGCTGACTATGTTCGCCCTTGTCCTCATTGCGCGCCTGATAATGCATTCGGTTGGAGGTGCCCTCAACCTGTCATCGATTACGGCGTCGACCCAGAGCGTGCGTGGCACTTAGATGACGGTAGGTTGCATCATTACTTTCATTACCGGAGAGTTACCTTAGTTGTTTGTACTCTAGGTAATCCTCCTGGTCATGCGTTTTGTGGAAATTGGTATGTGAATGCTGCTACCTCTTGACTTTCTCTGAACCTAGCTATTAGCGAAAATCTTCTCGCCTTGCGCGCTCCCTCCACAACAAAATGTGACCTATGTCAGGTCTCATTTTGCGGCGTTGGTGTACCAGGGCGTTGCTTGGCGGCACCTCTGCTGTCTCAGCATCCTCACAATATGTCAGACCTTGGGGATCTCATCCAATCATCCGAAGTATATGGATGCTTCGATCATAATACCGTTGAGGTCGATATCATGCTTGATTACCTGACCGCTCAAGAACTTTCACCTCGGCATATCTATCGCGAGGTTAGTGATGGTCCAATCTGATCGCATTCCTACATATTTTGACGCGTTGTAGGTTGCATCACATATCCACTCCCAGCCTAATGGTTTTCGCCCCCTGATAGAGCTCGACTTGTTCGTGGATATCCACAGCGTTACCGCTGGGATTGATGAAAATCCAGATGCGCCGAGAAACAGGATATGCAGGCAGTGTGCTACAGAAGTCATGCTCTGGGGTATCAAGGACTGGTGGATACGAGAAAGGCAGAAGGGTTTTCTTGAGGAAACTGTGACCCGCCGACCTGACTGCAAGGAAGGTACCTCGTGCAGCAGACAAAAAGATCTCGGTGAGTGCATGTTGTTTAGAGAAACACGTTCAAAGTTCACTCAAAGCCGGCCACAGCGCATGCAAGGGAATGTAAGTTCCAGATTGTCCCCTATTTACTCTCTGTGCTCGTACTAATGTTTTTGGCCTGCAGATAATCACATCATTGCCCCCCGTTTTTCGGGAGATTCGGTCCTTTCCACTGAATACACCAATGACAAGTGCTCAAGGTGGCCCAGCCGTATTTGTTGCTACAACTGGCGATGCCGATGTTGTTAGGCAATTAGAGCCAGGGATGGTGGAAAGTCGGGGCAATGCAGCAGTGACAGATCTCCCGATAAACTCCTTTTTGACTGATGGACTATGAAGATCTCTCTTTCCTCTCTTCACCTTAGTAATTACAACGAGCTTAATGCTGTGACAGGGTTCAGGTTGCACGTGGAAAGTCTTCGCCGCGGTTATGACTAGCTCAGATGTCATTGGCACCACGACTTTCATGTCTCCCTTTCTCTTTCCAATTCTAATAGACATTTTATCGCTATCTTCACCTCAAAGCCACTGGGATGAGTTTCCAATAGGTTTGAGACTAATCCGGTACATCGCGTGGTACATTAATGACAGATAGGACAACATTGTAAATGTATGCAAAATGAAGTTAACATGATATAAACACGATGAAATCTATGAACAAGCAAGACCAGTGGAGAGCAGATGAAGACAAACGGCAATCAAAGGGCGCCCAAACCGTCATACATAGCAATGTCATCATCCCAATGCCGTCGTGCAACACGGCCAAATGACCGATGGGAGTGCACTGACTGCCTGTCCAATGTGGCAGCTTTGCGTCGTTGGCGGTCCTTCAACTCCTCTGCCAATCTCTCCAATTTAGCCTTATGTTCAGCTTTGGCCTCCGCCTTTTGTCGTTTCTTCTCCTCCGATCTCCGCGCCTTCTCTGCCTTGTTGTCTTCCTTGCGAGCTGTCTTTGATGTTACAACGCTCGCAGTTGGAGACGCTGACCACGCGCTTTCAAGCACGCTTGGAGCCTTGCTCGGCCCCGGGGAGATGAAACGGTTCAAAGTGGATGATTTCGCGGGGCGAGAGCTGGTCATCGATGTATAAGCACTTGTCGGGGAAAAAGTGCTGCTCATGGGTGACCCAATATCGAAGGTCGAAGAAGGTGCAGGTGATATGGATGGAAAATGGTGGGTGGCTGTGGGCTGCACGTTGAGTCGCAGGTGTTCTACATTGAACACGCGGGCTTTCGGTCGCGTGTCAGGCGTTCGTGTGAGGAATGGCTTCCGTAGTGGCGGTGATGTATAATCGGGCGAAAAGATGATGCTGCCCGAGTCAGAATAGCGACGACCGGTTATATCCTGGTCATCTGTTATTCGCTCCTCAATGATAGTAAGCTGTTGGTTAGCAACAGCTGGATGGTCAATGGGAGTTTTGAGGGTGGCTGGGCTGGTGGGGGGCGATGCCGAGTATAATTGCGAGATACTGCCATTTGAGCTGATAGACGTCGTTGAAGATGACAAGGAGGGTGTATCGCTGTCACTGGCGCTTACGTGCCCATTACTAGCACGTGATCGTGTCCTTGTGCGGCGTGGAAGGTGGAAGGCAGGGAAGGAGGATATGGGAGAAGTGCAAGGGCCAGAATAATCATCTGAGGAGATATCGAAATCTGACTCTGAATGAGTGGTTGAGTTGGTCATGGAATGAGATCCGAAGGATGGCGAGAGAGGTTCTTCGTGCTCTAGAAGGAGGTATGGCCATGCCAGGAGCCTTTTTGGCAGTATGGACACCATTGCTGGGATCAAGGTAATCATCGACGTCATCTATCGCAACCCCAACGCGCTCTTGCTCTTCAGCGTAGCTCCGGAGATGCGATACTGCAGGCGATAGAAGGTCGGCTACGGCGCATATCTCAAGGTCCGTATGTGCCGAAATAATGCTGAACGTTCTGTTGCGGTGGTGTGCCATGGATCGTCTCCGTCGTGGCGTTAGTGTACATTCAGAAAGGGTATTCTTATGTGAGGCTTGTGTTATTTGAGAAACTGTCTCAGTTGCGGTAGCGGCCGAGTTCTGACATGATGATCCATCACCAGTGGGAAAAGCTACATGACACCCAAATCACGGGGTTAGAATACTTCGTTTTTAACTCACGCCCTCAAGAGTGGCACTTACTGAGATTAGCTGTGAAGCCCCTTGTTGTCGAGCCAGTACTGCTCTGCTGATCGAGAGAGCTAGACAACTTCGCGTCTGAAACACCACCGCCACCGCCACGGCTGCGACTTGATGTTGGGACGATGTCGCTCGAACGACCAGGGTTATCGCTGTCACTTGGGTCGGGGTTACGACCACCGCCTCCGTTTTTACTGTCAGCGCGGGAACGACCAATCCTCTTCTGGCTATAAGACTAGGGGTTGAGAACTATGTCAGCTCGTGACAAGAGACCCTATCATGATTGAAATATTCACCATAACAGTCTTAAGTGCCCTGAACGGAAAAAGTTAGAATATGCCGTGAAGAAGTACTGGATAAACAAACCTAATTTGAAGACTGCGACAACTACACAGTGTTGCAACTTCATACACACCGACAGAAGTCGAATTTGAAAGAGCCCGATGCATTGCATGTTTAACAAGGGATTCGAGATGGTGAATTTGGTAAGTACTGGAGAGGATCAACAATTGGCTCAACACCGCAGGTGCATGTTGAAGGGGGGTAATGAGCGCCAATGAGTAAAAATACTGCAATAGCGCGAGTGTGATTGGATAAGGCTCGGATAGATTGAAGGCGCGTGGCGTGAGGCGTGGGTCTGGACGCGCTTCCGAGGACCCTGGTGCGCCAGGGAGGTCAGGAAGCCCGACATCCATGGAAGATGATGGCAGGATCTCTATTGCCTGTCGAGCCCGCGCCAAGAACTTGTTCCTTTGATCTTTGAACCAGGGCCAACGATCCTCGAGAGTCTTCCTCGAACATTTGACTTTGCGCCCGTCATCACAGATGATTTCAAAATCGGCAAGAATACCCTCTTCTAGGGCTGATAATCCAAACTCCTGCATTGGTATATCGATCTGGAGAGGGGGAGGTTGATAGATTCCAAACGACTCCAAATCTATCACAGCAACGTGATCCCAACTGAGAAGCCGGCGGTTGTAATCTTCGATGAGATTGCCATTCCGGTTTCCGAAAATCATAAGTTTATTCGCCTCTGCCCACAAACAAGCACGAAACCAGGAGCCAGTCGCGACGGCGCTGCCCGGGTCAATACGAGACCAAGTCATAGTCAACATATCTAACGCCCAGATAGAATAAGATTGATATGTATGCGCCAGGTACGTGCCAGCAATGATGAAGTGCGTGCCCAAGATGGCACCTGAAGGAAATCGGAGTCCTGGGGGGAATGATGTGCCTGTCATATCTGAGGAACGATCCGTGATCGTGAAATCTGTGTCTGGCAATGGAGAAAAGACCTCGAACTCCCGCTTGACGTCTGTGAACTTTGTGACAGATGTTATCAGGCTAAACGAAGCTGTGACGACAGTTGACAACTTACGTTATAGTTGCTGTAAAGGTAGATATCATTCGGAAAGTTGTCAGTTGGGGGTGCTGAATATGGCATGTGGACGAACGAATCGGACGAGGTGAATGCTTGGGCTGCGGGAGGGGACTTGTCGGGCCGGAATCGTGTCCCAGGCGGACCCAACATGGTGGTCGTATCCGCTGAATGGTCTTCCTCTTGTGGTAATCGTACACGTTGGTTAGCGGAGACCGCTACACTACGATAGGTACCACAATGATGGGGAAAGCTTCGGCGCTGAACCCAGGCTTTACCCAATAAATCGTACACATAGATGTCATCCAGCCAAACGTTCGATAGGTCCTGGCCTCCGATGATGAAAAGACGGTCAGCCGAAACCGATGATAAGTGGGCGTATCGAGGCTTCGGGACTAATGTTTCCGTGCCCGACTCAGTAGAGGCGGTGTTAGTAGCTGTTGTGGGAAGCCAGCGCAGTATCGACAAGTCGAAGAAACGGACGTCGTTAAGCACACAAAGATCTTCTGGATTGTTAGAATTCGGAGTGCTGCCCATACCACCGAAAATAATCAGTTGATTGTTCCCTTGATCAAAAATTTGCATGAGAGCTGGGCGATGATAAATCTATTAGGGAAACTCACAAGTCTCTGTGCAGTGGAAATATCGTGCTTCTGGGATATCATCCTCAGGAGATGGTGTGATCCTCTCCCAGACGAAGGTTTCCAAATCGAACACGTATAGATCCGAGACCATGCGGCGCTCTGTGACCAGGCGCCCACCCTAATATGATGGATTGATGAGAAAGGACGATAGAGACCAAGTAGCAACGCACGAAAAGATACATCTTGGACCCTACGACTGTAGTAGATGCGCCCTACGAAAAAGATGAACGCTGAGTGGTAGACATGGCAAGATGCAAGCATACCACAAGCTTCGGAGGGACGTCACCGGTCGTCTTCCGACAGAACGTCGTCAAGTCGGATATGGAGTGCATTTTTCAGAATTGAATGCGCTCGCTGGGCAACGAGGCAAGATGTATAACTTAGGACTAGGGCGTTGGGAAGGAAAGAGAAGAGTGAAAACCAGGAGATGAAGGGTTGATGAAGACCTCCAAGAAATCATTTCACTGGATGTATCTCAGATCTTAATCGGAACATGCCGGCACGTGCAACACCAAGTCCTATTTTCATCCCTCAGAACTTTCCAAAGTTTATACTTGACTAGCGCTGTTTTGTTTTTACGTCGAGGACTCTGAAACGGCATGCACTATTCCAATCGAGGATCGCTCACAAACGAACCATTCTGATTCATCGTCGTCAACGTCAGTCACATTGACGGTCCAGTGAGTAGCTGCCCATCACTTGCCAACGCACTCTGTCCCCACCACATATCAACGGTGGCACAATACTTCTAGCCATCAGTACCTGTTCCTCTTCAATTTCAAATTCAGTGTTTCTCATAACCAGCGATGTCCATGGCTGCATTGACAACTCTCCAGGCTGTACTGACTATGTGGTGTGGGCACTGTCACTTACTAAATATTTGTTCAGATTAAAACTGGGGAGTCCCTCGGTCAAAGGGCGCCGACCAGTACCTCGTTACCACTTTAGTCAAACACCTCCCCGGGGAACTCAATTCATTCTCCATCTCGCACACAAGGGTCAGGGCTCGTGCCATTAGGCAATAGTCCCCCCGTTACGGTCCGATGAAGCTATCGAAATGCTATCTTGCGCATGTTGAGGGGATCAAGCTTAACATCTCCGCTTCGCGGTCCGACTAGTAGTAAGAGAGAGAGCTTGCAAATCGAGTCATTTGCGCTGACGCCCATAAAGGACGAGAGGTGGCAACCTGTGGCAACTGAAGGGCCATATAGGTTGGCAACTGTTCCTGCCCCTACTATCAGGGAAAATGTTTGAAACAAGTCGAGAGCTTCAGCGGTTGCTTCTAGCTGGCAGCAAGCCTATGTGATTGAACACGCACACCTGTGTGAGTCCAGTTTGGCGACAGTCGTTCGAGCCTGCTCATGGATACTGCGCTAAGCGAGTACGCCGCCTTCTCCATCAATCTGTTGCTGTGTCCGAGGTAAGCCTATCTGTCATCACAATTAATTCACAAACTTGCATCCTGATTCGAACAGACGCTGAGTTAGCGAGTCTCGGCTCGCCCCAAGTTAAGTTTGTGTTTACCAGCCAAGTGCACCTCACACAACCCGTGAGTTAAGCTACTCCTAATCGAGAGTCTACTGACGCGCCAGGTGGCCTATCTTTGTACACAGATAGGCAGATTGCACGTAAACAGAAGCGAAGTCATCCAGTAAAAATCGTCCAAACACCGTATGAGCCAGTCACAGCAGACTTTGAGGTTGGTAAGTCCTCAATCTTACAGAAAGAAAGTCAAGTGGGTTGTAAGCGTTGTAGAGATTATCATTCGCTCATTCCGAGTACTGGGTCCTTTCAAGGATATTTGAAACGCCCACTTCGGCAGGAGCTGTGAACCCGAGAAAGATTGAAACTGATTGTGGGATACGATAAGATGGAGATGCCGTACATGGAGTACTCGCTTTGAGTCGCTTATGGGGTTCGTGATGAGTTAAAGTTTGTTCGTTGTGTGCTTCTTCTCGCGCTTGCTGGTGTTCGTCAGAATATGATTGTTCTAGAGAGCTTCTCACATGACGCAGCTAGTCTGTGATCCGCGGTTGTCATACAGTGATGCGAGGTGGTACGTGAACTTCGCGGATATTCGGGAGCTTTGATTCAGAGTTCTGCCATGTAACTCGTTGTTTTTGCATAAGAGAACCCGATCAGCCTGAGCTTGATAGAATAACACATTGTGTGGGATATAATTCACGGAATTGGTGAACTTAGTCAGTAGTAGCCTAGTCCTCCCGCACCAGTCTGGTCAAGGAAACTACGACTCACGAGCGACGTGTCGTTGAACGAAGCCATTTGAATCCCCGAACCAAGCTGATTTAATAGGCATTATTATATTATTATCCTTGACAACGGTCGAATTCATGCTCTTTACTTGTACCATTACCTACATCACCGCGACACCTCGCAGATTCATCCCGGTGGCACTATCATCGTCTTCTTTTGCCTCCCTTCGATCTACAGGAGCTTCTCTCGATCATTCATGTCCTCAGTCTCTGTTACAGAATCAGCAGATTGCGTTCAAGTCCAAGGCCATGTCCAATATGATACCCCAGATCATATCACCCCGTCAAATGTCCACACATCTCCCCTAGAACAATTTCATATCTGGTTCAACCAAGCACGAGAAGCCAATGTCCGCGAACCAGATGCCATGTCTCTCTCCACAGCAACGACATCGGGTATACCTTCTTCGCGCATGGTGCTCTTCAAGCAGCTAGACAAGCGGGGCTTTGTTTTTTATACTAATTATACTTCTCGCAAGTCTCGAGAACTGGAACAGAACCCCCAAGCTGCCCTGCTTTTCTTCTGGCGTGAGATGTCTAGGCAGGTGAGGGTCCTTGGCAGGGTCGAGAAGTTGTCGAAAGAGGAGAGTGAGGAGTACTTCAAATCCCGCCCTGTCGGCACCCGTCTGGGCGCATGGGCAAGCCATCAGAGCAGCGTCATTGGGGAAGATGACCTAGTACACCGATTAGCGGAGGTTCAGGAACGATTTGGAGTCCAGGCATCTGACAAAGAAGGCGATGTCCCATTACCTGACTTCTGGGGTGGATGGAGGGTAATCCCCAGGTAGGTTTTTTTCCCTATTCTTAGCTACAATTCAATCTTACGCGTTGAATTTGCGCAGCGAAGTCGAATTTTGGCTTGGAAAGCCTTCACGGCTTCATGACCGTGTCCGTTATCTTCGTGTGGAAGGTTCGCCCGACAACCAACCACAGTGGACGATCGATAGATTGTCCCCGTAATCTCCAACATCAGGATAATCACCCGGACCGATACCGCTCTGATGGGTAGCAAATATGAATTCATCACATTTTCAAATATCACGGCGAGCTGCGCATCGCGGTCTTGTCATCGTTGTAGAATTCGAGATTACGTTCTGACACGATATTTTGAACAGAGACTTGTCGGGACCTTTACACCAAGTCCAGAACAAACCTCAGACATTTCAGCGTCCAATGCGACTGTACAAATATGCGCTGGAGAACGTGCCCAGGCAATTGGGCCATGAGGCTACGTGCGAGAATCACGAGTTGTGTGGGACAGTCGGCGGCTGTTCGAGCAGGGCCAGGCTATACTTCTAATAGGACTGTTGCGACGCTGTGCTCTGTTGCAGGATCTATCAGAGTTCAAGGCAGCATGGTAAAACATCGGGTGATCGCATACTTATGAGTCAGATCTGTGGGGCTGAATCCATTCAAAGTCGCTCATTCAATTCTACATTTAGAAGGATGCTAAATTATTGAACCCGACGCTGGTATTTAATCAGTATTCGACGAGGGTGCACACTACATAACCGCCAATGCAACATGGTCCAGAGTTCACTTTAATCATGTGCAATTCAGAATGGACCAAACCTCGGGCAGTCGGTTATGATCATGAAATGCAAGTCACAGATTAATTACAATCAACACAGCTCCACTAAAATGAGATATTACAGAACTTGGCAAACGCAGCGCTTAAGGACATGAAAACTGCTGGAGATTCTTAATTATTCGATGGCCTAATTGGTTCGACGCGCGGAACCTTCTCGAAATGAGCGGTATGCTTGAGCAACATAGTAGGAGATGACCCATCGCCCTGCGAGATGATGCGTCAGCTCGGTATAAACGACTGAGACTAGCACCGCGCACAATCATGGAAGTCGGGAACCCCGGATCAAACGGGATGATGCTTTCCAAATACTTGATCTGTTCCGGAGACAGGGATATATCCAGCGCCTCGAGGTTCCCATATAGTTGCTCGACCTTGCGCCCTCCAACGAGGGGGAAAACGTACGGCGTTTTCTGCATAAGGTATGCGATGGCCACTGCATTCCCCGTTATCATCAATGTATTTTTAAGATCGATGTAATGGAATTTACCAGCGGTGATGTGACTGGCGCCGACCTCCTTGGCTACCTTCTCTAACGCATGAGAAACCCTCTTTTCATTTTCATTACGTTCCCAACCTCCGGTCAACATCTCTCTCCCCTTCTCTCCCGTTTCCCTGCGCTTCTGCTCCTCTTCGTCTGTGCGGAATTTACCGCCGGCGAGAACATTCCAGGGTGCGAGTGTCATACCTATTGTTTAGGACTAATTAAAAAGTTCTCCGCACAAGAAGCTGCGGCGGTACCTTCAGCGCAGGGCCATGGGAATTATGTCGCGCTCGAATGAACGCTCCAAAATGTTCCACATCCCTTGATAGATTACAAAAGGAGTTTTCCCGTGATCACGAGCGTATTGATTTGCTTTGGACACAATCCAGGCAGGTGTATCAGAGATACCCTTATAAGTGAGTTTTAATCAAAGATATGACAGGGGATCCTGATGTGCGTTACCAGGTAGAGAACCCTGCCCTGCTGGACAAGGATGTGTAATCCGTTCATGACTTCCTCAACACTGGTGTCGAAGTCCCACCAGTGAAGATATAAGATGTCGACGTAAGATGTTCGGAGTTTCTTCAGGCTTGCCTCCACACTGAGTCGCATCGACTTGACGTTGTTTCCGGTGTAATTAACCTTTTGTGCTTCATTGGAACCTCGTTTGAAATTGAAAGAGTACTGATAATCCTCAGCTCAAGTAAATTGACGTCATGGGAACGACAGACCTTTGTAGCAATGACAAGCTGGTCACGAATGCCACGCTTTTCAGCCCACTCGCCAATGATCTCCTCTGAACTTTCGTCTTGGCTAAGGTGTTTCAGTTCAGTGGGGTTCACAGTCCACAGTATGGTGCTCACTAATTATTCGCGGTATCGATAAAATTCCCGCCTGCATCGAAATAAGCGTTCAACATCTTCTCTGAGGATTCCTTGTTCATGGCACCCATCCCGTATTGGTGCCATTTGTCCCCAATGGACATGGCTCCCAATGCAAGTGGGGAAACGTGCACGCCCGCAGTGGGGGACAGGGTACGATAGATGCCGAGCTTAGTGGGCGGTTTTGGAGCAAGTTCATAGAGACTCATGGTGGCAACAAAGAGAATATATCTTTCACCTTGATCAATATTGTCCTGACTTTTTAACCCCTCACAGGCGTCGATGACGTCGAGGCATCATGAAGATCAAGACAAATTTCCATTTATAGATAATGTTTGCAAGTCCGGCCAACTGAGCACACAATATTTCAACGGGTAAGTACTGTGGACAAGTAAACTGTACATTAAATTAAAACCGAAAGTCAAGCGTGTATCGGTAGAAGCGGTGAGACAAAAGGTCCATTTGTAAACTGAAAATTGTTCAAACTTCAAGATATTCTGGTACGTGACATTCCTACTTGTTCACAAGTAAGCTTTCGTTCGCATCAGCACCCATGTGCATGTGTTAAACAATGACTTGCCTGTGATTACATGCCACAGAAGCTTGTGGCTACCTGTGTGGCGGTAGCAGAGACCTTGCCTGCAGCGACACCAGTGTTGTCCGTCAACTTGTTAAATGCCTCAAGGGACAGATTGAATGTGTACGCTGCATCGACAGCGGTGATGTAAATGCTCTCATGTTTCCCAGTGGGAGTAGTATACTGCAAGTTCCAGCAGGTACCACACAGAGCCGAGTTCCATGTGAGGTTAGGAATACCCCCAATGTTGGGGAAAGACGGAAGAGATTCGAAAGTGGTGTAGCCCTTTGTCAACAGGCCATTGGCACCGTTAGAGCAAGCGACTTGGGAGAGGGAAGTGGCAGAATTGTCATAGAAGCTGTCGTAGGTCACATCGACCTGCGTCGCAAAAGCGGGAAGAGCAAAGACGGAGAGAAGAGCGACAGCGGAGGAAAGCTTCATTGTGCAGACAAGTGGTTTGAATACTGACTTGTTAATACTGGGTTGTTAATACCTGACCTCTGTATCTTAACCAGGCTTTATAGTCCATGCCCATGAACAAATGGAGCGCGCATAGCCAGAACTTGGACCTGACTCACCACCTGCACATCAGGATGAAACGCAGCTAGACCGTAAAAGGCGGAGGTCAGTAGTGGACTCAAGTGCCCGATGACAGTTGTCAATTATCGTACCTGCAAACCTGTGAAACAAGGCAGGATACATAGCGGGACAAGAAGACCGTTTAAAACTCACGGTGACCTTGGTACTAGAAACGACGACGACATACACTGAACTTAGGGGCTTTTGCATAACACCATCATTGCCTGCCCAGGCGGCTTCGACCACCGACAGGGTTGTCTCCTGTCTTGGCAGTATATTGCTGTGTAATTTTGGGCGCGAAATAAGGAGAGAATGAACACATGACAGCACAACTAACCCAATGCAGGGCAATTCAATCATCGAAAGGTCACAGTGCATGTGTACTTGCCTGCTGCGGCCATGTCTGCATTGATATATGCCTTTAGTCATTCTTGAATGTTGTCAATAAGCCAACCACATCATAAATCTGCAACAACCCTATGAAGCTGTAAAATGGACATCGGCAATTAACTTTGACATGGATAAATAGCGCTGTGCTGGCCGGACCATGTCAAGGCCGTGTTTGTCCATATTGGAGATTGCCGGCCCTGACAAAAGGACGACAGCACAAGACATGAAAACGAACCTGCACAGGAGCATCTGGCAGTAAACCGATGAAGTTCGAAATCAAGTTTTGTTGATGAACATGCATTATGAGTTCAAACGTGCCTCTGGTATGCTTCTTCATCGTGATTTTGCAACAGACTTGAGTCATAAATATCTATGGCTTTGGAAGGTGAAAATGGATGGGTTCTATTATTTCGAGCTTTAAGCTTCGCCTTTCGCTGTAAGCGAGTAAGCCTTCAGCCCTGGTCTCATACACAGATTTTGTACCAGCGTCACCACCCTTTACCTACTTTTGTATAGCATCATCTTGCAGATTGCATCTAAATGGGATTGTGGGATGAGCTAGACAAGAAAGATGAGAGCTGGCAGGAATCTTGTTGGCGACAACATTGAGAGCGCTGAGGAATTTCACTATATCAGGTCAGAGGGACAAAAAAAAATCAGTTTAGGATGGGGCGGGCAGGAGAGAGCAACGAATATCTTGCCCGGGGGGGGGGGGGGACGACATCTGCTACTGCGAAGGGGCTGAACGAGATTATGGCGGTAGCCACAACAATCTCAGCTGACAGATAGAATGCTTGATCAAAGAACCTGGGCTGTGCGAACAATTCAATTACTCGCGACTGAACTCCTTAGAGCCCAGAAGCAGCACACCGTAAGCAGCGGATCTCGCACAAAACATACTGATTATTCTCACGTGAACCCCCCGATGCTCTTCTTGAGGTTTGCATCTTTAGCGAAGTCAATTAGGTACCACGATGGTCAGACCAATTTGTTGACTGATAGCGGCACAGCGAGCGACGCTTTTGACCTGGACTTTGAGACTAGTATGAGTATGTAGTGGAGTCGAATTGCAGAGGATTGGGGCACGCCATTGCTGAAATGGGCTCCAGATGCTGCTACTGCTGCCTGCAGGCAAGGCAGAAGGTCATCAAGACCCCGAGTAGCAGCCTGAGGGCAGGTTCTAATAGAATGCGCGTCAATGTTAGCACGAATGCCGGGGATGGTGCTCTGTTCGAAAACCCGTGGGCAGCTGAAAATCGAGAATGGTTTCATGCATAGAATGACACCCGGAATATATTCCATGTAGAGTGAGGACTGAACCAGTCTGATGAACTGATATTTGTATGATCGACGCCAGCGGTGAGAAGAGACTCGTACAGCTCTCCACATGCCCACTAACTCTGTTAAAACGTTCAAAATGCTAGGCAAGTGCGCAAAGTGATTTAGAGTAACATACTTTGGCCTTGCCGAGTGTCATGGAACCTTGAAAAGTGAGAGTTGTTGAGAGGATTTAATGTGTGATGAGGAAGTATCGCTTGAAGCCGCGAGCTACAACATCGGTGGCTGTACATGGTCTCAGATCTCACTGCCGAGCCAGCCTGTTCGTGCTTCACTTCATGTTCACAATCAACCACTTCCGACCAACTGCATTGGCCCGCAGAACACCGTGCATACGTTCCTACTCAAAAAAATCCCCAGTAATTCGACCAACCTCAACTCAAAATCAGAGCGCTGAGCAAGATAATGGAGACTTCCGTCCACCATGGGTGTACTCCGCGTCCCACATCCTCACCTATACCCTGATACCTAGTGAGTTTTCACACTGTCGCAGTTGGCTGATGACCATGGTAAACTTACTCAAAACGATTAGCTGCTATGGTCTATTGCGTCTTCCTTGCTGATTGGGGCGAGCGGGAGCATGTCTTCTCGCCAGTACGTGTCTCATCTATTTTTTAGCTCATGCCTTACCTGTGATCTTCTAGGTGCGCAGATGGACAACGAAATTCAAGGAATCTTTTTTTTCTCTCTCTCCAGACGAAGCCTCCTTGATTGAAAAGCCACAACCGCCGACGACCAAAGGGCTACCGATCACAAGAGGAAACTAGACAGATAGCCGTCCTTCATGACCAACATGTATTCAACTTGCTGAAGGATGTAGTCTGTTTGCCTTTGGATCTCGATACCCTGCCTAGTAATGATGAGAGAGCCATCATGATGCGTTTAGAAGCCACCCTGCGGTATTAATATCTTCAGTGGACGGAAGACAAAGAGATAACACCACTCTTTCTGAGAATGCACATGCTTAAGTTCGCGAGAGGAAATAAAGAAACGATGACTAGCTAGCTAGGGGATAGGGTGCGGTTTGACGCGTCCAATAATTTAGCGTTGTCGGTTGGTTGTCGGTGGCTGAATTTACTTGCAAACCTTGAGGCGAAAAACTGTGCAGCACACGGAACCATGCAAACGGCGAGCACTCCAGCTCCTTACCCTCCAATACATCCTCCAATACAAAATGGATACCAGCCCCTCACAGGTGCGGACAGATGTGCTGCATCATCGACTGTATATTAAGTACATCCTAATGACAGAATCTGAAATTTACGCCATCAAACGACAGTACTTGGGGCTGCTTCCTCCCCTACAAATAATAGATATCTGTCTTACATTTGAGGCTCATGCACCCCTCCATGTAAAAAGTACTGTGTGGCCGTATGATATTCGAGCTGCAATTGCAGCAATCCAGGCCCAAAATGCACAGGTCTCTCAGCATGCACCAGCTCAACAGCTGAGCCCTCCAGTAGACTCTGGGGATCAATCTAAATCTACATCACCGCCCAAGGATTCGCCTTCTGATACAGGAGACAGAACTGCTTCATCCTCTTCTGAGCAGCCGCCAGTTTCCTCTGCAACACATGGCCCGGCCTCTAGTAGTACAACACCTCACCCGTCTGCGGCAGCTCACCCACACCCACCACCGCAATCCCTTCCGCACTATCCACATCAACCCTATTACCATCCTTCTTATCCCCATGCTCCATACTATCCTGCGCCACCTCAAACACACTACAATTTCCCCCATCCATTTCCCCCTTATCCTCACCCGCCTTCGGCTCAATACCAACCAAACCCGCCTCCACCGCCTCCGCCAAGTCACGCACCACCGTTATTCACAAGTGCACCATTAGCACATCCCTCGCATCCTCCAGAACCAAACCCATCATCAAATAATGTAGATGACCTCCCCAGTTATGAAGAAATGATTGTAGAGGCTTTGATGGATTTCGGGGACCCAGAGGGGTGTGCACCAAAGGCCCTTTTTAGTTGGATGGCGTCACACTATCCGTTACAGTCGAATTTTAGGCCTTCAGCTAGCCAGGCTCTCCAAAAGGCCTTCAAACGTGGACGTCTAGAAAAGGGGAATAACGGAAAATACAGACTGAATGTCAACTGGGAAGGTGGGAATGTAAGCGCAACCCTTTGATTTTGTTATAACTGCTAACGATGTTGTACTTCAGACTTCCAAGAGAACTACTCGTCGTCCGCAGACTCAGGCTCAAACTGCATTGTCTGCCCATCAGGGACATGCATCATCGTCACCTTTTACTCATATTCCCCTCGTCCATGACGCAGATGCTGGTACATCATCGTCTCAGCCACATGCCTCCGCACAAGGACAACCTGGCCATCCTTTTGGCTTTGGTTATCCAGGGCCATCCACGTCTGCGGCAAATCATCGCCCTCAGCCTGCCCCGTCGGAAACACACGCTGCCGAAAGCCAGGTTCGAGAAGGCAGCGATGCTTGGGAAGCGGCCCAAAATATTCTCAAAGCCATCAATTTTGGACAACTGTTTCAAATATCCAACGAGGATGGAGCGCCAATACATACAGATTCCGCGACAGCGCCACCCCCGGTATTTGCCGGTTCCCTTGAGGCATCGTCGACATTCGATAGTCAAGTAGTTTCGACAATTATGAGCACATCCCTGCCACCTCATAATTCCGAAACTTTATTGCGCACTGAATTAAGCAGCGATGAAAGGGCAGCGCTGCAGGCTGAACTTGCCCTCTTAGCCGCTCAGCTGGCGGAGTTTGCTGATGTGAGCGAGGACGAGCTAGCCCAAGACCTCAACCCTCCCAGAAGCATCGAGGAGGGTTATGTTTCCGTTGCGACCACAAAATTACACGATTTCTCTGATTCCGCCCAGCCTCCGGCGGAGCAGATGAACAGTGACGATGACGATGACGACGATATGGACATGGTTGAAGTACACGTACCGATGGCGTCGTTAATAGCGTAATTATTCTTTGTGATTTTTGATGTACCTGATGGGAATATTAATGAAACTGTAGTTTTGAATGATCTGATGGTTTCTCATCAGCACTGTAGCGCCAGTACTCGCGATGACTCCCTCCTTCGAGGCTCTGAAAGGATGTTCTGTGCCAGGCGGGGTTTTCCGACAACTTCAACCCTTGAGAGGTACGAACTTTCCCCTGAACATGGCATATACATGACTTGCGATCCATCAATGATATCATCTAACATCAGGTGTTACGCACTGTGGGCTTTGCGTGATCACAGTGAGCAATCCTTGGCTGGTATGACGACACGCATTTCGGTGACCCGGAGAAAGTTCATGCAGTCCAACAAGTCATGCAATGCCGTTCCTCGGGACTCAACCTGATGGATACTTCTGTGGAGTACCAACTTATCTATTGCTTAATAACCTGCCTTCTCGTCAGTCCGCAAAGGTCCGTGATTGATCAACGTTACTGAGTGGTGATTGCGCACAGGTGTGTTACTGATTACGTGTGGTGTGATTGAATATGGCATATTGGAAGATTATGCCATGCTCCCAACAACTTCATAGACCCTGTTGTACTGTGAGACAGTAAAGTCGTTCATCCAAGGGTGCGTGGCTCGCACTATCCAAACACCAACTTGCACTGCCCACAACTGTGTCACTGAACTCCAGTTCAATTTGTTCTATTTGGTGCCCGCGTCTCATCTGACAGGCCACGGCATCCAGCGCAGTGGTTCAAGGGACCGATAGTATAGATCATCAGGTTGATCGCACTTATCCCGTGAGCTATGGGATCTGTTTACGATTGGTTGCGGCACACATATTCAGTGCGGTTGTCTCCGTTTGATGCTTTATGTATTGACCAGACTCTATATTAGGAAAATACGCTTTCAACGGCAAAGTTCCTAGATAATCCTTGTAAGCTCCAATAAATCAGATTAGAGGTGCTTACCAGTCAAGTGTCGACATCATGACACCATGGAACAGTGCAGGGTACAGGAGTGTAGTTATGCACCCAGTGAATATTCTACATTCGTACCGTTCCAAAAGAATGCTCGATCTGGTCCATCCGTTGAGAGCCGTAGAGTATTTCGGTGGCCGAGGAACGCTTTTGCCTTGTGCAACAAGTTCTAAACGATCGATAATACCATACCTCCGGGAAGGATGTGTAAAATATCCAATGCTACCGACAGCGTGGCGCTGGGTTGTCACAAGGCTGCAGTCAAAAAGAAGCGTTTCAGCCGACCGTGAGGCGAATTCTCAAATTCTTTCTAGACTTCGGGACTTGTTACTTCCGTTAACTGCACTGCACTATCCTGCCGGTCAGCAGGGAAAGATACCCGACGCTAGTGGCAGGCAGTCTTTTGTCATGAACTCATCTAACGTAAACTGATCCCTTGCGAGCTGATCTAGATAAGCTCCAGAAAATGCTTGAAGAAAATCGGGCAAAATGTGCTGACGCTCAAATGCGACTGGAGGCGAGAGCTGTCGCTGAAAGGGACGGTGAAGCAGGATGGGACCAGTTTTATGCGGAGATACGGGGGAAAATTCATAGCCTGATGGATGATTCGCCCGAGATTAGGACATCCCGTAAGCTGAAACGCTTCAGTTTCCTGGATCTTTGGCTTTATCTCTGATATCGAGTAGATATATCGATGGAAGTTCTCTTGGAAGCATCTCGGCAAGTTCATCACGAGTCGCTGGCTGTTATCGGGGCTTTCGCAGAAGGTAAAGCAGGCCTACACATTTAAGTCACCAAATGCTGATTATCAGGAAAATGCGATAATCAGAGCGCCGGGCGCAACGAGACGCCGAACATGAGGAATTATGGCGTCTGATAGGGGAGCTCAATGCAAGCAGATGATATTATGATCGCAATCATGCACACCACGAATCTGATATTTCCATTGCGAAATTGCGAGACGGTCCAAAATGCATGAACATACAATTGAGTGGATTGGTACAGAAGGGCAGTCACAAATGCAAGCTCGTACACGCCGCGTCATTTAAAAGTCATTAATTGATCTTCAACAATTCAACCTCAAATTTCAAGGTCGAGTGCGGTGGAATGACGGGTGGAAAACCGCGTGATCCGTAGGCCTGGGACAATGTCAGACCAAGAGTTGATCTTCATGAGATATTCACCCACAAAATCAGAAGTGGCTGTTAAGTAGGCTTTCTGGCCTAACGATAGTTGCGGCACGCCTAATGAATCATTGAATATTGAACAACAAAAGATGCAGTGAAGTCACAAACCTTCATCCCATCCCTTGATCACCTTACCGACGCCTATTTGTGTCACGAAAGGGTCTTTACTATGGATAAATGATCGTCAGCTATAATCATGGACAAGAGGTGCGATGCTTGCCGATCTCTGCTCGAATCAAATACTGTGCCATTATCGAGTGTGCCCACGTAGTGAATCGTGACCGTGTCTGTTGCGATTTGAGGCGATCTAAGTTGAACACGATTCGGAGATACTGTACTTACCACCCCGTTTGGGGAACGTTTTGCCGTCACCAGGAATGATTGTCTCAATACTGACGCCCTGTTTGAGTCATTAGTGATAGAGGAGAATGTTGGCGGAGACGCGGCGCGCTCACCATTGTACACGGTGACACGTACCAGGTGCGGGGAGATAGATATGATAGGGATTTGTGGCAACACTTATAGTGGCGGGGAGGCGGAGTGCGGATCTTGATCCGAATCTGGTAATCCGCTACAGTCGATAACATTGAACCCAATACAAGTGCCACTTGCAGGAACGTTATCGATATCGGTTCAACATCGTATGATCCAAATGATCAGCGCTCAACTCCCGGTGGTAGACGGAGTCTAATTTCCAGCGTAAGTCCCCCTTCGTTCTTGTTTGTATCTTCCTATGAAGCTCCTCAACGATGGGCAGCTGGTTGCGCGCCATTGAAACCATCGATCATAATCAAAGATGAAGGTCAAAGTGCGAACTGAGAAACAATTTGAATTCTATCAAGCCAGGTCATCGATCGAGAGTCGAGACCGCCGTACCTGTGGATAGGTCCCGACTTGTCTTATGCGGGGACAGATAAACGTTCAGAGATATTGCCTTTACGCGGGGGGGAAGGAAATATCTTTTCTTGTTCGTGGATACTCCTCGATTTATAGGTACGACAAACTACCCCGAAGCAACGAGGTGGAACAATGGTTCCGATATCCGAGCTGCATGCACAAATCAAGACAATGGCGAAAATTTATTATTTCTGTTGATCACATCTCGTGATGGAAGAAAGGACAAATCATCCCCGCAATCCACAACTTCCCGATATAAGAAGCCCTTCTGCTGGACCGAATAGCGAAGAAGGTGGACGGTGGCTGTCTCTAACTTGTCGTAGGGCACCGAACGCGTGGATCAATTCATGCAAAGTATGAGACTTTGTTATAAAGACCTGTCGTTGTATCAAAACCGACCGTTGACCTTGGAGTCACAGATATTATGGACAACAGAACATTTTCTGGCCAAGACCGCAAACGTGGCCGAGAAGTAATGGGTCTTTGCAGCCTTGACAGATAGTCGTGGCAGATGATAAGTTGTCGGAATACCGTGACGGCCCGGCGAGTGGTGTGCGACGAGATGACGCGTCAGTTGAAGAGAAGATGAGCTAGTAGTGCCACTGGATCATGATCCAGGTCGAGGGTCAACGTCTGTCAACGTTTCAACCCGCCACATCAGACTCGCTGAGGAGCCTGTTAAAGCAAAAATTAAAAACTTGAACTACACAAACATGCAAAAAAAGGGTCTCACGGAACTTCAGGCGTGGGAGAGCTGTTAGTGGCACTGAACTTGAAATTGGCTAGAACACAGGCTGATTTTTCTCGTCCAGCCTAGTAGTCACAATGGATGTGCCATGATGGCTGCGATGCAGGTTGTAGCGTCACCAACGAGCTACAAGTGGGTGGAAGTCCTCATTGCCAGTCCTCGGGTGATGTTGGGCGCCATTGCAGAATTTCTCGCAATCATAGTGAGTCGGTATGTCATCAGGGAGCACGAAACGTTGACAATGATTATCGATATAATCACACTATGCAGACACAGGTCTAGAAGCCTTCTGACGCTGTTAATATTGGCTGCGAAAGAAGAAACGAAAAAGTCATATAAGTAACACCATGACACACTCAACGAAGTCCCAATACCACCCAGATCGTCCGTCGGCCACTTTTGATGCCAATCGATCCCCCACGAGTCTCCCGGTAACCTGTAAGTAGATTCTCACTTGGGATTTTAGAGTAAGGTGGAGAGAAGGCTTACTATAGTCCAGTGCTTAATGCCGTTCCTGTGCTCACACAGAAAGCAGGTACTCCTCCAGTACCGTGTTATCGTGCCGCAGGGTTTCCTAGTTTCAGGCACTTCGAGCTCAAATTTAACCAGCCACTCATAATCGATTCATGACATTTCTAGGAAGGAATTTTCCGCCACGGCCACATGAGAATTAACCGCACATGTGCTGTCATAGATGCTCTGGTCGGCTTCCGGTACCCTGTGACGCAACGCCGGCGGTAAACATGTGTTCCCACTTTTTGCCTTTTCCCCGGCAAGTATCGCTATGTGCTCAGGCTCACTTACAGGTGTCGCATGAAGCTTTCCTAGGCGGTGAAATGAGTGAAAGAACTCGGAAACGGCAACCTCGCTGAACAACCATTCTGAAAAGAATTTGCGCGGCGTCTGAGTATTCAGATTTCGAAGCGGTAACTGTTTACCGTTATTCAGCATTCGTCTTATCTATCTAGGTGCATCAGCTGTAGACCATCAGCCGTAGGACTGTTGATCTTACAGCATGCTGTCAGCGCTGGGCGAAATCGCACTGCAGCAAATCCGCTCAAGGTAAGTACTGCCTTATGTAAATATTTTGTGACTCTTGTATTTCTGGTACATTAAAATGGTGTTTTCGGTCGCCGGTAAGTACCGCAATTCATATTTTCAGTATTTTAGATTTTTACTTACCATCAACCCCACTCTGAAAGAAGAGGTTCTGTTCGGCGATCACCGTAAGGGGCGAGTCACCACTTCATGAATGTACCATTGATCCTCGACCATGCGATCGCACGTCACAGCAGGGCACGCGATCACCGGATACCTCAGGTTATGCAGCGTTCTGCGACGTGGCAAACGCAAGGATCGGTCCTTAAATGTTGTATTCTGGCTTGTTGCTGGGTAGTGATACGTCTGTCTTGCTTGTCATGCTGCTTGTGAGTACTAGGGGCTGGGCAGGATGCATATGCCTCCTGACGGAAATTTCCTACCGCTAATATTGGACTTCCCCTTGGCCCGGATCTCAAATAGGTCTCAAGAGAAACACCCACATGCATATGTATAGGCATATCTCATGGTCTCTTCCTACAGTCACTATGCAATTAGTCCGTGCCCGATAACGTTTTAGGTTGTGCACTTCCTTACCCACAATGCGCACAGCTGTGCGAGCGTGATTCCTTACGTGCAGTAAAGTCTAACTGTATAAATCACACGTCGCGATGCTCCTTATGGACAAGTGAGAAACAATGGGATAAACAGTTTGAACTACTATCAACCTTCACATACAGTAAAGTTGAGTTTCCTCAGGCTAGCTGGGATGCCGGGAGGGTAAATACGTCAGAGTACGTCCCACACACGGAAGCACCCTTATGTAAAGTAGGGAGACCCTTCGTCCGAGTCGGTGCGCGTAACCTAGCTAATTCTTAGGTTTCCCCGCACCTGCACACAGTGCACAGCAATCATGAGCGTGGATGTCAATTAAAGCTCAGGTCAGAACATCTTGCTTCTCCCATTTTGTGCAGCTGTGCTCATCTACTCACTTCTCAGCGCCTACGCCAGGCACTGTAATATCCGTCCCTCTTGCATTATTTCCTGGACATGCAGCAGTAGGTCACTACCACAGGCGAAATGAGAGGTTAGCATACGATGATGCAGCCTCAGTGATAATCACCGTAACATGCTGGTATCGCGGGCTTCCGTCATGATATATATATCCGCGGTTTTCTGCGTCCCTGTATCAAGTATCTCGCAGCCGCGCGATTGACACTGACGCGAGGGATATGTTTCTGGAAGGTGACGTGGACAGGGAAAGGCGGAAGCCGCGAACTACGTTACCCCTGCATCAACTGTCGTTTCGGGCCGCCAAACGAGTATTCATACCCCAGACAGGCAAAATGTGCGCGACATTGTGGAATAGTAACGTCGATGTATCAAAAATATGTGTCAAGTTAAAATTTGCTCGTCAGGTATCGAGACGGCAGGTGCTGGGAGCAGTCATGTGTGTTTGATATTCGTGGCAGGTCACATCGGGCATCCCTGACTGCTGGATGTGTAACACCCGGACGTTGTTTGATGAGTGCAGGATCGTGGGGATGCGTATCAGACGCGTGGCATCATAGAGACTCGTAGAAGCGTCTACCCTGCTCACACGCGCGCACGCGTTCGACGCCTATCGAGCTGAGAGCATTATTGGTTGAGACTGAGTTTAAAAGAAGATGTGTGTCATGAGTCAAAATACCTTTTATCGCAGTCAGCAACATTGGTGGCATAGCGAGCTCCGGAGGTATAATTGGTCGTGGGCCCCCACATGCCCTCCCTGGCCGAGGTGAGTGCAACCGCCCAGTTCCGGTATCAATGAGAGTGCCTCACGCACAGTAATCTCAGCGATATTCCCCATCCATTTCCGGAGAGGGGTAACCACTCCAATCTAGGAGAGATGGGGCTGTTTCAATATATGATCAGGCCCCAAGTGGCTCAGAACGTAAGTTTCGTCACATGTTTCACGCCGGAGGTCATTAACATGTACTTACTAGGGAACGAGTGCTGTAACATATTATGTGCTGCTCATTGCGCGTCGTACCCATTCCCACATGCGGGATAATAAGTTCCAACACAAACGTGGTTTCAAGTCATATCCGAACTCCGGAGATCCGGGTCAGCTGGAACATGCTGGTTTTCAGCACCGTTCCGTTGATCGCAAAATTGGATTAGTATGGGGCAAGTTAACCCAAGTCCCACAGCGTAAGCCGTGTCCGTCGTCACGATCCAGAGTTGCTGCGGAGAGTGTTGAGCGCTGTTGCGGCAGGCACGGAACATGTTTGAACCAAGCGATGTTCCTGTGTCAAGAGCTGTGTTAATGATTCAACAAACTGGTGCATTGGGCTATGGTGCTGGCCTCCGTGCACAGGCCAAATACATGCACCCGGCGCGTGGGGTAATACTTACCTCTGAGGGTTGGGGTACCAAGGGGCCACTAGTGCGATTCTGGACTCTCGTCCCGGGATGGATTTACGCCCTTCCGTGACCATCTCAGATGGAACGATCCGAACCCACGTTTCAGAACACAAGGATACCGATATCTGCATATGCATGTGTTTGTGTACTCGGAGCTTGAAGCACCTCGAAAATGGACGACGACCTCCATTGCGAGACATGGCGATCATAAATTTTGACTGACCAACTTGTTGCCATCTAGTCGAAAACAATGATATGATTCCGTGTTTATTAAAGAGGGAAGCTAACCAAATTACCCACAAAAGATCATGATGGGAGCTAAGAAGCTCAGGGCCGACGGCGAAGTGACCACAAGGTGCCTACTAAGTAATGTCAGCGCTACTTCTTGGGTTCGGTGTTCCCATCCTCAGGCCGAACGTTTGATTGGATGACCCAGATAACGTGTCCAGTACATGCATTATTGCAACAAGTATACAAGTGCTACTCACAACGGAACGACGATGCAATATGACAGCGAGAAAACATCGAAGACCAAAATATAGTGATAAAAGAATAAGACAGAAAGCAATTAAGCTGGCCCGAGAATGTACCCCAACCACAAAACTCGACCGAAAGACAAAAGACCAATTAGTCCCATGTCGTAGAATAATGCGTACAGTAAATGCGCAAAGCTGATGTTACACGATGTACGGGCCCAGAAGAAAGAAAAAGCAGGAAAGGTATACACACAATACAATGGTATGGTACAAATCATTATTCAACTTTTGATATGGATGCGCGGTATTAGGCAGCGGTGACGCGATTCAGCAGAGTCGACGACGCGATTGTTAAATGGGAATGTTGTGAATTGCGTGCGGTCATGATGCGATGAGATGCCGGTAAAGAATCGATAAAGTAATGGGTATGCGTCGTGAACGTGGCGGTATGGCCGTCGTCGATCCGCGACCGTGCAAATACAGGGTATGATGGAATGCTCGAGATAGACAAGACCAAGGATGGTGGTTGTGCGCGTCATTTAAGGTCGTCCCACAGGAGTTGTTTCCTTGCCAGGGAACAGGAAGAGGCGCTTCAAGGGTTGAACCACTTCAACCTCGACTTCAACCTCCTCGACCTCGCCATCAACCATGCGATGCTCGATGCGTTTCTCCTTCTTTGCAGGAGGCATCATCACAGGGTAAGTCTTGATATTATCGTATGACCATGTGCGAGCTGGAGATACAATAAGTCACACAATTAAACGATCGTTCAAGGAAGAACATACTTTGTGGTGCAGGTCGGGATGGGGGACCAAGCGATTCGGATGTGGTGTCGCTCAAGATACTGTCTTCGCTAACTTCGCTGGGGTGGCGCTTCAAAGGTTTTGAAAGACGCTGGGATAACAAACCCATGCTCGAGTTGTTCCGAGTGAGGACGACGTCAGGAACGAGTAAACGACCCTCTGCGCCTCGCTTGAGTAGAGGGACTTCACGACGGCGTCGATAGGACGAAGATGTGGAAGTAGGAGACAGCGGAGGTGATTGTGCAGAGGAAGATGGCGAGTGGGGGAAAAGTGACATACGCGACTCTGATCTGCGAGAAAGAGGAAGGGAATATTTGGTATACAACTCTTCGCTGTACGACTGACTTGACCGAGGAGGAGGCTGGCTGGAGGTAGGACACTGCGCGGCAAGAGCACTAGATGAGTTTGACTGGGAAAGTGCTGAAGTCCACTGAACACCGCGATGGGACGATGCTGCAAATGAGGTCTGAGCTTTCTCAGACCCGCCAGATGCATTGTCCGAGCGTTTGGAGTATCCGCCATAGACTGATTGACGCCACTCACTGCCGCCATCGGTCCAACCAGGAACTGGTTTCCTAGGTTGAGGTGGTCCACTGCAGAATGACGAAGGCTTGGGGCGTGGCTGGCATAATACCTCCTGGATACGTTTGCTTGCCATCATTGTGCCGCCCTGATAATCGTTGCGATACTCGGGCTCGGACGAGGACGTGCTATCGACCGGTGACAACATTGGTGGTGCAGGAGGTAAGGGTGGGAAGTTGTACAAGGCGGCAAGCGTAGCCATACTGCGAGAGCCAGTGATCAATGGTGAAGCAGAGGAAAAACCTGAATCAAAGGATGATCCGGAAGCGCTAGTAGACTCGTCTTCTGATTCGCAGTATCGGCCCTCGAAAGAATTATGAGGGACACGAGGAAGAGGAGGCGATGAGCGATCAGGGTGGTAATCGAGTGGGTAAACGCCATCGCGTTTTGCCAAGTCTTGGAGACGACACTCGTCCGAACAGTAAAGAGGGATTGGACCCTGATCAATGATGGTACGGTGCTTGACAGGTGCGACGGGTTGTTGAGGCTGAGATGGGGAAGCACGGCCTTTGCCTGCCGTTGCCGCTGACTCAGATCTCTTTATTGCACCATTAGGCTTGACGCCGCCTGTGCCTTGTAAAAGGCCATTCTTCGCGCGACCGGCCCCAATTTTTGTTCGGGAAGCGCGGGTAGTAGAATCACTCTGTTGATTTTTTGACGCTAGAAAGAGATAGTTAGTGGGTTGTGGGAGTGAACGGTGACAGTTGTTGACAAGACTCACGAGACTGATGATACTGGTGATGGCGTGGGGACAGGTGTGGGTTCTTGAGGTTGTGGGAGGACGGGTACTGTATATCGCTTAGGCATGATTTGCCTGTCACAGACTGGACACCAGGCTTCGTCGAAGTGCATATCCATTGGGTGGTTTGAAGGAAGTGCGGGGAAGGGGTGGGGTGCTTTAAAGGGAGCCAAACAAAGAAGCTAGCAGGCGGTGCTGAAGATGTCTAGAAGTGGACAAAAGGTGAAACACCAACAAAGGTAAGCGTTCTAGACCAGAATGTAATGGAACCAAAAAATGAACGCACGATTGACGGCTGTGTGGAGTGTGCCACGAGATATGCCACCCGACGACAACGAACTGTGTGGACGTTGTGGACGACGACGAGGAGGAGGAGGAGGAAAAGAAGAAGTGAGATTATGGGAGGATGGGATTGGACGTAGAAAAGAGTGAAAGGTCGGGGTTTTATTATTTGATTGGTGATTCGCATATACACCAAATGGACTACCCAATTGGGGATTGCAATCGCACCGAATCCCGAAAAATTCAGGATTGAAAAATATTGGAAATTGGGTTATTACACTGTCGGCTACCTCGGATCCTCGGTTATATTGATACCCCCCGCATTGGGAAGTCGCATGCTGTCAAGCTAAATGCGCTACCCCGTGTGGAACCCTGTGCACGTGGCAATTAGGTCTCCCGGTCCGTACCCAGTACGCCGTCCAATTGCGACGCCACCGGTATACTCCGCCGTGGATACGTTACTTACGCTATCGGCAATTCCCGTTACTTGATAGACTATTCGGCTTTATCCGAACAGCGGAACGCTCTTCCTTTTCACGCTATTGGCCCCTCCTTCGGGAGTTCCACCAACCAACAATCAGGTGCATCCTTGTCTGCTGCCCTCGCCTCCCGTTTCACAAGTAGTCCACTTGACCTTTTCAGGTGAAACCGAACTACTCGGATTACGAGTCAGTCTTCGGGCGATGCATTTACTTAATCCGATGAGCTTTACGTTCCTTCACCAATGCATATCTGATCCTTACTACTCGGCGTTCGTAGTAGCAATCATCAATCCTGTACTCAATTGTAGCCCCTCCCCGCGGGGCTCTCCACCCGCTCAAGCTTACTAGTATGGGGGTTCCACACGGCCAGTAACTATATCTTTCATTTGCGCCCGGAAATATGAAAAGGCACGCGGCAACTTCACTTTTATTTTCAGCCAGCCGATGGTACCTAGGGGTACTTGTGGAAAATTAGGCACCCACTGTGTTTACTACCGTGAGTTTTCTCCTACATAGACTTTCGCATATTGTATTTGAGTACCACCCGCCCATATCTTACGTTGTGGTCAACGGGGCATGGTCCACGGTGACATCTAATCCGCGACCACCGCATCGATCTTTCATCCATCCTTATTCGCTCGCGAATTTCATCTACAGGCCACCCTCTTCGGTGACCTTGTGTCACGTTCAGCGAACATTTTTTTCAATGCACAAAGTATGAGACCGTGTTCAATCGATTTTAACATTCATATGATATCCATCACAGAGGCACAATGTTATTCCTCGTGCAAGAAGACCCTCATCTTCGCCTTTGCATCGTGTTGAGATCTCAGAAGCACATAGTATGATGCAATGTTCGGCATGCTTTCTCAGGTAAATCAATTCGAAGATCTAGATTTTCTTTTCTCAACGCGAAGAACACCTATCAATTTACGAACACGTCAATCCAGTGCAGAGGCGTACTTCCTTGTAAGCAGGTAAGCGACTGTATAACCGAGTACAGGCTGGGCCATGCCCTCGGATCCGTATTCCATGCAAAGAAGTCACGGCGTGCTTCTTTGAATACCGTCACATAGCATCCCCCACACGGTCTGGCACCGCGCACATCGCGTGGGATGGACACACCGCTATACGCACCCCACATGCAACGTCTCTCAGCCCCATCACCGCGGTGACTAGGAATACCCTTTTGGCACCTTAGTAGCCGCAGAAATGGACCTTTAAAGTCTCCATAATATGCGCGCTTGTTTTGGGTCCAATCATCCGTGAGCAGCCAGATCTATGCAGCATCACTGACGTCGCTTCGCCTTTAGCCGCGGAGGAATTGGGTCAACTAAGGCGATGTAGCTCCAACTCCGACCCGCACCTAATTGAGCTTAGTAGTCCATCTCATCCGATGGCGACCTTTATTATAGACTCGTTGATTGGATGCGGCCTATCGCACAATCCGCTTTCTGGCGCTGCTTAGACGCCCAAGGTGAATGCGACCTATCGCGCAATCCGCTTTCTAGCTCCTCCACAATAGCTACTTTTCAGACACTAGCCAAACGTGCCCAAGGGCGAGTGCTTCCTTTCACGCAAACCCTCCACAATTACTGCACAGACACTAGCCAAACGTGCCAAACTTTGGGCGAATGCGGTTACCCACAAAGGTCATCCAACGTGCCACCGCAGTATATAGCCACTCAACTACATCTGTAGCTAAGCACCCGCGCCCATCATGTGAGCACATGGTCATGATATTCGATATATCTGATGCATATGTTCATAGTGGTAATTTGACTCGTCATCACTGCGCTGGTAACGCGCCGGTTGCACTCCTTTGTAGCTCCGTCGATCGTTGGCTGTTCATTAGTTTACGTTAAACATATGCACCCGCAGAGCTTCCAGGTCCAGTTCTTCTGAGGTTGGAAGCTCCACTGATCCAGACCTGAAAAGATGCAAATAACTTCTTGAACATTTCATTTGATTGCGTCGTAAATCCAAATTTGGTACTACGACAAACCCCAGAATGTAGAATGCAATGCAAGTGATGGAAATGAAATGTCAAAATTCTAGGTCAAGGACTTGTCCAGACAATTTCAGAGGCCTGACGCGCGGGAGGCTGAGGCTCAACCAGACTCCACATCTGGCCCACACCAATATGGCATCCCGCCATTGCGTGGCAATGCTCCCTCCAGCTAGGCCGCCATATACCTTGGCTGGGCCTGACGACAACCGAATTCTAGCGGAAAATTGAATCTTGCGAGCAAGTGCCTTGTGGGCATAATTGAAAGCATTTAGACGCGTTCATTTCGTGACTTCAAGGCCAATGGCACCCAAGCACCACGATTATTTCCCCTCGAGGACATATCTTCCTATGACGTCGGAGCGAATCACAAGCCAGGGCAACGCATGTGCGGCCGACGAAATGCATTGCTTCCGTGAGGAACTTGAATGTGCCATCAGGATATCGTTGAGTCGCTTTGTGGCGCCACGAAGGCGTGCTGGCTCGCCGACCGGTTATCTGGCATGCCCGACAGCAAGGAGAGCAAGACCTTGAAGGCGCAAAAACTTCCGTTTGTGCCTCTCCAGCATTTGCTTCGCAGCGGACGTAGTACACTATGCTGTCAGCATTTGACCACCGTGTGCGTGTATTACATGACTTAGCGTCGGCCGTGTCACACGCTGCCTCGACAACGTCTGGGGGTGCAGTATATGGCATCAAATATCCTTACATACTCATCTGTTGTCATTTCACCCGCCGATCGCGAGCAGGTTTTCCATCCCTCGTCGCATTGTTGTTGCCCGCAATGTCAAATATTGCATTTTTTTGCCATGCCCCTCAATATTCATAGAATGGGGATAAGGCTTAGACCTGGAAACCTGGCCCATCAGTGGCGTTCAAAGGGCGAGACGTACGATTGACACTTGGATGGAAGTAATCCGCGGAAGGAATAATGGACACATACATGCTGCAAGTCTCGATCACTATTTCCTGCAAAACGTATAGGAGTTGACGTTCGTGACTTTGAGGCCTTGGGCACGTACGTTTAACAACACTGCCGCTGCACAGAAAACTCACACGTTGCTACCAGATGCGAGTATGGTTCCTTCCATGCAAGAATTGATCACTTTTGGACCACAATTATCGTTATTTGTGCCCTCGATCGGAGGCAAGCCAAAAAGCTTGACTGTTAGCATATCTTCTCCATGTAAGATTCGCTCCACACGAGTGAAAATACGGCGGACGACTTGGGATATCTGCGGTTTTAAGGCGCTGAACTGATAAGATGTGAGTTACCATGATTTAGTAAGATGGATCACATGCCAATCAGGCAAGCGAAACGAAAGTCTAGATGTGACTTCTAGATACTTATCGGCTCTTTGGGGCTACCATTTTGCTTAGCTCGGGCCAACGTTCGTCCTGAAAGTGAGAGTTTCGCGCCTTCATCTCCGCGTTGACTAGAAGATTCTGACATGCTGACATCTTCTCCGAAGAACGTCAAAACATTCATAATAATCGTTAATGAATGAAGTACGGCCGGAGGTAACTTATTGTGTTGCTTCGAACGTGCTTGCCTACACCTGGACCTATCGTGTTCAGTCTATCCTTTTAAGCAGCATGATAATAGCATCGATCAGTAATACACACTTTATTCACATTTTCAGTGGCAATTCCCCGTGCCATCCACCAATGCCATATAGAGCCATCACGCTCACCCTGCTTGCTTCGAGATATGATACTCGCATGCACCTTTTTACGTTCTGGAATAGATATGAAGTTCGACATGGCTCGATCAAAATGTCAAAGCCCACCTAAAGGTTATCAACCCTCCCGAAGAGCCACGACAATCGTAAATTCCGTAATGAATCCTCATGTTCTTGATCACAGCACATGACAAGGCCTGCGAACTGCAAAACTACCGTCTGTTAGCTAAGGATGTTCAAAATTTCCAAGGATGACAAACAAGTTAATTGTGTGTGATTTGGATCGGATGATCGGTGCGTAGCTTCATCACCAGCTATGCGGTAAGACAGATCAGATAAGGGAAGTTGTTTTACCAAGCACTTGGAAACATGGTTGGCACATTCCTGTGAGCTCGGATATAAATGAATTGATATGCTCACTATGATCCCAATATGGACGACACAGGGCAGTAAGTGCAACAAAATGTCAAACGGATTTGTGGTATCTCGAGGCGGAGATGATTTGACTCGAATGACAGGCGGCCAATGCCTGCCAATCCATATCAACATGATTAATTGGAGGCCTGAAAAGTGAAAGGTAGGTCCAGGATAAGGACCAAGTTCCATAGAAAGTAACTACCCATGCACTGCTGCACGAAGAAGTTGGGTCTCGTATTCATTGTAACTCGGCATCATGATGTGGGTCCCTGGGACGTGTGCAACTTGAGTGATCACCAGACAACAGACAAAGTTGCACAGGAATGGTGCTGAAACAACAAGCTCGTTCATCTTGCGCCGCGCTGTGCGTGAAGTGCACAGCAGGAATTTGTTACAGCAGTACTGGACTAGTACTAGTATGTAGTATGGAGACAGCGCTGGTGGACACTTGGTTGAGTTTAAAATTTAGTATTTGTCCGGACCAAGTTACTAAATCAGGTTGTGATGATCCTCGATTAAATTTTAATCCGATGCTGCAGAATTTGCAAAATCCAAACCCATAATTTCACAGCACCTAGTACTACTGGTCAGAGAACGGCTATTCCACAGAATTGTGCCTCCCTCAGCAACAACATTGGGCAGGGGATTAAATGCCCATTAATTTGCTCTCTACTTCATAGCAGGAGAACCGGCCCAAATGAGGCAGTTTGAGCACTTTTGAGTTGAGACGCCGGGCGCATAGATAAGATTGACTTCCTTTTTTGGTTGCCAGATTCACCCCTTGTTCTTCACTTACTGAAAGGTTGGAGATCTCAGGTTATAAAACCCCGTCCAATTCAATGTCACTTCCGCGAGATATTCGTACTTTTCTCTCTCATTACCACGGTCAGCCGGATGACCCTCATGCTTCGGACAATCTCCTGTTTTACAAAAATCGACTGCGATGCCAGCCAGATGACCTTTTGATCAGCGAGATTCACCAGAGGTACGCGACCGTTGTTCAGTGCGGGATTGTTGCACCATCAAGTTCTACAGCTGGCGCGAAGATTATAGTCGACTGGAGCAAAATCACGGTTTTATCCAATGGCTGTAAGTCGAGCCCAATGGTGGCGCCCGGTTGATTATCTCATGGTCCATCATGCGCGCAGCTTCCCCATCCGGGAGAATGGAATGAATTTCGAGGCGCAAGCTCTCCAGCTACACGAGGCTGCGGCAATGAAGGAGGATTCTGATGTCATCAAGCGCATCATCGCGTCTTATGAGTTGATGTTGGATTTTTATGGCATGTGCCTGTTGAACTTCGACACTGGTCTCGTTGGTCGCTCAGAAGGTTACAAAGCTCGATACCGAAACCTCTTGCGTGGGTGAAGCTACCATGACCACAAATTCATGCTCACGAACTTGGTCTAACAATATAGAAGCTCCTCACAACAACCTTCGCATCACACGGATTCTCAAGTGCCTGTCGGAAATGGGCCTGGAACACCTAAATGCCGGGTTCCTGCTTCATGTCCTCAATGAGCAGAGCGAACACAAACAGCTCAATACCAGCCTTATACAGGACAGTATGGACAGATGGTGGGCCAATTGCGTGAGGAACGAAGCGGATCGGGAGTGGATCGGACTTACAATTAAGAAGGCGAGAAACGGCGAGATTTTCAGCAGAGAGAAATACGAAGCCAGTCTGGTGAGGCGAAAGGAAACAGGGTCCATTGCAGAAACCGCAACTTGAATGTAGCAGGTGCTTCACCACTGGACACGACTCTTTTCAGAACTGGAGCATGTCTGATTAGTGTTGCAAGTAGTACTACCAAACTTTCTACCAAACTCTTTTTCTCGGAGGCAGGAGGACCGAACCTGTCGGTGAGCCACTAGTAACGCGCTATGACGACGGACAAAAATATGTGTCACAATATACATTAGTACAAAAATACTACAAATACGCTGGAAAGAGGTTAGCAGGACACGATGATCCGGGGAACAAAGAACTAACGTTAGAGCCGCGATTATGGAGAACAATGTTTCATGATAGGCTTCGCAGACGCGAAAATAATGCCTCTCTCCTCCTTCCTTCGTAGGCGGCACTGACGGCCTGCAAGAGACCTTCAATAGACTCGAAGATCTGATCACCATCAAGCTGGAAATTTTTTTAGTGAAATGTAAACCACACGCACGCCGTTCGTACCTGGTACCCACGAGCGGTGAGGGTTATGCGTATAGTTTTTCCCTCGAGGAGAGTGACAGAAGCAGTGGCCTCATGAGGGGACGAGCCACCGTAAACGTCAAAGCGAGCCAACCCGAAAGCTTGTTCGGAAAGGGCTCTGCTGAGTTCGGTATGATAGAATGAAGTGGACATGATCTTTGGCAACTTGAATGTGAGTTTCCATGTGTATTGATGAATCGCGGCGTTATATAGTTTTAAAAACCATTGGCAGGGAGGGGCAGACATCATAAGAAGCTCCTGTCTGAAAGAACTCCACGACGTCAACTTTAGCGAGATGTCAACACCAGCGCTTTAAGAAATGATCATGGTTATTGCTTGACCCTGGTGCAATTTGAAGATCGGTAAGCACAGGAAATCTGGTTGCTGTTAGAAGAGGGGCTTCACGTAGTGGAGCGGGTGAGACTGGATGAAAGTGCAAGGTTGAGAAAGAAAATCGGTAGTTACCGCGATGACGGTCAGGAGTACAACATTTGCTTTCCTGAGCTCGACGACCAATCCTTTGTCTTATTTTTACTTGGCTTTCAGTCATGAGGTACCGCTACAAGGAAAATAGCACTGATCGCACAGGAACGTGCATCCACGCTCGTTCAACTTGAATCAAAAAGTAATGGGTCTCCACAAAATAGCCAGAGGAGCGACCACCATATTGGGATAATAATCCCAGCGACAGAGCACATGGTTGGGAGTGCACGGGACACACAACTTGATCTTGTGGTCTTTCCACAGCCCCAGGGTTGCAGAGAGGTAACGGAGGGTGATCATAATGAAAACGACACTGCAGAGAGACGGGAATCAAGGAACTTTTTTTTACGTTATTCCGCATCTGAAGCTTAGATCACATTCACTACTTCTGCTGCTTTTGAGAGTCCTATAAGGAATAGCGCACGGGACATGCCGTTTCTATAAGACCAACGTAAATCAGCTCAAGCAAGACGATCATCGGTAGGGGAGCCAGGGCCAATTCATTGTACTTTCGTCCGTAGTACGCAGTCGATTTTTGAATCAGGACTGCTGCACCCAGTGAATTTGACATATTTTAACGTTCATTTTCCGACGCTTAGAATGCAGATGTGTGCCTGAAGTAGCAGAGCAGAATATTGGATATTGACCATCATCAGGGTGGGGACAAAGGGGGTCCTTTATTGACAGGTGTCGGCAGCCTTGGGCCCAGATTTTCCTAGAAAACAATCACATTATATTATAATCTTGGTCCGGTAGCGATGCATGGTCAAAGCAGTCACAATGTTTAACCTTTGACTTGCTCTCCGTTTTAGGAAATTGCATCCGACCCCTCGTGACACGCTGCGCACACTTTGCGCTGTTTCATGCACTGACATTCTTAGAAATTCGTGAATCACAAGGTAGTCCACCCGCGCTGACATTCAGCCATGGACGTGGTCAAGGCAGTGGAGACATACATCACCAAGCTGGTGTCCTACGCCCTCTGCAATGAAAGTTCTACTGCTTGACACCCACACGGTACATCTTCTTCATACTACTCTTTAATCATTCAAACCATGTTCGCAATCACAGACACCTATTGTTTCACTCGCGTCCACTCAGTCCACCCTACTTTCACATCAGGTTTACCTGACCGACCGTATCGACAACCGCAAACGGGACCGCATGTCACACATGAAATGCGTCTGTTTTCTTCAACCGAACGAAGATAGTCTTGAGGCCCTTACTGCCGAGCTAAGGGAACCCAAATACGGGGAATATTATTTGTGTCAGTGCGTGACTACTGGGGATAGAAAAGGAGATGCACTGAGTTGTATATTCCAGATTTCAGCAGCATACTGAGCAAACCTGCAATTGAACGTTTGGCTGATGTCGATGAATTTGAAGTCGTCAGGGAGGTGCAGGTAAGTGAGAATTATTTCAGATCGTATTCTTGCCCAAATCTCGACTAGGAATATTTTGCCGACTATGCACCCCTGTTGCCCTGCCTGTTTTCTTTGAATCATACGCCGACGTCAGACAAACCTCTCTATGGATCCTCGCCAAACGTGTGGGACCCCTTTGCGCTTGAGCGCTCTGTGCAGGGTATTACGGCTGTCCTTCTCAGTTTGAAAAAGAAGCCTGTGATTAGGTACGAGAAAACAAGCGGGATGGCCAAAAAATTGGCGAGCGAAGTGCAGGTAAATGTCATGCTGGCAGGTTCCCATCTACAAAAACTCACCAATATCGTAGCATCGTATACAAGCGGAAGCGACGCTGTTCGATTTTCGCCTCACGCAAGTAGCACCACTTCTATTGATTCTTGACCGGCGAAACGACCCTGTTACTCCTCTGCTGTCGCAGTGGACCTATCAAGCTATGGTGCACGAGCTGTTGGGAATTCATAATGGTCGCGTGGATCTCAGCATGGTCCCTGATATCCGTCCAGAGCTTTCTGTATGTCTCTTTAGGTTTGCATCGCTCATATTCTAATGCCATGCATAGGAGATAACCTTGACAACGATTACCGACCCTTTCTTTCAAGCTCATTACCTTGCGACATTCGGCGACCTTGGCACTTCCCTGAAGAATTATGTCCAATCATATCAGTCGCATTCCCTGGCCCAATCATCGTCGTCTATAAACTCAATATTTGACATGAAGCGCTTCAGTAGAAGAATACCCAGAATTTCGGAAGCTGGGTGGGAACGTCAGTAAACATGTCGCTTTGGTAGGCGAGCTGAGTAGGTTGGTGGATCGCGATAGGTTGCTTGATGTGGGTGAGGTAGAGCAAGGGCTGGCCACGAGCTCGGGTTCAGACTTTAAGGTTTGCATTCTGATGTTGATGTCATTATTTGACACTTACGACAATGGGCAGAATGTACAAGCTGTAGTAAACAACCCAGTCGTGCCAGCCTGGAACAAGTTGCGGGTCGTCATTCTCTACGCACTGCGTTATCAAAAGACGCAGACGAGCAATATCGCTGCTTTAATCAATTTACTGCTCTCCAATGGCGTGTCTCGTGAAGAGGCTCGGGTGAGCTTTGCATTTTGAGCATTACAAAAATCCTGTGCTCATTCCTTTTCAGCTGGTTTACGTTTTTTTGAATGTCGCTGGATCGGATCAACGACAGGATGACTTATTTTCGACAGAATCTCTATTAGCCAAGGGCAGATCAGCTCTGAAAGGACTCAAGGTATTTAAAACACAGCATTGCATCGCGCGCCACACTAATGATGCACAGGGTGTCGAAAACGTGTACACTCAACATACGCCACATCTTTCTCAAACTCTAGAAAATCTCTTCAAGGGTCGATTGAAGGATACAACGCACCCTTTCTTGGACGGGACCGGTACTAACATGGGATTGCAGCGGTGAGATATCTGATATCTGCCCCTGAGCGATGTCTGAGCTTACAACTCGGCGTTTTAGGCCTCAGGATATTATCATTTTTATGATCGGGGGAACTACCTATGAGGAAGCAAGGACAGTCGCACTCCTGAACCAAGAAGCAGGTAATTCTTCAACAGGGACAAGACTTCTTCTTGGCGGCACTTGCGTGCACAACTCGTCCAGGTGCGTAGTATTTTCGGAAAAATGACGAGGCGGCCTACCTATAATCCTTATCAGTTACGTTGAGATGATTCGCGCCGCTGCTGAAAAATTTCCCGTGTCAGTTTATGAGCCACCTCCAGAATCTGCAACCACCGCTCCATCTTTGAACTTAAATCTTGGCGGTGTCAATGTCAGTCTTGGGGGTTCGGCCGGTACTGGTGTCTATAGAACAAGCTCTGACCATGTCGGCGTACAAGCCGAAGGTATCAAGGATGGTATGCGCAATTTCATTGGACGGGTGAAGCAAGGTGTAGATAAAATTGGCTTGCCGTAGACTGTACTATTAGCTCTTTGTGGATCTAGTTTGCTTTACTAGCTAGATGATTCGAGGGAGACTCAGATTTGTTCCTTCAAGTTCTAATAAAGGACTAGCTCGGATATAGGTTTCTATACACTGACTCAATTGAGTGACACGTAGCTCGTATACATAACGTCCACGTGGTCTAAACAATATACTCAGATTCTAACTTGCCTCCCAATTCCAGCTTTCTCTCCTCTTCTGGTTCTTTCTGCCGCTTCATTGTGTTTGCTATCGTTGAAGGTCGTAAATGGCCAAGGGTTTTTTATCTGGCTTCAAAGGCATAGATGCCTTTGGAAAGGTGAGAGCCGATCACATTGAAGTGGGAACGGGCAAGACTGACCACGTATGCCATCGCGCACAACCAGACCACGGAGGATGTCAAAGTTAAGACCCGTACTGGGGCCCTGCGTAAGCCGCTGCGCGAAACCACTACGATGAAGTAAAGTTGACAGTGGACCCTCTAGTGACCCTCATATCTGCATGTATCATTCTGGCATTTACAACAATGGAGTTTTTCGACTACCGACGCGTTGGCGTCGACACTTCGATAGTAGTCGACCGCAGCCGTGGACAGAAGCTGAGTGTACGGCTGAACGTCACTTTCCCCCATGTTCCGTGTTACTGTGAGCCCATTCTCGTATATATTGCTGACTGTACAATCTAACTATTGTCTTTGACTGGTGCAGTGCTTAGCTTGGATGTTATGGACATCTCGGGCGAGCAACAGCGCGATATTTCACACAATATTCTCAAGAAGCGGATCACTCAGACTGGCGTGGACATGCCTGCATCGCGGGGCGAGGACCTCCGCAACGACATCGACAAGCTTGCTGAACGACGCGCGAATGGGTATTGTGGCTCGTGCTATGGTGGAGAGCCACCAGCAAGTGGGTGCTGTAACTCGTGTGAAGAGGTTCGACAGGCGTATACAGACAAGGGGTGGAGTTTCGGTAATCCCGACGGTATCGAGCAGGTGAGAATAATGCTGAGTTTCTTATAACGATTTGTAACAGGGTCTATGACAGTGCGTTGAGGAAGGGTGGTCAGACAAGCTCAAGGACCAGGCAGATGAGGGGTGCAATGTTTCTGGACGTATCCGGGTGAACAAGGTCGTCGGAAGTATCCAAATTTCTCCAGGACGTTCCTACCAGGCAGGCTCGCGTACCTTCCAAGATCTAGTGCCATACCTTCGCGATGACAACAACCCACACGATTTCAGCCACATCATCCACGAGTTTTTCTTCATGGCAGACGACGAGTACAACCCTAACAAGGCGAAGATCGGGAATGATATGAAGCAACGTCTGGGGATTGCGGACAATCCATTAGATGGCGTTGAGGCGAAGGTAAGATTCAGTGTGCATGCTTTCTAATGTTCTCGCTTACACGATCGCAGACGACCAAGGCGGCCTACATGTATCAGTATTTCCTCAAAGTCGTATCAACACAATTTCGCATGCTGGAAGGCAAAATTGTGAGTACATGTCATCAAGTCGATCACATGAATTGATTGCCTGATCAATGCAGATTAATACGCACCAATACAGCTCAACTCAGTTTGAGCGCGATCTGTCGAAGTTCAATGAAGGCGAGAACAAGCAAGGCGTGTTCACTCAACACGGCGTTGCAGGCTCTCCAGGTATTTCAAGGAGCATGGGTTATCCATTGATGTTTTGACACCTTTCAATTCAGGCGCATATTTCAATTATGAAATTTCACCTATCCTTGTCGTGCACTCTGAAACTAGGCAGTCGTTTGCACACTTCCTCACTTCGTAAGTGATATGATACTAAGTCTAACATCTCACTTATTTCGCTCTGCTTATAGCACTTGCGCTATTGTCGGAGGTGTTCTCACCGTGGCCGCACTACTGGACAGCGTCCTATTTGCCACAGGACGCAAGCTGAGAAAAGTTGGCGGCGACGGGAACGTGAAGCTCATGTAAAACCGTGTACCATAGCAAAAACATTCAACTTGAGCACACTCCTTGAGTATTTATCACGTCTCGAACATAACTTTATACAATTGCGATTTTGCATGAGCTAACTCCAAAATTCAGCACGAGAAAACACAATACGGGTCTGAGCTGTTTTGATATAACGAGGCATTGCAGAGAAATTGGCCCTGAACATCTCCCTGCTTTGGCCTAGTCCCTCCACCCCTATTTCCATCGGCTAGAGTTTGAATGCGCTCTCTTTCTTTCCAGATTTACAATTTCTGTCGGCACCAGGGAAACGTTCTAGGAGCGACGCTTGCCGTTAAATACAACACCTGACGCGAACAAAGTCACGGCCACGTACTTCTGGGGGATGCTTAATATAATCATCATGGATGTTGTGGTTCGTGGTAGGTGGGCGAACGACGGTCTGGAAGGGCTTTTTGAAGGTCAGCGCTTCGTCTGTGATGCCACTGCCTTCCTTCCGCGCCAGCTTCTCAAGCTCATGACGGTCGATTCCGGGTATCTTGTTCAGCGTTATGAGATATGGTGGTGTCATGGAGCAACGGGCATGTGCAGGAGAATATTTGGTGTCGCGAGCAGAGAGACCAGACTGGACATGACATCACTCTGACGACACATAATTAAATGTGTTACTCGCCGGACAACAAACCACAACGCTGGTACACAAGATCATCGATCAGTCCCAGTGAAAATGATCAGTACTCTGAGCAGTAGTAGAGCACCTAGCTAGTAGGCCTGTGAATTTGCAGGTGATCAGCTCTTGCGCAAAGAGTGTTGCAAGGTGTGTTCTCCAGAGGGTTTACGGTGGCGATCTAGGCTGAAATCACAGCGGTCCTAAGCTTCAAAGCTTCACCAACTGTATTGCAACATTGCAAATGTACACGGTAACCACACCAGAGCAAGGTATCAGAGCAAAAGAATCGAAAAAGAACAAAAGGAAGCCGTTATGTATATTTAATGGTTATACCGTCCATATGACCTGATTCTCCTATGTACAATCTAATGCAAGGAACAAAGTCTGGTCCAAGGTGCATTTGGTCTGCTAACGCACATCGTCAAGTCAGCACCTTCCATCAAATTTACTTGTTGAACAACAAACCACAACCCGAGTACAAGATAGTTCGATGCCAAAGAACATTTCTAGGACCTTCCATAAAATTCAACACCGAATCAGTGTGCAAATCTTGCAGAACAAGGGAAACACACCTGCCCTCTACATTGGCATACCACACTTGCTAGGAGAAACCCGAACGGCTCTAACTTTGACTTTGCCGGCCTCGAAGCCAGTGCCATCAGTTAAGTCATCGAATGTGTGCGGTGAGACATTGAATGTGTAAGAATTATCAACAGCGGTGATGTAGACAGTAGTCTGGTGGCCACTAGGCGTGGTATACTTGAGGCCCCAGCAGGTACCACATATGGTGGAGTTCCAGACACTGCCTGGGACACCTCCGATGTTGGGGAATGAAGGGATGGATGTCCGAAAGTGGTGTACCCCTTGGTCAAAAGACCGTTCTTGCCGTCAGAACAGGAGACGGTAGCGAGGGACGCGGAAGGGTCGCTGTACGCAGTGTCCCATGTAACATATGCGGGGTCTCCAAACACTGGGAGGGCGAAGGCAGAGAGAAGAGCAACGACGAGTGTGAACTTCATTGTACAAGAGCTGTCTGGTGTGAATATTGTGCGGTGACTTGAGATGCGGGCTTTCAAGAGCTTCTGCTCATTTTTATACGTCGGGGCGCCAGTGAAACGTCGCGTCAGATGCCAGAGCGGGATCCAGTCGATACACATAGATAGGGATTTGGTAGGAGGAAACCGGAATTTGTATTTCTTGCTTCGACTTCTCTTGATTTACTCTAGAGACATTAAGCACGTACCTGAGCTGAAAGTAGCACAGGTGTCCAGATGTGTAATCATATTCCCCAGGTAAACGCAATGCAAGGGCAGGCACGAAAGCAACAAAATCAAGATAAGGTGATCGCAAGTTTCAAGGATTTCCAGACTCGCAGGCAAGTGGCCTAGCAGGGTATCAACCATCCTTGAGGACTGAGAGGTTTCCTTGAAAACTTGCAACACAACGGCTCAGTATGTAACAACGTGATGCAAGAAGTCCTCACTTCTGCACAAGTTCAGATACTAAACTGGATAAGACCGCCCTCACAAAAGTCCTGCGCGCGTCGCTATGCTGCAAAGGCCGATGGCGATGAGCGCTTCAAGCGAGCACGTAATTTAAGGCTCCACACGACGATCTTAGGACGATCATCCCAAGTCCTCACCGATGGCAGCGAGTGAGCCGCAATCGACTGACGCCCAAACTGAGCCCAGCTGCCGAAGCTTCCAGTACCTGAGTTGTGTGCCAGCTTGATTGGCCTACTCGCCGAAGGTCAAGTCGAACGAATACAAGATATGTGCGATATGTGCGATAATTGTACATGCCAGAGTAAACAGCCTATGGACTCCGCCATCTTGACACGACGCAATCTCTGATAGTGTAGTGGATGCAGTGGCTCTTGATAACAGGTTTGGGAAACCGGACTTCGATGAATCAACGATCGGAAGGGCAGAGGGACCAAAACCAATTATTACCGCGTGGCGCAAGTGTGGTTCATATGTAGTAATCGGTAGACCGGGCACGGATTGTAAGGGAAACCCCAAGGCCAGACTTCTATATAGCAGGAAGCTGTGATCTATCTATCGAGGACAATCTACGACACAGCGCACCTGCGACTACCAGCTACGAGCCAATAATCCTGCCACTCCGTCAGGACCCTGGGACTCCCAAAGACTTGCGCCCTGATGCATCGGTAGGGGGTCCCAACCATGGGTGTTTTGGAACGGTGTGAGCCAGTGTCACAATTGTTGTCAAGTTTCGAGATAAAATCTCTTGGTGATTTGCAGCAAGGAAATCGATGTCTAAAGTCTGTCTTCAGACAGTGATCTGGGTGCCTGCCGCGACTTGAAATGAGTCCGTGAAATACGAATGTGGCGATGGTGCGTTTAGTCGCAGAGGCGAACGTGCTTGGTATCGAATACGAAGGCAATGAGGAAACCAGCAGAGTTCAAAGTCCAACGTTCAATCTCCATGACATTCATCATGTTTCGCGATGGATCTAATGGAGATTGCCAAACGTTGATGGTCAACGCGATGGCCACAGATCGATACGGTGTCACACGTCACCTGCCAGGTCGCTGGATCGGTGAGATTGTGATCAGAGCCCACTGCTGGGAGCTGGGAGGTCAAGTCGTGTGCTCGGGCGTCCACGTCCACGCGAATGAATTGTGCAAGACAAGTGCATTGGTGCAAGCCTCAGGAAGTCAGCCAGGTGAATATTTCATGTTGCTATAATTATGTAATAAATTGCTTCGGCTAGCCTAAATATTTACATAATTACATAATGATGTCTACAAGCTCCTATTGATATTTCGATGTTCCTCATGATATCCAGCTGGCCGCGAACATCTTGCCGCGATAAAATTATTGTTCCCTCATATCAGTCAATTTCACAGCTTCGTCGTTCTGAAGCTTGTCAAGGACTTGTATCGAAAAATCATTACCCACTGCGGTGCCTGGAAAGCCGAGGCGCCGTGAAGGAGTATCTCATACTATGAAGCCAAGTCATTAGAGCTCGAATCCCTGTAGGGCTTGGTCAGGAAGTTTACCACTATCTGGTTTGCTGCAACACACTGAGCTGCTCGTCAAGTAGCCACTTTCTTGAGAACTTTACACCATGCATATAGCCCAATAACAAACAACAACGTACAAGCAATAATGTACAACCCACAACATACGAGCTGCCCCCGCCCATGAACTAAACTCTTATTCAGTACTTTCAACCGCTTCTAGCACACGAGAAAATATTTCAGCATAATTGCCTAGACTCACGTTAAATCAGAGGTCAAGTCTTGCAGAACATAAAGGATAAACGTACATGCCGCTACATGCCACAGTTGATCGCGGCGACCTGAGTGACATTGGCAGCGATTTTTCCGGTCTCGAAGCCAGTACCATTGTTCAACGTATTGTACGCATTCGGGGAGATGTTGAATGTGTAAGCAGCATCGATAGCGGTGATAAAAATGGTAGTTTGGTTGCCGCTGGGGGTAGTGTACTGGAGGCTCCAGCAGGTGCCGCACAAGGTAGAGTTCCAGGTGGCACCTGGGACACCTCCGATGTTGGGGAATGAAGGGATGGAGGCAAAGTTGGTGTACCCCTTGGTCAAAAGACCGTTCTTGCCGTCAGAACAAGAGACAGAGTTGAGGGACCCATCAGGGTTATTGTACACGGGGTCAAATGTAACATATGCTGGTACTGCCAACGCTGGGAGAGCGAGGGCAGAGAGAAGAGCAACGATGAGTGTGAACTTCATTGTATAGGAACTGTTTGAAGTGGATATTGTGCAGTGACTTGAGATGCACAATTTTAAGAATTCCTGCTCGCTTTTATACGTCGAAGGGAAGCGTTAGAAGCCAGACAAAGCTCCACTAGATGCACATGGGTAGGGAGTCGAAGCCGGTCACGGATATTTGCTCGACTATCTTGAAGCTTGTCATCGCCACATCATGATTGAGCAAATGCCTAGGCCTATGAGCTCAAAGTAGCGTAGATGACCAAAAATAGTATTCTCATCTCCCTCAGCGCAGAGGTGGGCGCGCGCAAGGGAACTAAGACATGGCTAAGAGATCAACAGCAAATGAAACGAATGTAAAACATCTCCGCACTGTTGGAAAAGGAAGCATATGTTCCATCTTGACCGCAAAGAGAAGAGTTTGGGATATCATCTGACAAGGAAAATTTTGGTGAACAGTGGACAATGGTGAAAGAAGTCCTTACTCGTGATATTCACATGTCGGGGCCACTAAACCGGTATAGACTATCCTGATAATAGTTTAGGGTGCGCGTGGATTTTAAAGTCACCAGTGTCAACTCGTCTCGCGAGAAAAACAGAAGGGAGTTATTCCTCCTAATACAGAGTCAGCAGATGCTCCGAGCGACGAAATATGGGCGATATTAATTTTAGTGGGACTCAAATAAGCATTGCTATGACACGTATCGAAGCAGAGGGGAAACAGCATCGTATGGGAGACAATATGTACGGCGTCCAGCGACCAGTCGGTCACCGAGCGATGAATATTATACATGTTGTCTGCCATAGTAGCATTTCTCAATGCGACGATACTCGAGATCAACAGAAGCCACAATATGTACATACCCATATAAAATGTATGTAGCGTTCAAGGAATGTCACCAGCCATTTTGGGTAACGGGTAGTTCCAGGTTCCGCCCTGTCCTAGTGTCTTCAGTACTGTTCAAATGACCTTCAAACACTTAAAAGAGACGTGAACGCAAGAATGAACTAATTCGGATACACTGCGCTGCGCTGAGATATGTACATCAATTGGGAGGAAAGTGGACTGTGAGGTCACATACTAGTAGAGGGATGGTCGGAGATTTTCGAACATAAACCAGAGTTCACGGAAATCAGAAACGTTCGGAGACATAATTGCAGGTATTTTGAGCAATACTAAGACAGCACTTAGCGGTCTCTGCGTGGCATTGCATGCATAAGTAGTTGAAAAATGGCTGGTCTTTGAGTCACTTGTTCGAGTTGTGGTCACTGGTGTGGTAAACCTTCAAGTTGTGGCACGTGAAGGAACGTTTTGCTGATTCGGAAACTGCCGAAGTCGCGTCTTGCTCTCACCAGATTTGCAACCAGATGACAACAAACTCCCCGCCGTCCGTCATACTTACCGATGCACTCGCGTCCCTGAACAAAGCAGTAAACATCGCAGTAAGCTCGTCGTCTTCTTCAATGCGATTCATTGACTTGCGTAGTTCACGAGCATACAGGACCAAACACGTCAAGAAGTCACACAAGCAAGTGCTGAAGCACGGGAGGCGCGCCGTGAGCGAGATGAGGCCGTCAAAGCTCTCCACGAGCTTAGGCTTGCGGAGCAGGCGTGGAAGCAAGAAGCTGGCGCACGACAGTCTGCTGTATGTCCTACTCAATCTTTGTATATTCACCATATGTAACTTGCCCCCTGACACAGGTCGAGCAAGCCGAGTTGACTGTACGCCCATGACTTTAATATCGTAGAGATGCTAAATTATGCGTGCAGATTAAACACCATGCAGAAACGATCGCTCAACTTCGCTACGAGTCTGAGCAGTGGAAACAACAGTGTCTCCGTCTTGAAGACACGTCGCGCCAGGAAGCCACCAGCTGGAAGGAGCAGTTCCTACGCGTTGAACAGGAGCGCCACAAGCTCGCAATGCGTGTGGACGAGCTTGTTGAAGAACAACTTTCTGTACGGTCAACTCTCACCTCTTGAACTGTGAATCTGACGTTCACGCAACAGCATACTCACGCGTCCATCACTCCATTCACGACAATGCTGCGTTACCCTAACGCAAATACAACCCTTAACGACTCATCCGCATCCGCGTCCACACGCCACCGTTTCCCTCCCTATATCTCAGAACTTCCTGACGAATCCATATCTGCATCGTCATCCAGAGCACCCAAACCTATATCCACACAACAACTCCCCACTCCAGTTTCTGCGAACCGCAGGGCCTCCGGAGACAAGTCAAAGCAGTACCTAATCCGACGTGTTCAGGCTGTAATTGAAGTGCCCGTAAAGGAGGAGAGCGTAGAGGACGCCATGTCAGATGAACAACCGTCTGCATCAAGCTCTTCTGCATCATCATCAAGCTCGGTTTCAGCATCCACAATACTAGGTCCCAGTAGACCAACATCAACTACCTCGAGTAAAACCATACCAAAGCCCAGCAAACCTACCAGCGTCCCTATTAAATCTGGACAGGGCCCCAAGCAAGCTGTCTCATCTACTAGCAAGTCTGCATTAATACACAGCAAGCCCACATCGGCACCAGTACCCTCGAAATCCACATCAAGACCTACTAAACATACCCTCTCCGGCAAAACACCATCCAATTCAGCTACCAGCAAACCTATGTCCTCGTCGCGTCCTGCCCGCAAAGCAAGCACTAAACGGCAGTATGTTGAGATCGATGAAGATGAGGATGAAGAAGATAAGAAGTCGGAGCGGTACAAATCAGGTAGTGATGCGACTGCCGAAGACGGGGTTAATTCTTCAGAAGAGGAAGATGATGAGCTGACGCTAGGTGCCGAGGTACATTCCCACTGTCATGGACATCTGGCTTCGCATGCTGACACCGAGCTTGCTAGGCAAACCGCCGCGAAGTTTATGGCACCAAGCGCATAGCAGCTACGAGCAGTATGAAAGCCGTCTCGCAGGCGCCAGCGAAAAAGAGAAAGCTGGTTTCAAGCACGACCGCAATATTACCAGGTGGCGGGAAGAAACCACCTGCGAAGAGTGCGCACGGGTGAAAGCCCCTGATGCGAATGGTTCGCCCGAGGGTTTGTCTTACTTACGTGTGTTGTCCACGCGACTTATGCTTCTCATTCAACACGCCTGTTGTTCTTCTAGCCACGGAATCTCCATATGAAATTATCATAATCTACGATGGTCGTGCGAGTTCATGCCTCATTTTATATGACTATGATAACACCAAATCTAAGGCGCTTACAAGATACCAATATTTGAATGCCCACGAATCCTGGGATGAGATAACCGTTTCCATCTTCCCATTTTACTAGCCTTCACTCCTCTCCCAAAGTATCAAAGCGCCTATAACAAGACCTATTATGACAGGACTGATCAAGACACTGTGGAACTCCATAAGATGGTAAAGGATTCATAAACGACTTTGATTGTAACCCTGAGGTCCTTTGAAAGGACCAGGAGTTCGGATGACGTCGAGTTTGAAACCTCTCCTGACCGCCAAAAGGCTGAGACACCGAAAGACGACCCACGTCATGATCTTGACGATCGACAGGATGGTGCTGGCGCTTCCTCTAGGGAGCCTCTCTTTGCCGCTGTTCTGCGAGAGGTCGCTGCTGAACGGGAACGAGTTGCTCTTGATGATGGTGCCAGTGCCTCGAAGAACTTTCCTTATCTTCCCCGAGAGGTTACTGCAGATCAAGTGCACCTTGCATTGGTATGTCCTCAATAGCAAAGCTATTTCAGGGCCGAGTGACTCGGGCATTCGCTTAGGAACACGATACAAACCCGTTCACAAATCAGCCTTATACTGCGCAATACAAAAAGATTCTTAAAGCCCGCAAAACGCTCCCCGTGTTTGCACACATGGCCGAGTTCTATAAGATAGTTAGTTTTATGCATAACTCACCCCATTCACCCTGACGTTCGCAGTTCAACAAACACCAAATCATCATCATGGTTGGCGAGACCGGTTCAGGAAAGACCACACAGTGAGTTGGCGCCCCTTGACGACTATGCTTCCTTGTCTTTTTGGAAAGTCGCTTACTTTATTACTGATAGAATACCCCAATTCGTCGCCTACTCAGATCTTCCGCACATCAAGAATAAGATTGTGGCATGCACTCAGACCCGCAGAGTCGCTGCCACAGCTGTAGCACAACGCGTTGCAGATGAGATGGACGGTCTGTTTGTTTTACAGCTCGTTCTGATCTCACTTCGAGCTCACTTCATCACCTAGTCCAACTCGGCCAACAAGTCGGTTACTCAATACGTTTTGAAGACATGACCGAGCAGGGCACTACCTTCATCAAATACATGACCGACGGCATACTCCTCCGCGAATCCATGCACGACCCGGAACTCAGTCGCTACTCCACCATCATTATCGACGACGCTCACGAACGCACCCTTGCTACTGACATCCTCATGGGGGTTCTCAAAACCCTCGCTCGCCGTCGCCCAGACCTTAAGCTCATCATCATGTCCGCCACTCTCGACGCTCTCAAATTCCAGAAATATTTCGCTGCCTCCAGCGACGCCCTTCCCCCGCTCTTCAAGGTTCCCGGCCGAACTCACCCCGTCGAAGTGTTCTACTCCCTGGACCCGGAGCCAGACTATGTCGAGGACGCCATCCGCTTAGTACTAGAGATTCATTGCACAGAGGAACCAGGAGATATTTTGGTATTTATGACGGGTGAGGAGGAGATAGAGAGTGTCTGCCATAGCATCAAACGCGAGGTGAAAGACCTCATCAACTCCTACCCTGAGACCGTAGGCCCCCTCGAGTGCATCCCATTGTACTCCTGGTTACCGCCTCAAGAACAGCAGCGCATCTTTGACCCGGCGCCCGAAGCAGACAGTCCGGAGGGCCCACCGGGACGCAAGGTCGTGGTTAGCACGAATATTGCGGAGTCATCACTGACGATTGATGGGATTGTGTACGTCGTGGACCCGGGGTTTTCCAAGCAGAAGGTTTACAACCCGAGTACCCGCGTGGAGAGCTTGCTTGTGAGCCCAATCTCCAAGGAGTCAGCATGGCAGCGTGCAGGCCGTGCAGGGCGAACGAGACCAGGCAAATGCTTCAGGTTGTACACGGAGGAGTACTTCATATCGGAGCTCGAAGAGCAAACCAAACCAGAAATCTTGAGGAGTAATTTAGTGAGCACGGTGCTGATGCTTGTCAAGGCAGGGATCAAGGTGGGCTTGATGTGGGGGTGATGTTTTTGAGTTGAGCTGATGGCTGTGTAGGATCTTGTCAAGTTTGATTATTTGGATGAGCCAGCGCCAGAGTCGTTGTTAAAGGCGCTGGAGGTATTGAATCACCTGGCAGCAGTGGATGATGATGGGAACCTCACGGCGCTTGGGAGTATCATGGCTGAATTCCCTCTGGATCCGCAGGTATGTCCTGGTGGCGGGTTTGGTTCTGACGGTTCTGACGCATGTCCTCAGCTATCAAAGATGCTGATTGTCAGCCCAGAGTTCAAATGCAGCAACGAGATATTGACGATCACTGCGATGCTGTCAGGTGCGCACTCATCCTGAAGGTTTGCTCCCATCTGACGCTCTTGTTAGTGCCAAGTGTATGGCTACGGCCAAGTAAGAAGCAAGTGGAGGCGGATGCCGCAAAGTTGCTGTTTGCCGTCCCCGGTGGCGACCACCTAATACTACTGAACGTGTTCAACGAGTACATTTTAAGTAAGTTACCTCTCCCACAAACATGTACGGTATTCAATCACAACTATGTTAGACCAACACGACAAGAACTGGACGTGGATCCACTACCTCTCCGCTCCAGCGCTTCTGCAAGCAGTCAATGTGCGTGAGCAGCTGGAACGGATGATGGCGCGGTTTGAAGTGGACCTCGTGAGCGTGCAAGATCAGAGCGAGATGTCTCTGTCAGTCAAGCAGGCGTTGTGCTGTGGCTTTTTCATGCAAGTGGCACATAAAGTGGGAGGGAAGAGGAATTATATGACCTTAAACAATCAGGTGTATTATATTGGCTTTGGGTTGTGGTTGGCGTGCTGATAAAAATTTTCGTCGTGGTAGCCCGTGCTGCTGCATCCATCGTGCAGACTGGATACACAGCCGGAGTGGGTGATTTTCAACGAGTTGGTGGTCACGACCAGACCATTTATACGGACCGTCACGGGTATCCGACCAGAGTGGTACGTATTTCTCTTAGATTGGTATATTGATGCAAATTTGTACATTAACGCTCCGACAGGCTCTTCGAGTACGCGAACCTATACTTTGATTTGAGAGATTGGCCAGACAGCGAGACGAAGCGTGCGTTGATGAGGGTTACGAAAAAGACGACGGGCAGGTCCAGGGCGCGATTTAACAAGGCAGCGCGTGGTGGTGAAAGTGGTGAAGAGGTCGAGGAATTGATGAGAAGGTTGATAACCCGGTGAGGGGGTTGAGTACTTTACGTACGGGTTCGAAACTGCGGCTATGTGTAGCGCGAATGTAATGGAGCAAGTTGGAGATCACCGTGCATTCATGCATCCCGTGAATAGACAACTCTTGACGTGCATGCACCATGCAGACTTGGACCTGATGAAGTGCGGCGCACACCATATGGGTAGTACCGTCGCTGCCCGTAAATGAAGCCAGTACTCAATCGCAGCATACCGTTGGAATGATGACGACGAGGAAATGCAGTAACAGTCGTTGAAGGATGTGGTAAAAAGTATTACTATCTTTTGACGCTTGGTAATTCCTATCAAGTCAATGCCATAGTTCTCACGGGTACAATATCAAGGACCCATCCTACCAGCTATAGGCCCAAGGGGGCATCATTGGCGTTAAGGTTGGACATCGAGTCTCGCTTAAATCTGGACTCGACACAATGTTGGCTTCGCCTGCAATTAACATTCCCGACGACGGCGGCCACTGTCGGAACGACAGACTTGATGGATTGCGACGATCGACGATTTCGGAAAAGGGCCACCGCCAAGCTGCATCGCGTTGGCATACATAAAAGCTTTCAGGGACCCTGAATGTCCAATTGTCAGAATAAGGTGACTCACACACCGAGAAGAAGACTGACGCAGCACAGGCTTAATGGACGGGGCCCGGCACCACCGCAGGAGGTCACATGTGAACGTTACACGCGGTACTAGCCCGGGGTCGCATGATGGTGAATGATGGTGAGCAATAATATCGAGGACCTCGTGTTGGGTACAAGGCTCATAAGCGCTCATAGCGCATACTTAAGCCTATTTTCAAACGTATACGTATCATGCGTATACTCTGCTTCTTAGATGGCTACAGACTTTGCCCTCACCGAGAGTGCAAATGCACTCTCCCCCAAAGATATGCTCACCCTCCCTCGCCCTGGTGCGCCTCTGCCAAACGATATCGGTGATCTTGCTATCGTACCCATCACCACTCACTCTTTTCAGGACCGCAAGTATGTTCCCCCTTCTTTTAGTTGTTCGCAATGTTCACTACTTACCACTTAGGTCTCATGACTCACTCTCCATCGTCGCTCTCGGCGATGGCTATACATATGACATTCCTTTGCCCGACGGCGGCGATGCCTTCTGGCTGGATTCTCGCACCATCGCACACGTCGTGACCAAAGATGACACACAGAGTCTCTATATAATCCCCATCAGCACTTCGCCTCTTTCCTCCTCCCCATCGTCCCACTTAGGAACCTTTCCCATCACCACTGCAAGCGCGTTCCGTTACAATCTCAGCGCTCAGCGTCTCATGTTCTCCGCATACGTTTACCCCGATGGTCTCGTCGAGACCGTGAAGGAGCAGGACACGGCGTACGAGAATCGTGGCGATTCCGGTCTGGTGTATGATGAGACCTTTGACCGCCACTGGGATAAGTGGAATGGCCCCAAGAGCAAGGCTCTCATTGGGGTCAGCCTGGCGAAAGTAGGTGCGAAGTGGGTACTGGGACAAACCTACGTGAACGTGTTGAAGGGGACAGGGACTCGTGAGTACTTGTTTCCATTCCTTGGCTGGCGGCGAAACAATGAAACTGATTGAGCTAGTCTTCCCCTGTGGAACCATTCGGTGAAGCGGGTGACTATGATATTTCCCAAGCGCATGTCATCTTCACTGCCAAGGACCCACAACTCCCAAGGGCCATGCACACCAGGCAGAATGTGCGTGCACTTTGTTTCTTGCCCCTTCTATGCTAACACACTACTATGTAGATCTACCTCGTCGCACATGACGGAAATGACCTCAGACAGCTCACCTCGGGCATCCAAGGTGCGACGCGTTCCCCTGTGTTCAGCCCTTCTGGCGACAAAGTGGCCTGGCTGGAATTGGCTCTTGATGGGTACGAGAGTGATCGGTAGGTTATGTGACTTATTCGTGTTCCGGTCTGGTTTTAATTCGCGCTTGTATTCTCACTCGCCAATCCACTCACTTTCTACGTCATCAACTTCATGTGTTCAGTGCGAAAGTGGTGATCTACGATCTCAACAGAGACGTACGATTCACCATTACGGAGGACTGGGACCGCTCTCCTGATTCTATTATCGTGAGTTCATCCTCACCCAATTGTCCTTGCTTTCTTCATTCCTATCTCCTACACTGTACTTCCCGTTAATTCTTAGGTGTCCCTTCCGTATGTCTGTCGTCATACTAGCTAGCTAACCCTAAACCAGTTTTCCCCCTCTTCTACCCTCATTTACGCCACTACCGGCGATCATGCCCGCATCAAGATCTTCGCGATGGCTGTTCCGCCTACACCTTCCTCCAATTCTGCACAGACCACCCAGCCTACAGCCCTCACCTTCAGCGGTTCTATATCCGGCTTCACGCCAATCCCAGGTGGCAGGGCCACCTTCGCGCTTTCGAGCCTGACGTCTCCGAACGAGGTGTACGAACTTAGTGGGCTTGAGGCCACTGAGCAGGATCTCTTAGCTGGAAGAAATGCAGATGTGAAGGCGACACTTACACGCCTTACTTCGTTCTCTTCCGTTGGCCTCCAGGGCAAAGATCTCTCTCCCGGGAAGGATTTCTGGTTCAAAGGTACGGCTGAGGGGCAGGACACACACGGTTATGTGATTACTCCACCTGGATTCGAACGTGGGGTCAATGGGAAGTGGCCTGCGGTGATGCTTATCCATGGAGGTCCGCAGGGCGCCTGGTATGATCAGTGGCAAATGTGGTGCAATCCCAATGGTACACAACTTCCTTGTTGGATCACAAGAGCTGGGCTAATGTTTGGGCCATGTGCGCTCTAGTCTTTGCGAGCCAGGGATACGTAGTCGTTGCTATCAACCCAACGGGGTCTACTTCATTCGGACAGAGTGGGTTAGTATCTTCTCCAGTCTGATCTTGTGCTGATGCCGTATTTCAGAATTCACAGATGGAATCAACAAGAATTGGGGAGGCCGCCCCATCCAAGACTTGTTGATGGGATGGAAGTACATCCTTCAAGAATACCCAGAGGTGAGGCCTTGGACCTTGTGTTCCTCACACTCGACGCATCTGACGTCGATCTCGACACATAGATTGACCAAAACCGCACGGTGGCTGCTGGTGGTAGTTATGGCGGGTATGCAATCAAGTGCGTGGCATTTTAGAGTCCTTCTCGGCCTTTTGTGTCTTAATTCTCGCTCTTTGCAGCTGGATTCAAGGCAACCCCGAGCTTGGATTCGGGTTCAAGGCACTGGTCTGTTTAAATGGAGTGCATATCCTTTCACTGCGTGGAGGAGAGAAGGAAGACACTGATCCGCTTTCATAAAACAGACATTCGACACAACCTACAACGGCTATGCCACAGATGAACTATTCTTCGTGCGTCTCCCACCCCTCCCTTGCTACGCTATCCACTAATGCACTATAGTTCAACCACGAATGGGGAGGACGTCCATGGGATCCCGCCGCATTCGAGGCCTCTCAAAAATACAACCCCGCGTATACCGTTGCCAAGTGGTCGACCCCGCAGCTGACAATTCATACCAGTAAGGATTACAGAATCCCAGAGAGCGATGGGATTGCGGCGTTCCATGCGTTGCAGCAGTGCGTTTTTTGGTTTCATTTCGATTTCGTTCTTGTTCATACACTGTTCTCTTGCACCTATCATTTCTCTTCAATCCGTCTTATCCTTTCCTTCCATACTTTTGGCGGGTGATTTAGACTGATTGACACGCATGTAGACTGGGTGTCCCGAGCCGCCTTCTGATCTTCACAGACGAGAACCATTTGGTGATCAATGCTGGGAATAGGTACGTATGCAGTTTTGCACGCCAGTCATAAGCTGATGCTTTGATTGGGATATCAGTTTGAAATGGCACCACGAAGTGTTTAGGTGGTTTGATCAGTTCATTGGGCTTTCTTAGACATAAAAGTGCTACTAGAAGAGGGTATCTTTTTGTAAGTGGTATGATATGGCCCAACTTAGAGGCACCTGGGTCACCTTAAAAGTGACTTTCGTCGAGAAATTTACGATGACGCTCGGTCTATAGCTGTAATATTTATTAGCTGCCGTATATACGTAAGAGACCGAAGTCAACGGTCTGATGAGTTCGATCGTAAGCCACGCGCGCGTATGTACTATCTCGTATCTATCATTCAACAACTGCATTGAACCTATTCAATCATCTCCCAAAGTATTGCAGTATCTACATCAACCAGCAGAACGACCTTTAGCTTATCTTAATAGAACACATATCGTGTTCGACAGCTAAAGGGGTACAGGAACTAACGAGTAACAAGTTTGACTGTAACCCCAAAAAGTTCTTTGAAGACGTTGTGCTTCTAGCAAAATGACAAAAAAGAAGAACCCTTACCTTGCCCATCGACATCCTACTGAGCGAGCCGTTCCGAGCACGAGTACTCCCAATGGTGCCAAGACCTCTTCGAGGGAGCCACTCTTTGGTTTTGTTCCCCGAGCGGTCAGCGCATATCAAGTTCGCTCGGCATTGGTATACCCTCTCAATGGTGTCTAGGCAGGCTAACTCGGGAATTCGCTTAGAAACATGACTTAAATCCATTCACCAAGCAGCCCCATACTGCACAATACAAAAAGATCCTTGAATCCCGCAACAAGCTCCCTGTGTTTGCGCAGATGACTGAGTTCTACAAGATAGTGAGCCTACCTCCTACGTCGTCCAATTCAACCCAACTGAAGTTAACAGTTCAACAAACACCAAATCATCATCGTGGTCGGCGAGACCGGCACAGGCAAGATCACACAGTGAGTTGGCGCCCCTTAACAAATATGCTCTCTGGTCTTTTTGAACGGTTATGTTAAACTCCTTTGTCGCTGTTAGAATACCGCAGTTCGTCGCCTACTCAGATCTTCCGCACACCAAGAACAAGATTGTGGCATGCACTCAGACCCGCAGACTCACTACCACAGCTGTAGCACAACGTGTTGCAGATGAGATGGACGGTCTGTCTATTTTATAACTAGTTCTAATCTCACTTTGAGCTCACTTCATCGCCTAGTCCAACTCGGCCGGCAAGTCGGTTACTCGATACGTTTTGAAGATATGACAGAGCCTGGTACTACCTTCCTCAAATACATGACCGATGGAACACTACTCCGCGAAGTTATGAATGACCCTGATCTCACCTGCTACTCTACCATCATCCTTGACGAAGCCCACGAACGCACCCTTGCTACCGACATCCTCATGGGTATCCTCAAAATTCTCGTCCAACGACGTCCAGACCTCAAGCTCATCATCATGTCCGCCACTCTGGATGCTCTCAAGTTCCAGAGGTATTTTGCTGTCCCTAGTAGAACCCTCGTCCCGCTCTTCAAGGTCCCCGGTCGTACACACCCTATTGAGGTGTACTATACCCAGGAGCCCGAGCCTGACTATGTCGAGGCTGCTATTCGCACTGTGCTCATGATTCATCGTGCTGAGGACCCAGGAGATATCTTGTTGTTCTTGACGGGTGAGGAGGAGATAGAAGATGCTTGTCGCGAGATCAGGCTCAAAGCGGATGACCTCATCAACTCCGATCCCGAGAGTGTCGGCCCTCTCGCTTGCATCCCTCTATACTCGTCGCTATCGCCACAACAGCAGCAATGTATCTTTGACCCGCCACCCAAAGGAAGTAGTCCTGACAGCCCCCCGGGACGCAAGGTCGTGGTAAGCACGAATATCGCAGAGTCGTCGCTGACGATAGACGGGATCGTGTATGTTGTCGACCCAGGGTTTTCAGAGCAGAAAGTATACAACCCACGCATCCGCGTGGAGAGCTTACTTGTGAGCCCGATCTCCAAAGCATCGGCACAGCAACGTGCGGGCCGCGTGGGGCGAACGAGGCCGGGCAAATGTTTCAGATTGTTCACGGAAAAAGACTTCATGTCGGAGCTCGAGGAGCAGACACACCCCGAAATTCTGAGGTATAATTTAGCGAACACAGTGCTGACGCTGGTCAAGGCAGGGATTAAGGTAAGCGTGTTGTGGAGGGTTATGTATCTTGAGTTGAGCTGATGGCTGTGTAGGATCTTATCAAGTTTGATTATTTGGATATGCCAGCACCAGAGACATTGATGAGGGCGCTGGAGTTATTGAATTACCTCGCAGCATTAGATGATGATGGGAACCTCACTGCGCTTGGGAGTATCATGGCTGAATTCCCTCTGGATCCGCAGGTAGGCGATTGTTCTGGTGGCAGGTTTGGTTATGACGGTTCTGACGCATGTTCTCAGCTCTCAAAGTTGCTGATCGCCAGCCCAGAGTTTAAATGTAGCAACGAGATATTGACGATCACTGCGATGCTGTCAGGTGCGCACTCATCCTGGAGGTTTGCTCCCATCTGACGTTCTTATTAGTGCCAAGTGTATGGCTGCGACCGCATAACCAGCAAAAAGAGGCAGATGCTGCAAAGGCGCTGCTTACCGTCCCTGATGGTGACCATCTGACTCTTCTCAATGTGTACAACAGCTACAAAGAAAGTAATTAATTATCCTCTTTTTACACGCAGACTCGCTCACACCTGCCCCCAAGATTCACACAACAAAAACTGGACCTTAAACAACTACCTCTCCGCTCGGGTGCTGACGGAAGCGGACAACGTGCGTGAGCAGCTGAAACGGACAATGGAGCGGTTTGAGGTGGAGCTCATCAGCGTGCAAGATCAGAAGAAGTTGTTTTTGGCGATTAGGCAGGCGTTATGTTGTGGGTTTTTCATGCAAGTCGCGCATAAAGAGGGAGACAAGGGGAATTATATGACCATCAAGGACAATCAGGCGCGTTATTTCCTCGCACTTTTGGTTTGCTGATGCTATTGTTGTGGTAGGTTGTGGCGCTGCATCCATCGTGCGGCCTGGATACGCAGCCGGAGTGGGTAATTTTTAACGAGTTTATACTCACGACGAGACCGTATATACGGACCGTCACAGATGTCCGACCTAGATTGGTATGTACGTCTTTACACTACAGATAAGCATACTGACGCAAATTTGCACACTGACGCTCCGACAGGCTCCTCGAGTGCGCGCCCTGCTTCTTCGATTTGAACTATTGGCCAGATAGCGAGACGAAGCGTGCATTGATGAGGGTGATGTTGAAGCGTGGGTCGATGAGGTTTCCGATCCAGGCCGCAGGCAAGAAAAAACGCAAGATGGCGCGCGCTGGCAGAAGCGAACAAGATGTCGAAGGCTTGGTACAAGGGATGAAGAATTTGAGGACTTCCTCTGGAGGTTGACCCTCCAGGTAGTTGAAACGCGATTCAGAAGAAGCTGGACGTGAATCAGAGGGAATGGGATGGCGCAGCATGGAAGTGTATTTGGTATGTGAAGTGCAGTATACATCAGCAAGCTCTGGGTTTGTCCATGCAGCACAGCACTGTCTAGACTCGGGAGCTGAACAGTTTTTAAATTCTTGGCAGCTTTCTGACAGTGCTGGACAGCCCACTCAGAGTATGCTGGTGCATCCTTCTTCGGATGGCGAAAAGTTTTTGCTTTCGTTCGCATTTACGCCCTTTTGGTCTTGGTTTTAGAGACCTAGTGTGTAATTTAGTGCTTTGCCCTGGTCTTGGTTTGGTTTCGCGACCTTGTAATAGTACTAGTCGAGTGTACTTCTTACTGCTTCATGTATACGAATCACACGACCACCTCCTTATTGGTCCAACCGTACCCCATGCCTGTGGTCCCGCAAAAAGATGCCAAGACGAAAAATTGAGCTCGCAAATCTTAAGTCGCGGAAGCTCTGCCCATTCAAATATGTTATGTTACAAACACCCGATTTACTCCCCCTAAAATGTATCCTTCAGTACTACCACTTTCAAAAACATATCCTCTTGTAGTGACACTTTCATGTCTGCGAAAGCCCGATGAACTGATCAAACCACCTAAACACTTCATGGTGCCATTTTAAACTATCCCAGTTGAAGTATCAGCTCATGATTGGCATGCAGAACAGCATACGTACCTGTTCCCAGCATTGATCACCCAATGGTTCTCGTCTGTGAAGATCAGGAAGGCGGCTCGGGACGCCCAGCCTATATGCGTGTCAATCAGCATGAATCACCAGTCAGGAGAATAAAAGGAAAAGAGGCGGGTTGTAACGAAACAACAGGTGCAAGAGAATGATGTAGAGGAACCAAGATGAAACCGAAAAACGCACTGCTGCAATGCATGGAATACCGCAATTCCATCTCCCTCTGGGAGCCTGTAATCCTTACTGCTATGAATTGTCAGCTGCGGGGTCGACCACTTGGCAACGGTATATGCGGGGCTGTATTTCCGCGATGCCTCGAATGCAGCAGGATCCCATGGACGTCCTCCCCATTCGTGATTGAACTGTAGTGCATTAGTGTATAACCTTGTAAGGAAGGGATGGGAGGCGCACGAAGAATAGTTCATCTGTGGCGTAGCCGTTGTACGTTGTGTCGAATACCTGTTTCATGTAAGTGGATCTGTAAGTGGATCTTCGTTCCTTCATGCAGTGAGAGGAAACGCACTCCATCGTGACAGACCAGTGCCTTGAACCCAAATCCAAGCTCGGGGTTGCCTTGAATCCAGCTGTGAAGAACGAGAATTAGGACCCGAGAAGGACTCGAAAATGCAACGCACTTGATTGCATATCCGCCATAACTAGCACCAGCAGCCACCGTGCGGTTTTGGTCAATCTATGTGCAGAGATCGTCAGATGCGTCGAGCGTAAGGAAGACAAGGCGCAGAGCCTCACCTCTGGGTATTCTTGAAGGATGTACTTCCATCCCATCAACAAGTCTTGGATGGGGCGGCCTCCCCAATTCTTGTTGATTCCATCTGTGAATTCTGAAATACAGCATCAGCACAAGAACAGACTGGAGAAGAGGGTAGCCCACTCTGTCCAAATGAAGTAGACCCCGTTGGATTGATAGCAACGACCACGTATCCCTGGCTCGCAAAGACTAGAGCAAACGTAGTCCAAGCATTAGCGCGGCTTTTCAATCCAACAAGGAAATTGTGTACCATTGGGATTCCACCGCGTGGACCACTGATCATACCAGGCGCTCTCCGGGCCTCCATGGATAAGCATCACCGCAGGCCACTTCCCATTGACCCCGCGTTTGAATCCAGGTGGGGTAATCACATAACCGTGTGTGTCCTGCCCCTCAGCCGTACCTTTGAACCAGAAATCCTTCCCGGGAGAGAGATCTTTGCCCTGGAGGCCAACGGAAGAGAACGAAGTAAGGCGTGTAAGCGTCGCCTTCATGTCTGCATTTCTTCCAGCTAAGAGATCCTGCTCGGTGGCCTCGAGCCCACTAAGCTCGTACACCTCGTTCGGAGACGTCAGGCTCGAAAGCGCGAAGGTGGCCCTGCCACCTGGGATTGGCGTAAAGCCAGATATAGAACCGCTGAAGGTGAGGGCTGTAGGTTGGGTGGTCTGTGCAGTATTGGAGGAAGGTGTAGGCGGAACAGCCATCGCAAAGATCTTAATGCGGGCATGATCGCCGGTAGTGGCGTAAATGAGGGTGGAAGAAGGGGAGAACTGGGTTGGGGTTAGCTGGCTAGTATGACGGCAGACGTGTGGGAGGAAGGAGTAAATAGCGTAATGATGGAAACCACGACGTAGGAAAGAAAGAAGTAAGGAACAATTGGATGGGGGATGAACTCACGATAATAGGAATCAGGAGAGCGGTCCCAGTCCTCCGTAATGGTGAATCGGACGTCTTTGTTGAGATCGTAGATTACCACTTTCGCGCTGAATACATGAAAATGATGACGCAGAAAGTATATGAATGGGTGGGTGAGAGTACATGCGCGCGCAAATTGAAGTCAGCACGGCACACAAATAGGTCGCATAACCCACCGATCACTCTCGTGCCCATCAAGAGCCAGTTCAAGCCAAGCCACTTTATCTCCAGAAGGGCTGAACACGGGGGAGTGCGTCGCGCCTTGGTCGCCCGAGGTGAGCTGTCTGAGGTCATTTCCGTCATGTGCGACGAGGTAGATCTACGTGGTAGTGTGTTAGCATAATAGAAGAAAGACAAAAAGTGTACGTACGTTCTGCCTGGTGTGCATGGCCTTGGGGAGTTGTGGGTCCTTGGCAGTGAAGATGACATGCGTTTGGGAGATATCATAGTCATCTGCCTCACCGAACGGTTCCACAGGGGAAGACTAACTCAATCAGTTTCACTAATCCACCGCCAGCCAAAGAATAGAAACAAGCACTCACGAGTCCCGTCCCCTTCAACACGTTCACGTAGGTTTGTCCCAGTACCCACTTCACGCCTACTTTCGCCAGGCTGACCCCAATGAGAGCCTTGCTCTTGGGACCAACCCACGTATCCCATTGGCGCTCAAAAGTCTCATCGTACACCAAGCCGGAATCGCCACGATTCTCATACGCCGTGTCCTGATCCTTCACGGTCTCGACGAGACCATCGGAATAAACGTATGCGGAGAACATGAGACGCTGAGCGCTGGGGTTGTAACGGAACGCGCTTGCAGTGGTGATGGGGAAGGTTCCTACGTGGGAGGAGGGGTCGGAGGAAAGAGGCTCTGTGTTGATGGGGATGATGTGGAGGCTCTGTGCGTTATCTTTGGTCACGACATGTGCGATGGTGCGAGAATCAAGCCAGAAGGCATCGCCGCCGTCTGGCAAAGGAATGTCATAGGTGTAGCCATCGCCGAGAGCGACGATGGAGAGTGAATTGTGAGACCTAAGTGGTAGGTAGTAACATTACGAACAAATAAAAGAATGAGGAACATACTTGCGATCCTCAAAAGAGTAAGTGGTGATGGGTACGATAGCAAGATCACCGATGTCGTTTGGCAGAGGCGCACCAGGGCGAGGGAGGGTGAGCATATCTCTGGGGGAGAGTGCATTTGCACTCTCGGTGAGGGTAAGTCTGTAGCCATCTGATGGTGCAGAAGCTGGTGAGTTGGATAGTAATGGCACCTGCGCGGCAAAGCCCAGCTGCAAGAAAGGAAGTAGTAATATTAGTATACGCATGATAGTACGTATACGTTTGAGAGCAGGCTTAAGTATGCGCGTACCCAACACGAGGTCCTCGATATTATTGCTCACCGTCGCGTGCAACCCAGTCAACGTCGTGGCCGCCGACCAAGTACCGCGTGTAACCTTCACATGTGACCTGGCTTAGGCAGGCTGTGCCGGGCCTTAGCCTGAGAGAATTTGTTGGTGTGTTCAAAGCTATCATGCTTGTTCATCGTCAATCGTAAGCCTGTTGTTCTGACACTCACGAATCTGCATAAAGCCATTGTCTGTCACTTAAAAGTTGCTTCTGGCCTTGCCGGAGTCGCCAAACGCTTACGCATACTCCAACATGGCACGATTTCCGCTATCCCAGGAGCGCTGCTCAACAACTTCGGAGCTTCAGATTCAAATGGAGGCTCAAATTCAGGCCGAGTTCGATGCGGTCATCAGAAGGAAGGCACAGAGGTAACTTGATTCACTAAGCACTTTGATTTAATCATTTCTGCTCTCAACCGCCGACATTTGCGAACCAAGAATCCCTTCTGCAAGCATCTCTGAGGCCTTGAGATGGAGACTACCCTACCTTACCGGTAGACTGTGGTGGGTATCCACTGTTGGTCTGTTCCCAGATTTCACAACATCCACACTGGTGACTGCAGCATTAGCACACCGGGTAAAGGATCTTTAACAAATCGCATGAATGACCACCAGGCAAACTATCGTATTCCAGCTAGGACCACGTTGTTCGGTAACCATAGGTAAGCACAGCGTTTTAAGATACCAAAGATCCAGTGGTCTTAGGTCAATCTCTCGAGCTCCAAATATCTGCTCGGAGACTGACGCGTTCAAGCATCAGCGCTGGATTGACGATCACATGGGAAATCATTTGAAATCATTGGTCTTGGGCTTTGGTCAGCGGTAAGTACCATCTTTCAGCTAAGTATTCAAATGTCATTGCTGTGACTTTAGCATATGCCCTGCTTAACAACTCGCGAACAGGTAAAGCTACTCTAGCAAGCACCGAATCTTCTGAACTCACTAGTACCAACACAGTTGTGTTTATCAGCTCGCTCCTTGTAAAATGGGCCTTCCAGCTCATTCTTGATCTTATGGAGCTGTTGGGTGACATGGGATTCATGGACGCGGCGATGTTAAATGACCCGCTGTGCGCACATGAGTTTGAGATGAAGATTCCGGAATTCGAACACAAGCATATGATACAGCACTATTCTCAGGTCATGAGGAGCTTCGATGATAGGATGGGTGAGGGAGAGAGCGCCAGTTCCCAATGAATCCCCAATTTCGGCGATTCCTGCAGGACTCGCAGTTCATCTCATGATATGTGTATATGATGTCATCGTCGTGTGTCTCATCTCACACAATATCACGTTACTGAAATTGGTTACAACAGACCTCGTCTAAGTTGCCCAAGATGTAAACTCTCGATGATGTCCCAAACAGATAGGCAAAACTAATACTCTTCGCTCAAGTAATGATGTTCTGGACTCAGTCGGAGTGGTACAGAACGTATGATAGCTCACCCAAAATCCATTTTTACAAAGGATGATCGATGACCTTTAAATTATGCCGCAGACACTCAGGCCTGCTACTATTGGCAGATTACCCGCGCTTCGGCGTCAGCAGGATCTTGAAATTTACACTTGTGTACCCCGTTTGATCTACCAGTGGCAAGCGCCGATGATCTCTGTATTGATCTGAGACGCTGGCGCTGTTGTTCTTCGAGAACATTCGTGGACTCCCAATAATTTCCTGTATTACCGAATCCTGTATAACCAGCATCGGTTCCCTTTGACCAACATCTATTCTATTCTAGCAAGGACGCAATGCCGCTCAACTACTCCAAGTGGGATCAGCTCGAGCTCTCTGACGATTCCGACATCGAAGGCCACCCGAATGTTGACAAGCGTTCTCTCATCAGATGGAAGCAACGCGATATTCATGAGAAGCGCGAGACCCGCAAAATGAAGATCTCAGCCCTCCGCGCCGAGATCGCATGCAATGGAGTCCTTTCTCCCCGTCTTCACAGCATCCGCGCTACACTTGGCAGCGCAGACGGCGGGTTGAAGTACTTCCAACAATTGGTGGAGAAGTTGCAAACACAGCCATCCCCAGAGGCACCGCCGACGAACGCCAAAGATCAACCGACCTACGATGCAATGGTGTTGTCTTTACTCCTGCAGGTTTGGGATGGCGCCAAAAGCCTCCCTGCAGATGAGCGGGAGGCTGCTGTGCTCAGTGGTCTTGATAAGCACATCAAGCAGCTCACAGATCACACAAAGCAGCTGGAGAAGGATCTTGTTGATGAGGAGAATGAACAAAGGAAACACATCACAAGTGAAGATATCCACGAAGGATTCGAGAGCAAGGTAAGATCGGCATTCTATAGTCTTCATTAATGGTATTCACGATGCTCCCGATAGTATACTCCCGCGAAACCACCGCCGCCACCCGTAAAGAATGCTAAAATCGACGCGCCAACGACGACCAAAACCAAAACCACTGAGTTCGAGGTGCTGAATCCTGCTGCCTCGAGTTCCAAAGCACCATCGCCTTCGGTTGCTCCGAAGAATTCCCCAGACTCCATTGAAGAAGATGAAATAGAGGAGGAGCTACCAGAACTCACGCCCTCCCTCGAACAATTCTCTCGCTTATCGTTGTGGGGGTATGCACAATCTTTCAACTTCATCCAAGCAAATCGCGATGTCGTTGTTCCCGGTGCATCTGACGCGTTACTTGTGGCAGCTTTCCGTGCAGAGTCAAAGGGCCAGTTCGAATACGCAAAGAAGTGCTTGCACCAAAGCTTACTCCTGCAGTACTGCGAGAAGCTAGGCAAAGATGGCGTCCGACTATTTTTCCAGAAGCAAGTGCCTTGTTCCTGTACAAGCTGATGTACATGTACTAATTTTGTACTTTCATAGGATGATCGCAGATGACCAGCGCGCTGTCTCCGTCTTCGTCAAGGATGTCGAAGGCACATATGCTCACCTTAAGACGCGTGCAAGAGCGGCTGCAACGGAGGTTTCTGACGTGCAGAGGGAGCAGATACAACTTGTGCCCGAGAACCCATCTGCATCCATCTCGTTCAATGTACCTGATGGTCCTCCACCTGAGGACTTGCGCCTCGAGGGTCCAGGGACGGAGGACCTGGAAGTTGAACAAGTTCGTGAAGCATTGCAGATGCGATGGGATGTCTTCGAGAGCTTCCCCGAGGACCTGAAGGCCGCGCTCAAGGTTGGGACTCTGGATGAGGTCAACAAAGTGCTGGGTAGTATGGACGTTAACATTGCGGAAGACGTGGTGGGAAAACTTGAGATGGCTGGTATCATGAGCTTCGTGTCGGGAGGTGTCCGTGATGAGACTGGGAATGGAGATGAGGAAGACGAAGACGAAGACGAAGAGAATGCTGAATAAACCAAGGAGTACTTGTTGATCAGGTCCAAGCGCGTAGATATCGCTGTGTTGTATAACTGCTTTCGAACGAAGAGTCTGATTTATATTGTACGCCTTTGATTCATAAATGTCTTCCCACTGACTCGCTTTATTTCGGCCGCAAAGCAAACGGTGGCACAACAGGAACATTGGAAGTTGGAGTGTCAAAATGGCTACTGGTTTACACAGAACGCGTCTATACGACTAGTGGCGTAAGACGGTCATGGACAACAAAACATCCTCGCCATGCATCCAATTCTTTACTACTATCTCTCGTATCAGCGACAGCCACTGTGTGCCATTGGCACGCACCTTTCAATCAGAATTTCCATCAAGCCCATAAACCAAACCCAAGGCTACTCTAGCAGCTGCCCTCTTTCGTTCCTGCGAATCGGGCATCCCCGCAATTTCCTCCTTAAGACCCTGAAGCGCGCTCAACATGTTTTGCAGATCGAAACGCTCGAGGTCCGCCTCTGGGGGGTCGGCGGCTTCGACTCCAGATGGCACGGAAGGATTCTCTTGCAGAGAACGGGTGTCATTGCCATCAGTGGGTGAGAAAGTAAGTTGTGTTGCACCGAAGATACGTTCTGAGGTGGCAGCAATCTCGGTAATTGAAGGGATTTCGTTGTCGGAATCTTCGTGTTTGTGGGATTCTTCTGCTTCTGGGTCCCCAAAATCGGAAACTGACCCTAAAGACTTGTAAGATACACCAAGATCCGAGGCATTCGCAGATAAGCGAGCAAAGTCGTGCTCCTCATTGGCTGGCGTCGATCGTCCAGAGGTATCAAAATCAGAGTCAAAAGTGAACGTTGAACTAAAGCTCAACGAAGGAAGAGGTGGGATTTGTCTCTCAGATGATGTTTGTGCAGTTTCAACATCTGCCGCTGTCGCTGAAGTAGATACAAAAGCGGTGAAGTCGTCGTCAAATGCGTTATTATGGGGGCCATGGGTAGAGGAATCTTCTGTGGGTGACAAGCTGCCAGTTGTGGCTGCGGCACTCCATGGATCGTTGCTTATAGTTCTCTCACTTGCATCCAAATGACTATCGAGATTATCTTCATCGAGCCAGCGCTCTAACTCTTCTAGTTCTCGCTGCATGCGATCACGCCCTCTTGGGGAGGGCGGAGCGATGAGGCTGCTGAGGTCTTCTCCCGCATCACGGTTCGTCACCAAGAGGCCAAGACCCCTTCCTTTAGAGGGGTTTTGTACCATGGACGGCCACATGATCGTGCTCAAGGCATCTATGGCCCGGGAAACTCCTGAAGAAGAAATTCAGGAAGGGTTTCCCCGTATTTCAAAATCGCATATACTTACCGCCATGGTCATGATTGACTGAAGATTTTGCTAAATCTTGCACATCGATGAATTCAAATCCCAGGGATCCAAGAAATGAGTCTATTTCCTCATCCTCAATATCTTCACCTCTGGCCGTAGTAGATGGGAGCCGAATGGCCAGAGACACTTCAAAATCATGATGCGATAAGCGTTGCGATATCATCCGAACATCTTCCCGGTATGACTGCTCAAAATTCAGACGCATACACAAACTATAGCAAGCCCTTCGAGAACTTACTTCTCCGGCGGTCCATGTGTACACCACGGCGGGCACGCTTTCTAACTCGTGATTGTTTGGTGTCCAATCTGGGAGATGATGAAATTTGAAGTGTACATCAGCAGTGTAGTACTTGTTTGCGATAGTCCAAGGGATGATGGACGGATTGTCGGTTGTTATCGAGAGGTCGCTCTGTACCAGTCCTGTGTCGACTCGTTAATGCAAGGAACGATCGCACTGCAGCGACAAACGTGCTTTGCAGAAACTGCAAGGTGTCATCCTTCGAAGAAGATAGAGTGAGGATGCGACAAGAACAGTCTGTCATTCGTAGGTCGGCGGGAATAGTTTAGGTATCGAACTGCACTTGCAGACCTAAAACTTATTTAATAGTTGATCATGTGATTAGTCCCACTTGAATCTCGGGAGTCGTGTCCTGCAATTCGTTTGGTTCACTCACGTACTGCGCGCCCTCCGAGTATTCAAGCGGTCCATTCATAGTGTTGGGTCAATAAGTAAGTATCGTGGTTAACACTGCCAAGCACTACAACCAAAAACTGATTGATGTTACATACACAGTGCGAACTAAGAGAGAGCTCGAAAGGAGTTGTCCGCTCGGAGTCCTGCTGGTCACGCTCGGAGTCGACGTCGATGATGATACGCCAATTTGACACCAACATAAGCGCATGGCTTTAAAAATTCTTTAAATCCTTTTTTGCCTCGTTCCCTTGGCCAACATTATTTCACCCACCCACCAATTTAATCTTACTGGTACTGCCCGGTGCCCCCAACCTTTTCCGAAGAGAATGGCTATTTTTCATCATACTATCAGGTAAGTGCCTGTGAATGTTTATTGAAAATGCCTTGCTTAAATGCCTGAAGGCGGAGCCTAGTGGACGGCGTAATCTCGGCGACAGATGTTCGCGGGGAGTTATGTGGTGAGCTTTTGTCTAGAGTGCTTCGAGTTGCCACACTCGCAGGGAACCTCAACAATGTGTCCACTCCGATAAAATTTCCGCTGCAATGGATGATGTCCATCGGAAACGGGGCTAACGCTTGCTCACAGGTCTCGTTCGCATCATCAACGAGGCAGGCACATCCGATGAGCCTCCCCATCACCGAATAACCTAATCCATTCATCTAGGCCTATTGCCAACCCCGTTGTACACAACCCACTCTCTGTCGCAGATTACCGACCCAACCCGACGCTGGTGCTTGCTCGCGAACCAAACCCCTGAAGAGATTATGCTCATGTTCGGACGAGGATAATGCGTGCCTCTCGCCTCATTCAGTGTTCAATGTTCAGTGACGCCCAGCCCCAAGGACGCGCTGGATAGGCAGTCCGTTGAGGTTTGATACTGAACAGGGCCCGTGTACGGGTGGCACATGAGGATCACGTGACGATACTTCACCGTTGTTCATTAGAGTTCGGTGTAGTGTGGACGGAACTTGGATCAGTTCTACCGGTTTATGTAGCGACCGGCAGAATTTTAGATTTGGTTAGAACAGTTTCGCCGATTATAGTCAACAACACTCTGGGGTATGTGGATTATATTACCTTGTCCCTATTCGTTATCCCCATCATTGTAATTGACCACCTCGACCATATCTAGAATAGCTTGTGTAATCACTCCTTGTTCGACCTGATCTAACTCGCCAAAATCAAAAGCATTTCCTTTGAGCACTTCAACTTCGTCAATGCTCTCTTCAACTCATTGAAAGCCGCAAATCAGCAGTCAGGCGAGATACCCTTTGGGCCAGCACAGCGACGCGAGTGGGCGTCCGTCACCGTGCACTATCCTTAGGGACGTCCGATTTCGTGTTATTGAATTCAAACGGTGTTATCCGATCTTAATCACACTTCTCCGAGTCTCGCATGCCCTGGAGTTCTACCATCTATTGTCTCTTTGCATGAGTTCTGCCGTGGACTATGCACAACCAGTTCTTCCAGAATGGTTGTACTGCATGGTACCACCTCGTTTGTGTCCGTTTGCGCGCACGCCGTCCATCCCTCGAGCACGGTTGCCGTTCCGAAACACTCAAAATAAGTAAGACTTAACGACATATTTTACAACGCTACTAACCACATCCTTCCCCCCTGGGACCTGGCATTCCAGCTTTTCATCCACTGCACCTTGCAGAATATCATGTTCTTTTTTTCTATCGCGTCGAGCTTTATGCTTGTATATATCTTGCAAGTTGCGGCAATCGATCATCATGCACCTCCCGCAATGCGGGAGGCAGATGCTTCAGTTGTCACTCAGATGTCGTCTGCCCAGCTGGCTAATCTGGCGCCATATACCGAATTTGCTCGTGCTGCTTACTGTCCGCCTACCACTATAACTGGCTGGAAATGTGGTCGTACGCAATCCCACTACTTTATTTGGTTTGCATCGACTCAATGACTGAGCTCTTAGAAGCTTGCGAGGCGGTACCTGAGTTCGAGGTTTCTCTCGCAGGGGGTAATGACGACAGTGTTCAATATTGTACGTTCCGCTCAAAATATAAAACGCCTTTGCAGACAATTTGCAGACTATGTTGGTTACTGGCCGACAGAAAAGACCGTGGTAGTTGCTCATGAAGGTACAGACCCAACTAAACTGTAGGTGTATATGTTTCACAGCATACGACTTGAATAAACTTATTGACTTGCATAGCCTAGCTGATCTCACTGATGCCAATATATTCATGGAACGCCTGGACCCCATGCTTTTCCCCGGTGTCGATAGCAGCGTCGAGCTTCACAGTGGATTTGCCAATGAGCACGCGTCAACTGCTAGTATCATCTTGAAAGAGGTGAAGAGCCTGATCTCCCAGCATAATGCCAAGAGTGTCACACTGGTCAGCGTCGAGTATTTTGTAACCACTGTAACATAACGTTGATTTTTTTGGGGGCAGGTTGGGCACTCCCTTGGAGGCGCCCTTGCGGAAATTGACTGTGTGTTTATGGCCTTGAACCTTCCTTCTAGCATCGCTATCAAAGGTGTGTCCACACCGCTAATTTTTCAGCCTGGGGCGCGGGATTTTTACAACCTGGATTTTAGGTGTGACATATGGTACACCCCGCGTAGGAAATTCAGCATGGGCCACTCTCTTCGATTCCCTGGTAAGCTTGATTCTGCCCCTCAGGCCTTCCCCCATTAGGCCGTGATTGCTGAAATCGCGGGGAGATATCGGACTTTCAACGTATCAACAATAAGAAGGATATTGTCCCGGTTGTTCCATGGCGCTTTATGGGCTTCTCGCATGTCCATGGGGAGGTCCACATCGTATCTGATGGAAACACAGTTCAGTGCCCAGGCGAGTGTGACATATGCCTTTTCAGACATTGCATGATCGCTCATATCTCTCACCTGTATAGGTGATGACGATGCCACGGATGCTCGGTGCACAATCAAGAGTGTGCCCGACATCTTTGTAGGCAATTTATTGGACCACTTGGGTCCGTACCAAGGGATTTATCTGGGCACGTGCAGCTGATTGACATGAACTGGGACAACTTCACATCAGGGCATTCACGATGTCAGGGATCAGAGGGACAACAGGGATCTCGTAGATTAGAAAGTATGGTCCTATGTACATAGCATGTCATTCTCAAAAACTGAGATACTTGATGGGTCTTGAAACTTTATGAATCATGCAGAATGACTGCAGCTATTACCATCATAGTTTGCATCAGAGGATAAACTGACTGTACTAAGCGCACGTCACATTCAAGAGTCGATAAACAATTAAATCCAACGACAACACAGATCAAGCAGGAGTAAGCCTCTACCCTAACGCTCTCTAATCCATTCGCATACTGAAACTGCCCCGAGTTCTCATACTACCAATCGTCAGAAAGCTTTAAAGGAAGCGAGAAACAACACACCTCCCACATATCAATAGCAACCTGACAGCTCTCACGCACAACACGCGGAGAATCCTCACGCGTCATCCACTCTTTAAGATGAGGCAGCACCTCAGGCGTAGCGATGCCTCCAAGCGCCTCCGCAGCCTCGTGTCGCACCATATCAGACTCCGACGCGTCCTGCAGAACGTTTAGCAACGAAGGCACAGAGTGTGTGCTTAGGAGTTGGCCGAAAACGAAGGCGATTTCGTGTCTGTAGTGAATGAGTTTATGTTAGTGTTGGGATGGAGGCAGAAATTGGAAAGGAAAGGGGCGGACTTGAATAGGGCGCTGTCATCTGAGAATCCTGCTGCTAGTGCGTCTACGGCTGCTGGCGTGCCGATGTTGCGGAGTGCGAACATGGCTCGGTAGCGTTGGAAGAGGGGGACGGAGGTGTCTAGAAGCGTGGTACGGAGGGAAGCGATTGTAGAATCAGACAGGTCGTCAGGTTTGGGCTGGCCAGAGAGAAGTTTGGAGGAGGGCGGGGCGGGGTCGATGGAGGTGTATACCCTGTGTACGTGCTGTAAGTCACTTGTAATCTGTGCAGTAATAGGCTAAGACTGGAATATCAAAACACGAAATGAAAACACACATACGAAATCTGTTCTGGCGATTCTTTCGACGCAAGATGCTGGCGCCCTTCTTCAGAATTGTCCCATTCGATTTTAGCAAGCGCGATCTCGCACGTCTCACGCACGCTTCTGTTGGGATCTGAGAGGTACTTTGCGAGGACTGTCTTGAAATCAGGCGATGAGATTGCGCCTATTGCTTCTGCTGCCTGTCTCGAGTGTTAGTTAGCATCACGATACACTGGAGCGTGTAATGGGACTGTGCGAAGCGGGACGTCGGAGACGCCTCACCTCGTGCCGGACCATTGGGTCCTCGTCCAGGTTCTCAAGCACTGTTTGGAGGACTGGGAGGGCTGAGACTAGCTTCATCTGTCCTAGGCAGTATGCGAGCTCATGCTTGAGTAGTGCTGACTGATCGGCGAAGCCTGATAAATGTATCACGCGTCAGCGCACGCTCGTCTGACGGAGAATCGCACAAAAGGATTTTCATGAAACGAAATGGCAGGATCGAAAGAAAAGGAGCACACAAAAGGGCGAAATTTACGTACCTTCAGATATGATCGCGACAGCTTCATCATTCTTCAAACTTTTCAACGTAAAGAGAGCTCTGAAACGATCGTGCAAGGGCACAGTACCGCTCGTGTTGAGGAGGGCAGAACGAAGAGCAGCGAGCTCGCTTGGAGAAACCGCATCCATCGAGGAGGATCGAGATAAAAGATAACTTGGAATTTTGGCGCAAAGCGGACTTTTGATTTCATTTGCTAAACCTTGTTTTCCTACATACCATGCCCAGGACAAAACGCGCGAAGCTCGGTGAGTCCAGAATCAGAATCATTGATGGATCGTGATCAAGGCTGATGTTGTATTCTGCGTGGACAGTATCTCTTACAAAAATCTCCAAAAAGACGAGGGAGCATAAAAATGTACTCTTGAGTGAGGTTAGTTTTTGTTATGGCCTCTCCTGCGGAGACAGACAGATGTTTCTACTGCCTGCTATGCGAGTGCTAAACGTCCCTTCATCCCAAGGTACAACAAAATGCTGAAAAATGGAAATACTGCTGGCTATTTGAAGTCGGCGCGATGCGCAATGCGCATCTAAAAACTGTGCGGAAACTATGGAAAGAGTATGTACCCGCTTCTTTTCCCGTCTACACCATCGACTCACGACCTGCAGCTCAGCACGGATATTCTTCGGTCGAGGAGCAGTGATGGCCAAAGCCCTAGGCACGACAGTAGAAGAAGAGCACCGAATGGGACTGCACAAACTAGCCCAAGTAAGCCCCAAACCCCAAGCTGATCTCAGCCCTAACAAACCACCGTAGCAAATCAAAGGCCAGGTAGGGTTGTTTTTCACAGACTCGGAACCTCAAGAAGTGATAGAATGGTTCGACGACTTTAAACAAGCGGATTTCGCGCGAACGGGGAATAGAGCTACGCGGACAGTGATACTACCTGCAGGACCTGTGATGCGGGTGCATTCTGACCCGCCTGAGCCGTTCCCGCATAATGAGGATCCACAGCTCCGGAAGCTGGGACTTACGACGTCGATGAAGCGGGGTGTACCGACGCTTGAAAATGCTCATCGGGTGTGTGATAAGGGGAAGATTTTGACTAGTGAGCAGGCGCAGCTGCTGAAACTTGTTGGTGAGAAGATGGTGGAGTTTAAGGTTGGATTGTTGGCAAGGTGGGATGCTGCCAGCGGGGAGGTTGTTCAAGTTGAGGGTAGAAGTACGGCGATAGAACGGGATGATGATGAGGTTGAAAACGAGGATGAGGAGATGAGCGAGTAGGTTTCAACCGAGCGCTTTACCATGTATACATGTTGACTTGATAGGGCATGATCATGGATGTAAAGATTACTCTTTGATACGACCGATGGGACACACGTCACAAAATAATTAGCTAGACCGTAGAACATAGATATCAGTTTGAGAAAAAGACTGGCTGGGTCTGAGAGGACAATTCATTCCAGCGAGTATTCGGGATACATTATCTGTTTTAGTGTTTGATCTACACAAATACCACGCGAGCAATAAAAAATGACAAGCAAATCAAAAGCGTGCATCCTCCAGGTCTCCCAATCGTCGTCAGGGGCTGTTGAGGAAGTCGGCAGTCTTCATTATGTGGAGGGCGTCCATGAGGTGCACGAATCTAAAAAGTGATTTGTTAGTGGGTAAAGTATTCCATGAGAAGATGTAAAGATCGCAGTTTGTCAGGAAGACAACAGCCGGAGGAGAACCAACATCGGATCATATCATTATGAACGCAAGCTTTAGATGTGGGACCTTGCAAGGTCGAAGAGATCATGACGGGACATCCATAAAGGACACGAACTTCAAACATATCCGTCAATTACCCGGAGAAAATCCGACTCAGAGCAAAGGATAGCTGTCCTCGTGAGTCCTAGCGTTCACGACAGTCCTTGTCTGGGACGGAATTGAAGTGGAAAATTAGAATCCCTCTGGAAGTGTCCTGGAACATCAAAGTTGGTGCCTACGATGTCCACAGAAGCCTTCTTGTTAAAAAAAAAGTTTTGGAGAACAACAGCAGTTGGAAGGTAGGCGACTGGCCAATACTTTTCGATGGGTATTCCTGGGTACCGTCAGAGCAGGATTCCTCCTATCCCTACAGAACCAAGCAAAACCATGGAAATCCTGGCTGGGGCTCTCAGTACTCGGTGTGGAAGCTGGTGGTCAGGACCACATGCTTCGTCCTTAAGAAGTCGGAAAGTTGACAGAAGAGAAACTACGCCCACTATGACTAAGCGAGAAGTTCCCCTATTACGCGCTCGGACCATCTTCCTTTGCCTTTAAATATGTCCTGAACGCGTCTTTCGCTCGATAACCATGTCCACCATGTTAAATTCCGTGTCTTCCCAAGCCTCTGCCACCGCAAACCGCGCCGACGTGAACAGCTCGCGTGGTGCAGCTGGGCGGAACGCTGTTGGCGGGAGTAACGACTCGGAGCGTTCTCAAGTCGGGACCAAGACACCCACCAGGATTGAAACCCTCATCAACGTTCTTCAGATGTATAACGACCTTTCTCCCTCCGATCAAGCAAGCCTCTCCGAAGCACTCCAAGCTGACGCAGCTTCCACCCGTTCCAAATCAAACCTCACCTTCCGCGCTGAAGACATCAAATACGTCACCCTCGATACCTTTTACGATTTCCCGCGCGTCGTCCTCGACCTCGCCAAATCCAAAACCTACTTCCCGCTCACCTATCTGACTTATCCTGGTATCAAAAGACTCCACGCAGGGGAAGATCCTTCCACTTTTCCACTGGAAAACACGATTTCGGAGATCGATTTCCACCAGGCATCGTATAAATTCATCGACCTGATGTCTTTACTTGCGTCTCCGTCTATCGTGGAGTGGTTCAAGACGCACCAGTCGTTTTGTCTGTCTCATATGAGGAAATTCCGGGTCGTGGTTGCTTTTGACATCGAGACGAGGCGGCGGTTTTTCAATACGGAGAGGGTGCTGAGCGAGGACGCGTACTTGAGCCGTTGGAATGCGTTGGACGCGGATATGTTTCACAAAGAGCTTTCCGAACGCGTGGATCAAGCCAAAGCTGTCATAGAAAACTCAAAGTCCGACAACAGGTTCCATCCATATAGCAAGACGCAGCCTGGGAACGGGCATAGCTTGTGCCTTATCTGCGGTCGAACAGGACATAAAGCCAGCGAGTGTTCGGATGCGTATACGGTGAAAGAAGGGGCGGTGGTGTGCGAGTGGAATGGGACGCTTGTGCTGAAAGCGACGTCAGAGGTTGTGTGTATGTTGTTTAATGTGGGGAGGTGCGATCGTGAGCATGAGCGGGTGCATGTGTGTTCGATTTGTGGGAGTCAAGGGCATGGTGCGAAGAGTTGTTGTTAGGAAGACGGACGGATCCTGATTTGGAGGTGTAGTAGCTGGCAGTGACGAGGAGGATGGAGGATGTTATACTGTAGATTATAATTGATGGTATCAGTTGATGTATGTTCGTGTGAGGGTGATGTGTCACAAACGTTGCGAAAACGTTAATCAAGGCAAGGCTACGTGTATCAGGGCCAAATTCAAAAGGTAACCAGAGAGCGGGAGTCTCTGCGTTAATTTGATGTCTGGTGCCAATGTAATCTTTGTTATCAGTTGAACTGCAAATGTAAGACTTACTCGATCAGCCAAGGCAGCGCTCGAGGATGATTGTGGAAAGTACTCTTTGACTTTAAATGAACTCGGAATGTAATTCTAATGACCATAAGCGCCCTACAGGAACATCGAGAAGTGAGACACGTACCCTGCTCGTGAGAGAGGCCTCGTCTAGTGGGGAGTTCGGGAATGAAGATCGCTTAAGTCCAGGTACAGTCAAAGATAGGGGCCTGTGATCAGGGACATTCAATTTGGAATTACAACCCATCGAAAGTCACAAAATAGTCACATTTAAAATTCAAGCTGACTCTCCCGCTATCACGATACGCACGTTCCATCTACAGCTTCTTTGCAATCACTGGCAGTGCGGTATCGAAGGTGGACGGTCATCCAGTGAACTGTGGGATTCTACCATGCCGTGACTCTTATGGATTGTGGTTTTACCGCTGGGTGCCTCAATGGGCGGAGTAGGGATGTCAGTTCAAGTACCGATCACGCGATCAGACGCGTCTACTGAAGAAAACGATGTCTCTGACCTGAGTCAACTCCGTGGCTTCCTGTGACTGGTCGTGTGACCCCATTGGCCGATAAATATGACGTCGGTATGTTAAAGATCTTCAACAATTCCCTAACATCATCAAAAATGTTGGCCCCATTCCCCGTATACCTCAAACATCCTACCCATTCATCACCCAACATGACTACCCCTTTGAACAACAGTACGGATAATTTATTAGATATTATAGATCTTTTTCCTTTTTCTGCTACTCCATCTTATGAACCACCATCACGACCACCAAGAAATCCACAAAGATTGAAGAGACTAGTAAGATCCTTCACTGGCCCATGAACGAATCGTGCACTACTGACCAAGTAACTTCCACTAGTATCAAAGAGCTCATCCACCACCAACTTCCCCTCTTCCTCCGTTACCTCCGAGTTCACCGGATCCACTCTCACAGCATCTTCATCAAGTCCCACAACAACCAATGTATCCAGCTCCAGGTGGCCTCTCTCCATGGAGCGCTCCTCTATACCCTTCAAAACCTATACCAACTCCCCCTTCTCCACCTCAATCAAACTTCATCCTGCGAGGTCCAGTCGGTCAACCCCTTTTACCAGCTCCATCCAGAGTACGTTCTCCTCACTACATCCCTATCACTCATCCTCATATCAATCACAGCCAATACCACACGCACCCAGACACGAAGATAACCCCTCCGATCCTGCTCTCGCTCTCAACGTTCATGGCGGCATCGATTCCTCATGCAGACTCCATCACCGTTTCAAGCGCCAAGAAGTCCCATACCCCAGGAGTTATCAACGAAAAGTCGTAGATCTGTACGTCCAAATCTCCTTCTCTGACATCCACTCATCTCTATCCAGAGACGCCATCGATACCCTCCTCACCCGCCAAATGACAGGCGGTTCCCTAACATGGCATGCATTTCCCCAATCCTGGAACGAGCAACAAGGCCCTCTCAAGAGAATACTCGATATAGGCTGCGGGAACGGCGTTTGGGCAATCGAGGCTGCCAAACACTGGAAAGGCTGTGAAGTCGTCGGTCCGTCCTGCCCCCGCCACTTGCGGAAATTGCTGACCACTTGCAGGCTTCGATATCGTATCTCTCCATCCCAACCTTGCACGTCTCTGCAGAGACAAGGATCTTGTGAGAAGAATAAGCTGGGTCCAAGGCAATTTGTATGTCCACTCACCCATATCGTATCTTCATCATTGACTCCCGCAGCCTCGAAGGTCTTCCATTCCCAAACGATTCGTTCGATTTCGTACACGTCAAGCGTATTGCACGAGGCGTACCAGAAGACAAGGTCCGTTTGCGTTTCTTTCATCGTACTAGACTAACACCGAACAGTGGGACGATCTCTTTGAAGAAATCACCCGCGTGATGAAACCAGGCGCAGCTTTCGAAGTCATCGAAGAAGATTTGAGCTTCCCAGGGCGGTTAGATGGCGAAGGCAGCGAGGTGGGGACCTTGAGAAGTAAAGAAAGCAACATGTCCATGTCCACCTCCAGCATGGGAAGTTCGTTGGGCTCTGCACGTTCCGACTCTATACCCTCTATCACTATCTCCCATCGATCAAACGACGATCCTTCCAACGAACGCCTCCCGAACAACGCCCACGCCCACCCGTTTATCCATCGCTCCCTCTCTTGGCGCCAGCCTCCCTCTGGTAGATCGCCCGATATGAGGAGGCCGAGCACAGCTACTGCACCTTCTCCCTCGAGTCCCTCCTCGCAATCGTTTCCTCCAAGCCCCTCCTACCAACCATCTCTTCCGGATCCCTCTCCACAATCGTTCCCTCCGAGTCCACAGCGACCACTACTGTCAAGCTCCTTCTCACAGAGCACATTCACTTCTTCAAACAGCAGCACACCAACGCCAAGCATGCTGAACCAAACCCCAACGCCTTCACTAGCCCCTCGCCCCCCACCATCTCAGAAACCCAACAAAGCAGCGCAGGCTGTATTGAACGAGCCTTCATTTACTCCATTCTTCGTCAGTGGGCCCGGTTCTTCTGGCTCCGGTTCCGTGGCTGGTTCCGGTTCCAGCACTGTCTCTCTCTTTTCCTCCAGCATCGCCTCTGGGTTCGGCTTCAGCGCCAATCCTGGTAACGGAACCAGCTCAATATCAAGCTCAGGTTCACCCCCCAAATCCCCAGTTCCACCGAAGAGGAACAAAGCAGCGCAGGCAGTGTTGAACGAGCCAACATTTACCCCCTTTTTCGTGATACCCCCGCAGAACAAGAGCCGGGTTTCGTTGATGGAGAGCTCTAGTTCTAGTTCGGGCTCGAGCGGGAGGGACAGTCATATTGGGAAGGACGGCAAGGGACGGAGCAAAGGTTCTTTGGGGAGTCGGGTGAGCAATGGCTTGGGGCTGAACCTGGGCTTCGGCACCAAGGGCGGGACGAGTCCCAGTTCTAGTATTGGCGTTGGGAGTCCGATTCCAAGTCCGAGGATGTTGGAGGATGAATCGGGTGATGGCGGGGGTCATTCGGAGATGGGATTCCTGTTGGCCCGCCGCCTGATTCGCGGGGGGTAGCGGGGGTTGATCTGGGAGGTGGAGTACCACCCTTGCCAGGTGTTCTACCGCTGGATACACGAGGCATCATACCACCCGATCCGCGCGACCACATGGTCCTCGAGACGATCTATAACGAGATGCACGCGGAACGGTGGATCAACCTCGCTCCGTTGAGTTTGTTGGCTAATACAGTGGGGTTGTGGTTCAAGGGTGAGTCATTTCATCATTTTCGGGCGGGGGGTTGGGTGCATGTGTTCTTGGGTGGGATGAAACAGCCCATATATCAGGCATCGCGCTACCCTCGAGAACGTGCATAAGCGATGTCAGGGTTTGAGCTAACTGGGTTGTGTGTAGACGTTCGCACGCATCCTCCGATCCTGTTGCGTTTCCCACCGCCGAGGGAACCTGGGAGCGCCAATACGCGGCTATTGGTATCGGGTGAGGGTTTGGGTTCCTCTGGCCTTGGGCCTGGCGCTGGTGCCAATAGGTACATGAGCGCCGACAGGAATACCCAGTCGAGGAATACGGTTATCACGCTGGACGGTCTGAGTAATGGCGCATCGCCCTACGCCTCCCTCGATTGCGCGATCTCTATCCAAAGCCAGAGACAAATGCGGGCTCTACCAAACCCCACAATAAATGTAGACCTCAAGTTTTTGAACCTCCATCTAGCGCTACGGGTGAAAGAGATCGTAGCATGCTGCAGAAGCGATGTGGGAGTGGGTAAGCGAGCTTCAGACGGGACACACGGGGAGGACGAACTTGACGGATGAAGCGTATGGCAAGATCATGGCGTTGACGAGATATCAGTTTGACGAGCTTTTGTTGAATTTTGAGCTGTGAGTACTCTTTTTTCTTTATTTTATTTATTTATTCTCTGCGTCACCTGGTGGGCAGATTTAAATTTTTTTCTTCGGTATCTGTGATGCTCATCGCTTCTTGGATTCGTGATTGGGGTGGCGTGGAATCGCCTTTTTTTGTTAGCTTCGTGGGGGAGCACAGCAGCTGGATGGTACGCGTTTAGAACGTTCAGTCTACTGTGCTCCTGATAGGGGCATGATTTCCAAACTGGGAAAAGTCTAGGGTCCTTGCTTCTTCTTCTGATCATCTTATTTCTGATCATGACTAATGCCCTCGTGTGCTTGTTGTTACAGGGATATGAGGGAGCACATGAGTCTCGGATCTGTGCTCGAGGACCGATTCAATTGGAGTATGGTCTCGGGCCCGACACCACAGGAAAAGCGCGCGTTTGACATGGCGTGCGAGAAATGGGATGCGTATCGGAGGGTTGGGGGTGGAAGTGGAGATCGAACGCCTTGTGCGGCAACGGTCGCCGCTCCGCACCCCTCTACGCGTCTGAGCCGTACATTACGAGTCTTCGTCGCATGGAAGCCTACAGGATGAGAGAGGGGATGATCATGATGAATGATCTGCACAGGACGAGCGCTTGCATCCGGATCTTATTCCAAGCGCATGGTGCAACCCACTGGGCATGAGGCGGTGGCGAAGCGCCTCGTTTCAGAATTGATTTTCCTAAAGTGGGATATTCTAGGTTTGGTGCCGTAAAGCCATGGTCGTTGTCAGTTTTTCATTATATCGCCAATGATTGGAGTCTGCTTCCACTTCCATTCATGACCTTTTGGAGTTGAAGGGGGGATTATGGATGGTATCATGATTTCCTGGTGGCGTTTCTCTTTGTCCTCGGCTTGTGAACCTTGTTCGCTAGCTTGAGTTATACCGTGAGTTGGTCATTTCCGCTCGTCCCTCTACCTCCTCACGCCGGCACCGTTTGATAACATTATTTTTACTATTTATTGTCATGTAGGAGCGTTGTACATGTATCTTAGATTATTTACGTGGACTGTCATGACTAGTTCCTTTCGGCTTTTCGGATTGTCTCAGGTACCCATGCAGGGTGTCGTACGTAACCGGGGATCAGTACTAGTACTCGGTCTCCCCCCGCCTACGTAAATGGTTTATAAGATAAGAATCATGTGATAACCTTGATCACCGGGTGACCGAGAGACACGGGCTCCCTACGCACAAACGTGGGTGGGAGTGGAATGATGGTGAGGCGAGGTCGATGCGTTGCAGGTGATCGTGGAGTAAAGCTAGTGTACTCGAGTCACCGTTGGAGCAACGTCGATTCATCACGACCTCCATTTCAGATCAAGACTCCGCGACAAGACTCACAAGTCGATCGGATCGCGACTGAAATGTACATGCCGCTCCTCCTCAAGCCGCGGGTTTTTTTGCTTGCATAAACGCTGCCTTTGGTAATAGCACAGATGCGTACGAGCACTTTTAATGTCAACCCACATGATAACATCCAAAATACTGAATGATGATTGGACAAAAGAAATATGGATAAGACCAAGTCAGGGGAAAAAACCAGTGGGAAATGAGAAGGCAGATTGATCAATTATTTGTACAATTTCAGCCGAAATAGCTGCCATGAGTAACTAACAGCGAACGAAGAAGTGGAAGCATGCAGAGAAGTCTGAAAAGCATAAAACAACCCAGTTTGGACGGTCAAGAAAGTTTATCATGCATGAATTGAATGTAAAAAGCACGCGTCATTATTCGTATCTTCATCTTCGGCCATAATGACCACCTTGACTAACCGGCGGCGGTGGCGCCCAATGCGAGTGCTGCGCGGCAGCAGCAGCCAACCCACCTAATGGTTGTCCGCCCTGGCCTCCAGGGCCGCCAGGTCCAGGGTATGAGTAGGTACCTGGAGGGGGCAATCCCATGTGCCCGCCGTACATGCCAGGGTCTGTTGGACTTCCAGCATGTCCACCACCAGGTGCATGATGCCCATGATGTTGCGCATGAGCATATGCTCCTGTTGGCGATGTTCCGTACTGAGGTGATTGAGGCACCTGCGAATGTTGTTGCTGTGGACTCGTCGGAGAGCCAAGCGATATTTGTGGCGGCGGCGGTGCCTGTGGCTGCTGGTGTTGAGAGGCAGCTGGAATAGAAAGGGGAGGAGGGATAGTGCTATTTGGGGTCTGAGGCGATCCAGGACCAGCACGACCAGGGCCAGTGCCAGTTGTAGATGGACGCCGACGACGCTTGTCTCCAGCTGCGGCCGCGCGATTACCGCGAGCAGCCTCCTCATCGCCTTCATCGTCACCGTCCTCCTTCGTGGCACTTTGAGGACCACCAACAGGACCACCTGGAATAGCAAGGCCTCCTGGAAGGTTAGTGCTTCCAGGGCCGGGTAAAGACATTGGTCCAGACGCACGACCTATAGGCGTGCCAACTGGCATTGCTGATGGCAGTGAGCCATGGGGTGCATTGAGACATGCTTGAATGAGATTCTTGCCCTCTGGTTGAGTGACGAGGGGTTGAAGCTTTGAAGTAGTAAAGGTGTACACGAGACCTGTTTCTGACACGACGAGTAAAAGGACCTGGGTGCCTGTGAGAGTAGATAGTTCATAAGCCTAATAAATCGGTTAGATAAGCGGGGGGAGAATAAAGATAAAATAAACCTTTTTCATGATGCCTGCGTGCGAGAACACAATGAGGAAAAGTACAGAGAGGGCAAAGGAAGTCGATCGCGTACCAGCTTTCCTTTTGGAGAAGGTTATGTGACGTCTCGATTTATCTTGAATAAATTCGATCTTAATCTTTCGTCTTCCTGCCTTCTTGTCCGACTTGGGTTTCTCCTCCTCATCATCGTCGTCACCGCCGCTCTCTGCAGCGTCCTGATCATGAATGAAACCATCTTCTGGTACGCCTGGTTGTTGTTGTACTGGTTGTGTTAGATGTTGGTGAGGTTGTTGATTAGCAGTTGGTGGAGGTTGCTGTTGAGGATCCGCAATGACAGGATTTGCCAAATTGAGGTCCGTGCGTTGGCGCTTACGCATTGTTGGAGAGGATACGGCGGGGTCGTCCTGAATGCTCTGACCGGAAAGGGAAGGTTGTTGTGTGTGATGAGCCGCGGCGTTGGAATACGGATAAGATGGCGAGCTAGTCGTTGTAGAAGTAGGTTGACGGCGATAGGCCATATGGGTTGTTCACCCTACGACGACGATGAAGAGGACGCGTTGAAATAAGGACGTTGAACGCGACTTGGAGGATGTTAGTGTCAGTGCGGACGGCGTCCTTAAAAGGAATCGCTGAAGTTGGAAGGAGGTGGAAAAGGGAGGGAGTTGTCAACGGGGCGTGTGTTGTCTCAGTCTGGACGATCAAAAAAAGACTGTCCTTGTGGTCATTTGTTTGGTCATAATCGGAGTATCAGATGCCCGCCAGGCACACCGCGGTAATCCCCGCCGACTATACTTCCGCAGCTATCGCTCCCACGATACCCGCTTCCGTAATTATTTCAAAATAAAATACTATTCCATTTATGGAAATGATTACCTCGTGGCAATTCTCATTTGTCAAACATCGTGTCACCAATTTCACTCTCCGAATCACATTATAATATACAGTCACGCAATCCAAGTAAAATGCTCCAGCCTGTGTGGCGCGATGCGCTCTTGTCCTTTGCCCTGTACCATTTTGACATTAGAAAGTTCTGGTCACCATCTTCATCATCATCCAATGCATATGCTCGGGGTCGGACCGCATTTGTCGATACTTGGAACGTGTCACGACCTTGTTGATGGAACCACCGGGATGCCAAGTCCTGATAGTGCGCTTCTGACGCACTCGTCAATATTTCTGGCCTTGCTACCGAGCCGAACCCGTTCAAGGGCAATTTCGATAGCTCGTACGTCGCACCGACTATGCCATGGTTGCGGCAATACTCCGTGCACGTACGATGCTACGTCCGCGTCTAGTGTGTCATGAGTTAATACAACACCCATTCATCTATCAGTCAGCCCAGATTTAAATTCATAAAGTATACGTACCACTCGGCTCGCTCACCAGTCGGCTCAGGTGCAGATCGTTACAGTTTTTGTCGCGACAAACACCCCCACCAGGTACTTCATACTGACATACCCGAAGTCCTGTGTCGTTGGCACTGACTTGTCCAAGGGCCCGCTGCAAGGTTGCAAGCTTCAGAGGCTTGAGATCTGGAACAAAAACACTCGAACATGAATGAGATAATGATGGTGCACAGTAGACAACCGAAGCGCGTGATGAAGGTGATGATACATTAGGTGCATAACTCGCACTGGCCCGCGATGATGACCTGCTAGTTCGCCGAGGATCTTGACAAGAATCGGCATCAACAGGCGTTGCACGTAATTGGGAAAGAAGCAAAGGGTAGGTTGAAAATGGCGAATCATAACACGGAAAGCTCGTTTGAGAATCTTGCGATTCCTTCTTCGGGACCTGGCATGCCACGCCACCCCCGACGTCAGCATAGATAGGCCTAAATAGGCCTTGCAGCCTCAATGATTGAATAGATCAAGACGCACCTCTGACGACGATAGGCCATCAAACACGCCAGCAGTTTGATGAAACGTTGCGCTTGATGATTCCTATATCCGATTCCAGAAGAACAAATGGGGAGAGGAAACAGAAAATCGAAGTCAGGACACAAAACACAGTCAAATGAAGCGAGAGAAAGGTCCTTGCCCATTTTTCGGAACGTGCTTCCTCTGTCAGCGCTGCAAAAGCGAACAAGGCATTAATGTAACGAACGGATAGGAGCGATGAGGTCAGCGCGACCGCGGAGAAGTGAGGACATGCTCAACCAAGGCAATAAATTACGAACCTTGGTCTTCATCGACGGTGCCATCATTAGTGATTGGCTCGAATCCTACACCCCCTGAGTAGACCCAAGTAGTAATGGCGAGGATCAAAAAAATGAAAAGAGTGACCAGAAAAGGGAAAGGAATGAACAGCAAAGATGACGACAAAATGAAGTATAAAAATCACAACAGTCAAAACCCAGAGGGGGGGGACAAACAAAGAGATATATCAGCCGGCTGTCGGACTGGTGAAGAACCAGGAAGAACCCATGGTGTGCTTGGCTGAGGTTATTTCGCTGCTGGTGCCACCAGGAGTAGCTTCCTCAGCGGAAATGACCACACCAATATCGGCGCTTTCTTGGACGACTGCCGTCGGTTCAGTGTGATCTGCAGATGCACAGTAAGCACCAGGTATACCGATGTGAGAAAAGGAAAGAGTGGAAATCCAGGGCAGACGCAGTCCTTAATCAAAAATAGACCGTAGTTGATATGCAATGACATGGAATCAATGCCACGACACGACAATGCTATACGAAGACGACACAGGCGGGGGCCGATAAAGAATAAAGCGAACCTTGCGTATCTGCTATGACAGCATCTTCAACAGCTTCAGACAACTGCGCACACCCAACGTGGCCATTATGAAGGGGCGTGGCGGTGTCCTCCTGGCTGATGGGAGCTGCGGAACCAACTTCCGACCTAACCATGACGGTACTCGAAGAAGGCACAGCAGGATCAGCTGTGAGAGGCCCTGCGGATGCAGGTTGGATTGTCGGTGTTGCTTTCCCCGACATCTGGAACGCTGGTAAATCATCTTACGAAGGCCAAGGCAACACAAGAAGAACGCACAGCGGCAAGTTTTTTCTGCCGAAGCTCTTCTCGATGAGCAATCATTTGGCGCATTCTTTTGATCTCCTCCTCTTTCTCAACGAGAGCAGCAGGCGACATACCCGAAGCGTTGGAGTTGGCTGGATGCAGATTCAGGGGAGTCGAGCGCCCTTCGCCGTTAGCGAAACTATTGGACGAAATTGGCGTCCCATTTCCACTGAAACGTGGAGGACGCGCGAAGACCATCGGTGAGTATGATGATGGACCGTCATATGGACCGGAATCCCCTTCGCCGTCTCCATCATCCTCGCTATCGCTGAGTTCGATGACACATCGTCGCATGCCACTCACTCCCGCAAAACTCCCTGTGTTCCGTCGAAGTAGACTAGGATGTGTGTAGCCATTACTCGAATAACCGTTGCCAGATGAAGCTCTGGATGTACCAGGACCGTGGTCAAAATCAACAAAGTCTGCAGCGACTGGTCGCTTGGTGCCCCTTCGCTGTGGGCCATTGCTGTCATAACCTGAAGTAGCGGATGCGAGTATTGGAGTGGTGGAATTAGAGTAATCAGCCAGAGCGGTGGATGAAGAGGCACCAGAATACGTATCCGAGGATGGTGCAGTGGAATTACCGGACAAAGGTGCAGCATCAGTCACCGGTGAAGTAGTACCGCCTGCTCCAGACAATTCTGAATCAGCTGAATAGAAAGCAGATGGCTCCGTAGAAGATGTCGATTGCGGTGTAACCAGACCAAGGTGCACCTGATCAACTTCCATATTCTCAGGACTGGAGTACCGCGCCGGGCGCAAGGATGACGATTTACCACCATTTTCTGTAATTTCGCCGTCCACGGCAGGAATGCTCTTTAAAAAATCTTCGACAGTCTCAGTTGGAGCAACATAGGACATTTCAACGTCCCTGTCTCTCGAAGATGAACCACCAGGGGAATCGGGCTGCTTAACCTTGCGAGAAGCGAAAACAGCTTTTCGAGCAAGTAGCTCTTGTCGCCGTTGCTGCTCGATCATGTGAAGAGAATGAGATGATGACGAGTCAACTGCTGATGGGGATGTGGGTTCCACCTTCACGTCAGTGGGCTCACCCCCTGACGATATACGGAGGCCAAGACGAGTAGCATGTCTACCGCGTGAGTGATCAGAAGCAGCCGCAACTGGGCTAGTTAACTCTTTGTGAGAAGGGATTGTCGGAGGCGGGGGCATCGCTGATGAGGATGAGCGAATTGATTGCGAAGGTGAAGCGGGAATGGAGGACATCATTTCAGGCGTAGGGTATGGAATGAGACCATTGGTATCCAAATTTGTGGGCATCCGCAAATTAAGTTCGGTGAAAACGTAGAACACGACGTGACGGCTAAGGCCACAGTCAATGAGGTACTCGGGGGGGACACCCCAACCAAGCAGATCCAAGACGATGTCTTTTGCAGTATTATACTGATCCTCGGTCACTAAAATAGAAGAGTAAAAATGATTAGTCAACGTCATCGATGAAAAGCCAATACGAACTGGCCAGCCCTGGCCTGACGTGATCTGGGTCAAGTCTATACGTGGATGTTTCGAGAATATATGGTTGCAGGAAAGTTGATGGCGGCGACTTGTAGATATCTGATTCGAAGGCAGATTTTGAGGTGAAGGGAGATTCGAGGCGGGGTGAAGGCCTGTGCCTAATATTTGACTCGATTGGGGAGGTAGAAACAAGTTTGGAAGCGACGGCATCCTTCGAGGAAGTTTCGAGCCTCCGGAATTTTGGAGGTGGGGACGTAGGCCTTGGCGGTGGGGCGGCCTCTTCCGTATCGCTGATTTCACCTTCCTCTCGGATCTGACCATCTTCAATTTCTGGTATCGGATGAGGAACCTCCTCTGATGTCGATGGAACCCTTGTTTCTGTCGCGGGAAAATTTGCAGAAGGCGCTGAGGATGTAGCAGTGTCTTCCTGACCGTAATCTAAGTGCAGAATCTGCTCGACCGGAGGACGTTGAGGCAGTGCTGGCGGTTGCTCGACAGCCACTTTACGGCGCTTTCTTGAAAGCAAAGCGGCTGCGCGCAATGACTGGGCGGGATCAACTGGGTCAAGATCCTGTGGTGGTGGATTGTCGATATCCATATAGTGCGACTTGGACCTGCGAAAGAAGCTTAAAGACTTGCGATTTCCTGTTTTCAGATTGCAGTAAAAGATGATACTGCAAGTTCAAGAAAAGGTGCAAGCGTAATTGATGGGAATGTAGGCGCAAGGGGACCAACCCACAACTTTCGGTGGCGCGGTGTTTTTGCTGACGTGAGCGACACAAAACGCACGGACCCCCACTCTATTCTTACAGCTCTCAGGCTGCACTGCGAGTTGGTGGGTTGTAAGGTTAGGGTTACACAATTGCTCATGATATCACATTAATATTTTTGCTAGTCATTAACAAGCTTCAGCGTCATGCCTCTCGACGGGCACGGCTATCTGGCATCGTACGGATGGTCAGGCAAAGGCACGGGCCTTCGCACTGGTGCTATCGACAGGCCCCTTGCCATCCCCAAAAAACGAAATCTCGCCGGCGTAGGCAAGGACCGCGACGAGGCATTCCCCTTCTGGGATCAGTGCGTTCTCTCCCATCCAAATTCTCCAATACCTCATCAATTCAAAGTTTATATTCAGCTGCCACAAAAGCCATAACCATCAAGATAGTAGACGACGACGACGACGACGACAGTGATGGTGATGACAACGACGAAGATCCAAACGAGGTCTGTACTTGCATTTAATACTGCGCCATCATCCATTCACCATATGATTAGGATTCATTAGGGCCCACAACCCTCCAACTAAAGCGAACACCAACAGGCATCATCTCGAATAGAAGACCTTTGTCGGGTACCCCTGCATCCGGAATATCTACCTCAGACACAGACAGTTACCCACGCACTTCTATAATGACCATTGCGAAACGCGAGGCTGCAAGAAAGGGTTTATACTCTCGATTTTTCCGTGGGCCAACATTGGCCCCTGATGATCCTAGCAATCTGCCACTATCCCCTGCTCCATCCCCCTTGCATTCTGCCGATCCAATTCTCGAAAGAGATATTGCTTCTCAAACTGACGTCCCAAGCAGGAAAGAAAGCACAAAGCGGAAATCGTCAGAGCTGCTCGAATCTCGAGAGCAACGGAGGGAAAGAAAACGACTGAAGCGGGAGATGAAGGAGAAGAAGTCGGCGAAGCGAGCAGCAAAAGCTAGGAAAGAAAAGCTCGTACTACACGACTTTGAGACGAAGGACGAGCGCAGGGCGCGGAAGGAAGCCAAGAAGCTTATGAAAACATTTGAAGCAAACCCCCCTGATATTGTGAAACGTCGACAACTACCTGGGGTTGTGGACATTACGAGCCCACATCAGTCTCGGTCACAGATGCAATGTGAGAGATCCGTAGATGCTTCGCCTCAGGTTGACGACCCTGCGACCAAGGACAACATCGATATAAAGAAGACGAAGAAAAAGAAGGAAAAGAAAGGTCTTATTTAGCATTTCGTCCTGTCACCATTGCTATTATGTTTAGTATACCATTGCATTGACATGCAAGTATTTCTCGCAAACATATCAAACACTACCGTATCCAATTCCAGTGATACAAACCAAGCTGCTAATGATTGCGATTGATGTGCAACTATTCTACATGATCCGTCATCGTGATATACTGACAAAAGGGTGATCGCAATCGTGATGCAGAAGAACAAAAAATGAGATGAACATCTACGAGGTCATCAACCTCGCACGCTCCGCCATGCGCTTTGCATAGCGATACGCCGAGCCTGTATTGCAAGGCAATCAGTATCAGATAGCAGAGCCACAAGATGAATCTACCTGCTCAAGCGAGATGGAATCTTCCCTAAGTTCCACCCGCTGCCTACCATCGCCGTCGTCGTCGTCATCATCATCAGCATCATACGCTCGAACACCAGGACTCCTCATGCCGCCAAAAGCGGCCTTGCCACCCGCCAACGAAAAAGGCGTCGTGGCGACAGCAGTACCAAACACACTGGCATTCTTCGGCGCGCCGAATGCAGCAAAGTCAGTCACAACTTTACGAGGAGGGGACGACGGCACTGAGGATGGGCTGGTACTCGGCGTAATAGAATACGTCTTTTCTGATCGCGAAGGCGTGTGAGGCGAATACGGATATGAGTATAAACTCCGGTTCGCAGTCTGTCGTGCGATGAGATACTTTTCCGTGAAACGCGTGCCTTGCACCTTTGACAATGAAAGTCGTTAGCTCGCGAAAGAAATGTAGAAGCACAACGCACCCTCTTCAACTGAGATTTCGCCTCATGCAGCGATGCAGCGTGAGTGAAGACCGCGACATTATGCATAGCTTCAGGAGACTCCTTGTAGATGCTTTCGATCACCACTTTCTTGGTGCTTTCATTCCGGAGGAGCAACTTCTCGTGCAATTCACGAGCGACATCATCGACGCTTTCATTGTTCCCTAGAATTCGCTGCGCCACAGCATGTCCCACCTCTCGAACAAGGCGCTCCATATCGAGGTTTTCCAACACACTGCCTACAATCGCGTGCGAGAGGAGATCAGCTGTCGTAAGTGGGAGCATGAGCCCAGACGTGATGGTTGTAATTGCTTGGTAGAAATCTGTTGCATACTGAAACACATCTAAGTACCTGTGACAGGTGAGCAACGACAAACATACCGAGTAACCACTAAGGGCCGGTTCGCATGCAACGAAGAACTATGGAGCCAGTTATCTACATCATTTACCATGAGACTTTGATATAACGTACCAGCGTGATGCCCCGACTAGCCATTTCGCGAACCAGTTGTAATGGATCGTGTCCGTCTGGAGAGCCCTCGTCGAAACCTGCCAAAGATTAAACACGTCGCTCGACTAGCCAGATCCCTATACTCACCATCCCCATACTCTCCTATTCCATGCGGCGGGGCATCAGCAATCAGGACGACCATCTTACTTGCATGTTCCCTCCAGTCCATATGGAGTGCTTCGGCGAGCGCAGCTGTCACGGCCTCCGGTCCATCACCACCCCCAGAAGCATATAGCCCCGCAAGGTCCCGATGCACTTTGCTGATATCAGATGAAAACCCAAAGTTCTTGACAACATATGTATGATCCTGTGGCGGATGGTCACGGAACGCAACAAGGCCGACGCGCAAATCTTCTTGCGATTGTAACTTCCCCGACTCGAAAATATGTGCGCAAATCTCTTCGATGTTCTTCGTTGCCGAAGAGATGTAGCTTCCTTGGCTGCCCGTACAGTCTTGCACGAACACCAAGTCGCTGTGCACGGGTGAACATGATGACGGCTGGTATAGAGTCTTGCAGGCACGTACAGCATTTTTCTTCCGTCATAGTAGGTTTGACGGTGAAACTGAGGAGTTGACTGCACTGCGTTAGCGTCGAAGTCCATGTCTTCATCCATGGCGAGTCGCAGTGTTATTGTAGTTGGTTCAGATGCACTGGCACTAGGCTCTGAGTCCTGGGAATATTTATCGATGAATACTTGGTCTGTCTTCCTGTTCCTTGTTACCTGAGAGGCGGTTGAAAGAGTTGTGGAGGATTCAACCCGGTAAATATAGTCAACGTTTACACCTTCTGGAGTGAGGGCTTCTTGTGTGCAGTTACAGGCGACATCCTGCAGGCATCTCGGATCTGAGCAATCGGATATCGGATCTCGTCTGCTGTATAACTTGCTAACCCAGCGCCCAGGACACTAATCTAAAATTTCACGCACGAGCTCAACTATGAGTTAACTCCATAAAATAAAGTAAATATATGCAATATACGAAGATAATCAAGGATCCCGTCTGCCCAATAGCCATGTAGCCCAAGGTGTTGTCCAACTAGGAAGAATTTCCTGTCGTAAGAGACTCCTGTAGAGCATCACGAGACCCGCACTGACGCCCCCCAGTAGCGCAGTAAACGCCACGTAAACACGCAGCCGTTCTGAGGCTGTCATCGCACGATCTGCCCCTCCGGGTATTGCCGCGTGACTAAAATAAGGTGGTCAGCAGACCTTCAAAAATCAAAAGAGCAGGAACGACTTACGGATTCATTGCAATGCTGCATATTGCGTGGAAGACGTCTGCGGTTTGTCCTGTCTTAACGCTGACAGCGACAGGCACCTGGAGACCAAGCCGTCTGCAGTATACGTCGGGCTGAACTTCGTGTCTCTAAAATGACATCAGGAAGGAACTAGCTTTGGCGAGAAATATCCAAACTTGTTGTGCAAGATCCAAGTCCGACTTCGTCGCAACGAAAAGGGTCGGTGTATGATCGAGAGCATATTGTTGCTATAATCCAATTTGGGTCAGCATCCACGTTCGAGGGTCAAACTAACTCACCCGTAGATTACTGATGTAAGAGAACGAGTTTGTATCACTGGAATCATGCACGTAGACAATGACGTCAGCAAGATCCGTCTTCTTCGACGCGCGAAGCGTTTCTGCCTCATATTTAGATCCAAACTCCTGGAGCTAAACCAATCATTGTCAATTACCCACGTTCCAAGTGTTGTTAGGACCTTACCACGAGGTACTTCTCTGACCCATCAATATCCACCGCGTTAACTACGCTTACCATCTTACTAGTTGGCTCGTACGCCTCGCGAAATGGCTTCCCAGCGAATGACCGCAGTAAAGAAGTCTTGCCTGAACCAGCCGCACCACAAACATAACATAGGAAAACGTTACGGGAAACTTTGCCTTTCCGACGGTCAAGTTTGCGGGGACGTGTTGTCAGTAACGCAGATGTGCGTTGTTCATCGGGGTATCCAAGATAGGCAAGGTATGCGAGAGTGGTTTTGTGATCTAAGAGAGTGGTCATACTGGCATGTGGGGCAGGTGGATGAGCGGGGTTTTTAACTGGAGGTGACCCAAAACACAGACCTCCATTGAGCGAGCCAGCCTTGCAGAGTGACAGCACCTTTATCGTCCACCAGGGTTGTGTCCGGGAATTTCTGGATTTCCCATGGGTTCCCTGGGGAAGTACTGAACAGCTCTTCTAGTTCTGCGCTGTTGAGTGCACCATCTTGATCCTAGATATATATGTGAGCGTGATATCAAGGCACACTGGCATTTTGGCGCTCAAACCTTGTCGAAAGTTTCAAAGATATCGGTGAAGAACTGATATCCTTGAGGACTCAGTTCAACAGAACAGTCATGGGGCACGTCGAATCTGAAAGGTCGATCAAATTTTGAAGCCCATAAGATAAATCGCGTACTTTGGGAGTAGGAATGGCTCAGTGAGTCGCAAGGTCTTCTGCATAACCAAATTTGCGGAGAACAGCCCATGTTGTCTCCAGCCTTCCGCGTTGAATAAATATGGTATGCAGGTACAAAAATCCAGCCTCAGTCAACCCGTCGTCTCGCACGCCTCCCTCCGCATGTTCGCGAACCATATCCTTGATGCCCTCAAGCTCCTGGAGCTGTAATGGCGCGTCAAAACATTTCCGCTATCCGCTTTCGTGTTAGCACTTCTAGATGCTAGAGGTTGACATGACATACTTGGAATTCATTCAGTTCTGCAGCATCCAAAACACCATCCTTGTTCGCATCGCAGAGCTTGAATATTCGTTTCAAGGCGCTGACGCAAGCGGGTTTCAGGACCTAAGGGGCTTCAGTCGAGAACCTACCACGAGCTATCGGCACCCACATGTTCCCTAGAGTCATAAAGAGGAGCAGTGGGATGCAAGACCGCTTTCTGAGCAAAATAGAAGACCTCCGACACGTTCAGCGGCAGCTGAGCGGAGCATTCGACGCATGTCTCGACTTCCTGGGTAACATTATCATTGTTGAATTTAGGAATATCACAGAAAATTAAATGCCTTGAACTCATTCATGATGGGTATGATCTCTTCCTCCAAGGCTTCGTTAGTGACCTCACCACCTCTTAGGTCGATCTTGTTTCCGACGAGAATCACAGGGACCTGATAATGTTGTTAGGCTGATGGGAAGAAGCTAAGACGAAACAAACGTTGACGCCTAATTGACGAAATAAGGGAAGCCAATACGTAGGTATTCGATCAAATGAGTGAGGGTTGTCGATTGAGTATACCACGCAAATGACATGCGCCTTGCGTACTTCTGATTCGAGATGTTGTCGGTCTTGTGGGCCAGCTTGTATAGTAAGTTGAGAATAGCGTGTTTTTATTCATAAAACTATGGTACACACCTCCCGAATCGACAATATAAGTGGTCACGTTCTCTGGGTTCACTTCTGGTGGAATGGTAACCTCCGGAACGACATGTTGAACCTGGCATCAGAGTCATCAGTGCCGCAATGGCGTGTGGAGGAGTAGAACATACGTGTGCAACAAAAACTTCCTTGATGAGAGAGGTGACAATGGTACTTTTACCAACACCCTCTGCGAAGCCTGCATCAGTACACGCGGTGGATAGCGGAAATAACAATGTACCATCTCCTACAAGCAAAATGCGAACATCCCTCCTCATGACCCTCTCGAAAGAAGACGTGATAGACCTAACTCTGCTTCTGTGAGAAGCCTTAGCTAGACGGTGACGATGGACGTGAACTTTGAGATTTGCCAGTGTACTTAATCCCTCCCTGTTTGGCAGTTCTTAGCTGTCTCGGCACGGATCGGCATTAATGTCTTATATAAGCACAAGGAAGTCGATTCACTTGTATGGCTTACATTGCACTGCCACTGCTTGATATCTACTCTTACCATGGTGGCTGTCGAGGCTGCTGGTCTCATCCTTCCCAGCGATGTCCTGATCATTGTAATGGAAAATCTTAGTATAGAAGACCTGATCAATTTATCCTACACGTGCAAATTCGTGAACCTCTTGGTAAATTCGACCCAGGTCTCCCATAATTTTGGATCTCTAACACTGCCCATTACCAAAGGTTCACGAGTTTGGATGGTCACTCTACCTCAAACACAATGTTCGTTCGTCATTCACGTTGCAGCTGGCACGTAGAAGCTGGTCTTCTTTTGATCAAGTTCGATATGATGTTGCGTCTGACCGCTCGTGGACTCAGGCCAAGTTTAACGCGCGACCATTATCACACTCCTGGCGCATCAAACTTCAGCCTATAATTGCCCTGTCTGCTTCTGTGTTACTGGTTGCCGCCGGTTACACTATCTACGTATATCATATAACCGGCTCTTCCTCGCTTGATGATGGTGCTCCTAGAGTCTTATACGAGGGCTCATATTCGTTCACAGACCGGCGGGAAATCACAAGCATCACCTTCATCCCCCATGGTCATTCGGAAAGGACAGTAGCTGTTGGTTTCGATGATGGACATATACATCGTGTATTTCTTCCTCATTTCCGCCAGGGGCAGCCCAACAATAAGCCCTTGGCATTGAATATTGAACGCGATTCCCCTCTCGGATTACGCATCGTGGACTTAGTAGAGAGCCTGACGTGCTCAGATGACATGCTATTGTCTCTATCGTCTTTTGGAACAGCGGGCCTTTGCAATGTATCTTCAGATTCGCCGCTCGTCAGCGCTATAAATCTGGACTGCAGATCTTGGTCCAGTTTTATCTGCATGAAGTCTTCTACGCCGTTCACGGCATTTGGCACAACATCCCCAAATCCTCTTGTCGTTCATGCCGTGACCCCTTTCTCATTATCTCCTACACCATTTGCCATCCTGCATTCCACGCGTGAACGCTCCACTGCAGTGTACGGTATAACAAACGCACCACCGTCTGCACCATGGGGTTCCTCGAAACAGGTCATCGTATCTGGATGGTACGATGGAGCTGTTCAGGTGCATGATATGCGCTCAGGTCGGCGTGATACAGGGGTGACTGGCACTCCTGCCCCCTTGCGTCCCATGCTCACGTTCCGTGATCCTTGGTCTGATGAGCCCATCTATTCCGTGTCATGCGGAGGCGGTTCTTCAAGTTTTGTTGCAGCAGGTACTGCTCGTCACAGCGTTGTTGCATTCTGGGATGTTCGCCGTCCCACGGAAGGATGGAGTGTACATGCTCCAGGTAACGACACATCTCCAGTCTACTCCCTGATACTCGAGAGCTCTCGTGTGTTTGGCGTAACGCAAAGTCGACCCTTTGTGCTCGACTTTGGGCCTGGTGTGACTAAAGAAACATACCCTTTCCTGCCTGCTTCCACACATTCCCAGCATGACTCTCTCAAACTCAAGAAGAACGGATTTGGATACTGTGTCACCCAATACAATCACGGTCGTGCATAGACGATCCCTTCAGGTCATTTGTCACTTATTCAGTCGTATTGAATTTCATGTGGTTTGTGGTCTACACAACACTGCTGCATACTACAGAGCTGGATGAGGGTCGAAATTAGCTAGAGAATTCCAGGCATGCGTGGGAGTACAAAACAGATAGCAAAAATGTGACTCAAAATGCAGTGGATGGGGAAATGCAAGAGTGATTATGGAATAAACAACGAGGACAACAAGGAGGGAAGACAGAACGAGTCCGAACGAATATGGAATGAAGAGGCAACATTAGGTAGATGTAGGCGGCTGCGCCTGCGAACGTGTTGCCCAGTTGAACAATTGCCGCATATCGCTAGGAGGTGTGTCGGCAGGCTGCTTCGGCTCGACGAGCAGGCTACAACAACCAACTCAGCGGACGTTCAAAGAAGCCATAATCCTTACAAACCTTCGTCTATAGAGATCCTGAAGGTCACCGTGGTGCTTGGAGTTCTCAAATGCCATCTGCAGGTATTCCTGCACTTCAGGAATTTTCTTAAGATTATATGGCACTTGAAAACGTTGCATGTCTTAGAACAAATCTTTGAGTCCAAAAGCCCATAGTGACTATGAAATACAGACCTTGAACGATTCGAGCTAATTTGTGATACTTGTTGAAATTAAGGAGTTTCTTCCCTGGTGCACTAGGGGACTCGCGGTATGATGGGTTGCCCTCGCGACAGAAAGTCACATCGGTCAAGTAAAGACCTTCACATCAGTCAATATGTAAGGTTTTCAGGAAAAAGCACTGTCCTACCTAAGAACGGAACTGCTGGAGGTGCGATGTTGCGAAGCCTGCTTCGGTATTGATGGTAGTTTCGCCCGTGATCTGCTAATCGACGCAAAGAATCCAACTGCATTCTACTTTTATGTGGAACACCCTGAAGATTTTGGTATGGCCAACATGAAGGTGTGAATATAAAAGGTGCTTACCAGCCAAGTCTGATGAAGCCGAGATATCGTGGAAGAGTCGAGGGCCGCTAAGATGGACCGAGGAGTGCTGAAGTTGTGCAATGAAGTACATCGCTGAAAGGCAACAATCGGTGGGGAGAATGTTAACAATCTCGTATTCGCTCACATCGGCAACTTTGATGAAGAATTTTACGAGTGCCGTCCGCTTCTTGATATCGTGCTCGTTCAAGATGTTCTCGGCCACCCATCCGGTGATGACTGTGCTCAGGGAGGACACAGCTCTGACGTTCACAGGCGGTTTGGTACCCTCCTGGCCCGTCTCAAGAACCTCCTCAGGCTGGATCGCACAGTACAAGTCACACTCCATGATCGTCAGCTGTCTCGCCAACTCTAGAGCATCAAAATCAGTGATGGCAACAGTGTCAAAATTCTTTCCACGAAGCGTCGCCAGTAATGCCTTTGTCATCGTTGGTCGTGGAACCTCAGACAGTGTATATGAAGGAGGATTGATTGACATGCCAGGATCGCGGACACGTTCACTCTTGGGGCTCACAAGACTGGTGTTGGAGTCTTGCCGCATGGATATTAAATCGAGAATCCGCTGGGAGGGCGCAGGGAAGTAATGTAGGAGCGCATCTTTTGTGAAAGATGAAAGGTGTGAGAGAGCGATGTCGTCAATCCCAGACCGCCAGTACATCTCCAACCACGTCTTCACAAAATTGGATACGCGCAAGCGGATTGGGATGCCCTTCTGCTGCTGCCAAATCAACATTTCGTCTTCTGAGAGGTTGGACGGAGGCATGATGTTATAGCGGTTGATGAGTGCTTCCACAAGTGCAAGCGGAGTAGAGAAAAGGCGGAAGGTGAGGAAGAAGACCGCTGAGAATGCAGGATCCACGATACTGTCATGGGGTGTCATTCTCTCGAACAGCGCCTCCATTGTCGCTGCCACCAGGTGACCTTCATTATTGTAGACGACATCGTTCATAGAGTAGTCATGACCAAGAGGATCACGCTTGACCTGTAGTGTGACAGGCTCGTCGTTTATCAACCGCTCCTCAAATGTATCCATGGTCTGGCGATCCTGTTGTTCGTCCGCGCGTCCATCATCAACTGCCGGTGGAGGCGATGATACAGGTTCCATTGGCTTCATCAAGTCGGGATCGCTCATAGATAATAGACCGCCTTCTGGCGTTGTCGGCTGAGCGTCATGCGAACCATCGGATGAATCAGAAATTGCCGTGACATTGGAAGTATCTGAAGGTCTGTCTCGGACCTTAGTAGCATTGGGGGTAGGAGAAGCCGGTGTCAGAGCCTGTACGGTGAGATCATCTTCGTCGATGCCATTGTGATACAAGCTTTGATGCGTGGACAAGCTGAGGGTCGGAGTTTGACCAGTCCTACGAGAGAATTTGCTTGGAGTGAACGGCGCAGGGTCTGAATCGGACGTTGTAGGTATTTGGATGATCAACTGCCTCTCTCCTGAAGCCCTATTCAAACAGATTTTGACAGCCGAAACGCAATCAGCACCCGCTTTACATGCTGCTGTAGCGGATCGTATTAAGGATCCCTTTTCGGATTCCTCTGTGAGGTCGGGAGGAAGGGGCACCGTGAGTAAGCCGCACAGATTCGGCAAGGGAGCTAGTGACAGTGTAGAGCTTCTCTTTTGCGGACTTTAAGTTCCCAATTTTGTGAAGTGGGATCTCGGGATGTCCGCATGACAGCTTCGACGATAGTGAGCAACTTGCACACCATCTCCACTACTTCTCGCACGAGATCATACATCTGGCCCGTGCTAGAAGCGTGTGATGATCGTGAATGAGAGTGTGCATGACCGATGAAGGCGGCAATGGTGGAAAGATACTGATCATGTGTAAACTTCAGAGCCTCCATCACCTCCGAAGATGCCGTGGGTCCTGATGGGAAAGGAGGCATTGCCAGGTGGTTTCGGCGACTCCGCAGACGAAACCGACGAGAATGACTGAAATGCTGCTGATAGATGGCATGTCGGCTTTATGCTTCCCAGCAACACGCTCATAAATGAGATATTGATCCTTCTTCGACCGGGATAATATCGTTCTGTGAGGCGGAAGGGGAGAAACGGAAGTGTTCGAATCTTGATATGCAGCTAATCTCCGCTGCGACCTCAGATCTCCCAAACTTTTGGTCCGCGGGGCCGTCTTTTGCAGGACGCCATCATGCGAGTGTGGTTGTCGGGGCGTTGCTAGACGAGAGGGCAAACAAGAAGGGGTGATAGGATCTAGGTGGTATTGGGACTCTGTCTTCAGGTCCTCCAGGGTTCACTTGTCCCTGTAGGCCAGACGCATTGGTGATGGCTTCGTCCGAAGCAACCTGTTGACGCCTTTCTGGCAAGTCGATGCCACATTGTACAGCAACAGCAAGAAAACGCCGGACTTGTGAAAAGACCTGGCCACCTAATTTCAACATTCCCTCAATTTCCGTCTCTCGTAAATCTTCATCCTGCGTCTCATCCGATGCTTTTTTAGCTTGTGACACCAGGGATGCCAGGACGGATAGAATCTGTTTCCGCTCCTGGGCGAGGGTAGGGAAGCGCTTTAATAACGGTGCTTCCCTAGGTAAACACTCTGTCGAAGACAGGATGTACCGCACACAGGATATGATACAGGCAGTGGAAGGTTGAAAATGGGCAATGCGGTTGGAACGTACTGCACTCTGGAGGAGGGATAAACTGTGCAGGAGATTGACCATGAGAGGAGGACAGTATGATGTTATGTCCGAGCCAAGGGCTTCAGTAACCAGCGGTCTATGGTCCTTTCGTGAGCCACGTGAGGGAGCGCTGGCCCAAGATGCCGCCGATACGGCGGACATAGTATGTCCGTGGCGAGATCCCTGATACAACCGAGACAATGTTGTCAATACTTTGAACCGCTTGCTTTTATAACAACATACAGGTGATTGAGGAAGGACTTCCTCCGCCAGTGAGATTACTCTTTCATCAGCACTGACGTAATTGGAGGGGAACCATCCTCTTTGACCGTTAATCTCACCATCCCACCATCCACTCGAATCCCGATTTAGGACATGAATTACCTGGCCAGCCCGAAATGACAGACAAGTTGCATTCTGGTGCTGAGGGTGAAAGTCATGCAATGCAAGGACGAACTCCGGAGAAGGGGAGACGCGGACAGTCTCATCTGACGGGCTCGCCAAAGGGTAGTGGAGGGGGCGGGATGACTTCTCGGAATCAGGCAGGTTGAGTGATGATGAGGAAGCAGAGGAAGATGATGGACCGGGGGAGTCAACAGACATAGAGGATGAAGTTGACGCGGTTGACCCACTCCTCATCCGGGTAACGGTCATACTCAAGTTCATGAGTTTTGGAGCGGAGGTATCATTTGGCCTTTTCAAATTGCTGGTATCATGGGCGACGTTTGTATTAATGTGAAGATGAGCTGTGGGCATCTCTTTTGCGGACCGACACTAAGGATGGTGGAGGAAAACTAGTTAATTCCAGGGCAAGATGATATCACCGCGCGTTCCTGGCGGCCGCTGCAGCTGCGGGTGATGTAAGACTGATAGTCATAAACTGTAAGGTCACTGACATGCATCCACGAACAATGGCCAAGAAGGAATACGCACAAAAACGTCAGCTCACTTGCACCGCAGTCCGAGCGCCTTCTGCTATGCGAATGAGATCGCTCGCAGGACCAAAATTGCACCAGGCGATTGAAACCAACGAGAAAGATAGTTTCGGGATGGTAGTAAACTGATTCAAGATGGAAGAACAGAGCGAATTAGAATGAACAGACCGATAAAGCCGCCAGAAGATATGAACGCCGGAGAGGAGAAGTAAAACAGGCTGGGCCAGTTCCAGTAATACAAAAGAAGAAGAAAAAGGTAGATTTACAGATTAGAATCGTAATACTGTCGTGGACGCGTTAAAGCACTGGCGGGATAGGTGGCAGCAACCCGTTCGAGTAAGCTATACTGGCGTGTACTAATTTCAAGGATTGAACGGAACACACTAATGCAACAACATGACCAAACAACGCGTTCTTTTCTGTCGCGTAGATTATTTCTTCGAGCACAGAAACCACGACCATTCGCGCCGCAAGAATAATTGATCCCATAAGATTCAATTCTCATCGAGTACTTCAAGTTCCAGTATTCTACTTCCAAGAAGTGTAGGTCCCAGGTTATTAGGACATATATTGTTATCTGAACTATTCTTGCCGCATATGGCAGCGTCGCGGGCCTTGACGGGAAACGTTTCGCTACCGTGATGTCCAAGAAAAGTTGAAATTTTTTCATGATCATCATCATGGAAATGCCAAAGTTGCATCAAGGACTAGCTTGCCACATTTGGACTTAGAGTTGAGTGTTACCCTCGAAGACTCAGTCGCGGTGACAGAGGGTGACAGTTGTGTGATTCTGATCAGCCACTCGTCTCCTTGACCATTGTCATCGTGACCGTTACAAACTCGTTCCCGACATATTCTTCCTATGGGTCATCTGCATGCCAAGAGTTTACTGGCAAAGCAGTCAGTTACTCGGGCAGACCACTTACAGAATGCATTCACCTGCGTCATGTGCTGTCCACCCTGCGGTGAGCTCTGTCACTTAAGATTTTGGAATTCATGCCCATTACCACCACTGATGTATCCAGTCTTCGTCAAGACATTCATATTAGCAGCTGCTGTACTCTTTGTTGCTGCCACTAGTCCTCACAACTCAGAGGTCCAAATTTACAGCATGCAAATTCTCACGTCTGAAGTTTCAACATGTGGTGGGATACGCCTCCGAAACCGGCAAGTAAAACACTCATGACCATCATCAATGATGGTGCTAATTTCGGCGATGGTTCTGCTCCGCCTCATTAACGGAACTGTTAGCTGGTTTCAATGCCCGTGTTTCCAACAACGTTCTGTGATCAAACTTTGCTGAGCAAGGCTTTGCGAGCATCCAAGTCTCGAAAAAGTTAATATGCATTCTACACCACCATAGCAATAATGCTGTGGCATAACATTGCCTCGCAATGAGCCATCGATTTGTGCAGGGGGCTAATGACTGATAATTTGCCCCCCTTCCTGTGAGTGTTGTAATGGTGGCTTGCAAAGTCAAGAGTTCAGAAATTGAGTTTGGCCTCAACTGACATCATGAAATGGCTCCTGTTGAGGTGACCTACACCAATGATTGGGTAGGTTAGTTCACTGAACGATTGTCTTGTCTCATGTATAGCTCTGAAGTCCAATGAAATCTTGGGATGATCTGTGAAAATTCCTTAGAAAAACATAAAATCATCATTCAATATCAGTCATACAACTTGGAAATTCATTCTTCGCCCTAATCAGCAGCAGACTGGAAGATACAAATAGAAGTCGAGATTAGGTGCACATATTGTGGAGGTATACAGTCTCAAAGTCTGGAATATCATTGACAACAAGCTGTGTGTAGTAGGCTAGCCATGGCTGGACAGTACACATGAAGTTATCAGATACCTCAAGAATTCAACAAGGCGGGAGGACACATTGAACTGATCATATACCAATATGCATGAACACTGTGTTGGTCTAAGGGTATGTCCTTGTCACAAGCCAATGACTGGACTGCTCAGCACAGCGCTCAGGCAGCTCATTTGGAATTCATTTTGCCATCCCCACAAAAGTTTTTGTAGAATTCCTTGACCAAGCGCTGCACAGCACTATCGTTGACCATCCACAATGTCCCAATGACACTCTTGACCCCAGCAAATTGCAAGCCAGCTGCTAGGTGTATCACTTCGCCAGGCATACTAGGGACATCAACTGCAGTGTCACAGGCAGAAAGAAAGGCAAATTCATGCCAAGATAGATCCATTTGCGAGATATTGAGGAGTAAAATTGATCGCACATGAGAAAGGCAGATTTGAAGGGCTCATCGTAGTTCTGTGTCCCATGACAAGAAAAATGGAGCCAGGTATTATCTCCCATTATGCACAGTGCTCATGATTTTGTTGCATTGTGGCTCGTTATCTTGTTGAAGGAAATGCTTGAGGGTAAAAGACTCCACACCAATTCCAGCTCAGGCTCCACAAATTCCAAATGAATGAAGCACCGTCTGGGCAATTCTGACCAAGGGCAGCAAAGGGCACTGACGGGGAATTGACATGACTTTTTCATGCCCTCATCAGTGTGGTAAGTGATGGCGTGTATGAGGAGATATATAGCTGTGAAAGGAGCTGTTCACCTTGCCTGTATGCACCAGCAGCATGCAAGGGCAAAAAAGTGAAGAGACATCGGGCACCACCATATTCAGGAAGATTGTGGTGCAAATTTGTTCAGCTTTCAAACACCAAGTGGATGTCATCATCCCACAATTCCATCAAGGCTTTTATCAGTGCTGATTGGGTCCCTTTGAACCAGCCCCTGTTCAACTTGCCCATTGAAGTTTTACCACCAACATCTGAAGTTTCTCAAAATTGGTTGGGAGTTAAATGCTAATTGATGGTTGCTCGTGTGGGATGATAATGACATTGCAAGACAACTTGCTTGCGAGGAGCACAATGATGGGCCTATCATGAGCTGCATCTTGAAGACCAGAGAACAACATCACCAAAACTACCTAAGTCATATATAAGCATATATACACATGTACAGGCTGTAACATACTGTGACTGCTGTGACTGGTATCTATAAGAGAGCCTAGAATACATGTAAATATACCGAAACGATTTTTGCGATGAGGTCACAGCCAGGTTCCAGACCGTGTGATCAACTGGCCGCCATGTTCCAGATTTCTGTAAGGTCGTATTGTCTTATATTTAGTTGTCACTTGAAGTCACAGTGATATTCCATAATAACCACCAATGATTGAGCTATCTAAATACATGTGATCCGATCGAATGTAATCTAATAAAACTAGTGGCAGCAGTATACCGATCGGATGGACATCAGAGCGAAAAAAAAACATATGAGTGATGTCATAACAGGCTGCTACAACAAGATGAAGTCCATGAGAGTATCGAGTCCAAGTACAGTAATGCGAGTGCGAATGGAATTTGGACAATGATCATGGTGCAGTAACGGCGTGATTCTAATTACAAGCAAGTGAATGTTATGAGTATTGAGCAGACTGCAACACTGATGCGACTCACCTATTTCTTCGACTTGCGTTTAATTGGAGCACGCTTAGGCTGAGTCTTAGCAAGGGATTTTCGTGAGCGCTTGGATGGTTGGATAGTAGTCTCTGGTTCTTCCTCTTCAGTTAGCGGGCTGTCGTCATGGATGGCTGCAACAGGTGTTAAGGCCTGCTTGCGCTTCAAATTCCGCGAGTCGATAGGCGGATCAGGAGTAGACAAGCGCGCGGGTACAGGAGTAGACGAGCGTGAGGGTACAGGTGACGAAGAAGGCAATGGTGAGAGTTGCTTTGGAGGAGGGACGGAATTGCCACGCGACTCTTCTTGATTATCAACTTGGAGTGCCGAAGAAGGTGCAGATGGAGTGCCCGAGGATCTGGAAGCACGCGAGGCACGTGCAGCAAGTTGCCGTTCCATGGCAATCATATCGTCTTCATCTGAGCACTCAGCGCTGTGAGACTCAGCATGCTTTGTGCCCTTCTCATGGCCGAATAATTTCCTGTATGCATACAGATTTTAGATAGCATAATGAAATGATAGAGCACTTACTCATTAAAATACGCAAGCAGGGAGTCGACCCATTCCTCATCTCGCCTCTCACGAATGAGGCGCGTGATTCTATAATAAAAGTCGCTGTAAAGAAAAAGTCCGTCCTTGTCCTTCCATTTGTCGAGCGAGCTGATGCCGAAGCGTGCCTGGCAAAGAGTAAATAAGTAAGAGAATGAAAGCAAAGAAAAACGAACCTGAACAGCTGCATAGGCAATGTGCTCGGCTTCAACGGTCGACATGCCATGAATCTTGGCATTGCAGGGGCGTGTTCCATTGGAAACACTAGCCGAGAGCGCTGATGAAGGAGATGTAAATATGTGTTTGGCGACCTGAATGACATATCAGCAGCACATTATTCTCAGAGCAACAAAAAGACGTACGCGTGTCAACAGATACCCCCTGAAAAGTCCCTCGATGATATCCTCAGGGTCAAAGTCTTTACCAGGACTTTCCCCAGGATACAGGTAAGCAGGCCACAAGGATGCAGTCACCTTGAGCGACCCGGCTTGGATTCTCTTCCTTGCCCTGTAATGTAATTAGTAGTAACAAATATAATGAAAAAAAAACTTACTCGGCCGGATCTTTGTTGAATTCACCCAAGAATTTTGCGGGGCAGAGCATTGGGCCCAACTGCGGGTGATTGAACCCCATTTTGGAACGAGACTTGCTGTCGTCGCCAATGGGAGGGTTGACGAGGGCCTTGTCTGGTACTGGAGCTGCATATGTGCCCATGCGGCTCTTGAGACGACTGGCGTCCTCTGAACGGGTGTGATTGATCATGTTTTGCATCTACAAAAGCGTGAGGCGCAATTAAGACAGGAATATAGAAACACATACCTCACCAATGATATGTGTAAGTTCATCGCGTTTTTTCTTCTTACCGATCAAACTCCCGAGATAAGGGGCGTGATCAGTGACGTATTCAAACGTCCGCATGTAGCGTACACGTGTTTGATCATCACTAAAAATGAAATTAATGTGCATATATGCGCCTATATGCTCACAAACACAAATGAAAAGACTTACATGTTTTTCAGGATGTTTGTACGGGCAATCGTGGCCTGTTCGTCTGTCGGATCTCTGTCCTCGACCACTTCCTCTTGCTCTAGAAGCAAGCAGACCTGGATGACCTGCTTCAGGTCGCAGAACATATCCAGGCCGCGTGGGATCCAACGTGCAACATGTATGCACTGTTCCCGCGGTGTGAGTTCTTTGTGACGTGGTCTTCTAGATACCATCAAGATCAGATAGTACATATGATCGAGTGAAAATGAAATGCCTCACCTTTTTGATTTTTCAGCCTTCTTTTCGGCTCTAACAGGGCTATGTATCCTATATGCGTTCAGGTAAGCTCTACTTTGAAGACAGAAGATATCAAATGACTCACCTGGCCTTTTTGGCCTTGGACCTGGCCTTATCACACGTGTTAGAGGCGTTTAACGCGTCTCTACCACGTTTTTCGGATATCCGTGGTGGCGGTGTGCTGGGGGGAGTACTCACATCAGATCAAGAAGAGCTTGTGGAATCTGTGGATTCAGAAGAGGAAGAAGAAGTAGAATTAGAGCGATCGCGGCGCGCCATAGTGGTTGGAAGGAAAGATGAGATACATATGGTGATATGTGCATGTACCTTATTTGGTATAAGGGTTTGAGGTGATGACGCGCAAGATTCAGTCGGAGTTTAAATCTGACTTGAACCATTCATGTTGAACTCTGATCATGATCGTCTTATGTGCTGTAATTCAGCTGCTCTGACTTTTTCTTTTTGAACCTTGCTTACAGATTCCAGGTGAGTGCCAAATTTTTATTTCATTTCTTTCAATCCCCTCCCTACTGCAACATCCTGGCCAGGCACGCCTTCAGTAGGAGACCTGGACCCAGAGGCCACCAAGCTGCAAGGGCACGCCTTTAGTAGGCGACCTGAGCAATAAAGCTTGGTGGCTTGTTGTATTTATTTCTATACTACTAGTCAGTACCACTGGGCGCCCGTTCATTCCAGTCGCCGATACGTGCACTACGCATGGCTCCCCTTGGTGGGACACTGTCAGATGCCTAGGCTCTGACCCATGACCGTCCGCCGTTAACTTGTGCGTCTCGGTCCCTGAACATCAAGGGCGCCCTGGGAACACTCAGTATTTTTTCTGCTAATTGTACAATTTTTAACTTATTACAGCTTCTCTCTCCCATCTTGCGGCTCCCTCATGGTAAGACAAGTGTCTTTCAAGAAAGTGACCGATGCGATTGCCCGGCACACGCGAAGATCCCCAGGATACTCTGGATACTCTGATGCAGAGTCACAGTGATTCGCCTTGATAGCGAGGCTCATTTACTTAATGGTATGCTAGTTTACATTTCGTATCTATATTCACACTTGACACTTGCTTTTAGTTGTTACATTACTATATATTCAAAGTAGACTGCAGCAGCAATCAATTGAATCCTTTAAATATGCTTATGGGTGATGACTTGCTCGTGAGTTCATTGTGAAGACGTGTCCCCTTCCCATTTCTTTTTTCATGGTCAATGACCTTAGCTGCTTAGCTTGCAGCGCAACTTTTGGTTCGCGAAGGCAGCTTGCTGCGCATACAAGTCAATGCGCAATTAATTATGCATTTACTGATCAATTATTTGACCGCAAGCGCAAATTAGACAAGAAGAAAAGGCGCAAAGACAAGAGGGCTCGCCGTGACGAGTCCCCTGAGCGTGTCCCTGATGATGTTGACATCCCAGAGCAGCCAGAGGTTCAAGACCCAACGTTCACCGACAACAATGATCATTATATTGATGTATGCGTTCATTTTCTATAGCAATATTGACCTTGCTACATACTTTCTAGGTTGAAATGGCTCGCCCACCATCTCCCTCACCTCCTCCCATCAACCCCGTTGTCTCTCAGCGTTCTGGGCGCACAATCCGTATGCCTGCTCGCTTTGCAGACTTCCTTCCAGGGAGTGCGACTCACCTTGCTCACATGCCACCCACCACACGTCAGCAACGGGGACATGAGGTCATCGCGGATCAACACACGGATCAACACACGGATCATTCTCCCCAGCCTAGAACACCTTCTCCACCAATACCAGATCCCCCCGCCCTTATTCCATTTGAAACCGAACCTGATGATACAGGTCTATTCCGTATCTATGCCTCCCGTCCCTCAGTACTCTCCAACAACAACACCCTCGAGAGTGTCACTGATGCACCGACACTGGCTGGGGGTGACAGGACAACTCAATTGAGCCGCATTACCGAAGGACTGTCGACGAAGGAGATCGGAAATGAAGATCTCTACACCGCATTCTCTAATCCTACCGCCGGCCTTCTAATGGCCTACCAATACTCTGGGACTGGGCAGCAATCAGTCGCTGAGTTGCAGCGACTGACAACATTCATTGGCGACCCTCTGTTCAATCACGCCGACGCTCTTTCATTCTCCCACACACGGGAAGCAAAAAATATCGACGCCTACTTACAGGACAAGGCCAATCCATTCCGCGAGGAATATGGCTGGCACCAATCGGCTGTCAAGATCAGGCTGCCAAAAGAAGGTATGAAGTGGGCGTCAGAGACCGAGGCCCCAGAACTGGAGATACCCGGCATCTACCATCGATCAATCATCGACATCGTCGAGTCCATTTTCATGGATGATGTTGCAGCATCATTTAATATGACCCCGTATCGCGAGTACTGGCAATACTCAGAGGATCGTTCGATCGAGATCATTTCCGAGGCTTATTCTAGCCCGGAAATGATGGAAACTCATGCAGAAATCAACTGATCTGCCTCGAGAGCCAGGGGATGAATTAGAGCGCGTGGTAGCTTCATTGATGTTCTGGTCCGACGCAACTCATCTGGCGAATTTCGGAGACGCATCATTGTGGCCTTTCTATCTTTTCTTTGGAAATCAATCCAAGTATACACGAGGCAAACCGACTGCGTCTGCGTGTCATCATGTGGCTTACATTCCTTCGGTAAGTTTCGTGATCTCAGTGTATTGATATGTATACTAAACTTAAACCGATCGCTAGTTGCCAGAAGATCTTCAAGATCAATACATGGCTATATTTGGAGAACCAACCACTAGCCAAGTGTACACACACTGCAAACGCGAACTGATGCAGGCCATATGGGCTCTATTACTAGATGAGAAGTTTATGCACGCATATGTGTATGGTATAGTAATAAAATGTGGTGACGGCGTCACTCGCAGAGTGTTCCCGCGCTTTTTTACATACTCAGCAGACTATCCAGAGAAGTAAGTAATATGTCATTTCATTTCCTTGCAGAAGCATACTAATATTAATGATTTAGAGTGATTCTTTCGGGCATCAAGAATCTCGGACAGTGCCTGTGTCCACGCTGTCTCACACGGAAGGACGAAGTTCATTTGATGGGCACGAGGCGCGATATGAAACGCCGACTCAGACGTATGCGCAAGGACAATAGCATCATACGCCGAGAAGTTGATGATGCACGAGTTCTTATTTTTCAGTCAGGGGCATCTGTTGATGGGACTCGTGTGAAAGGTATACTTAATGACAAGTCCTTGGTTCCAACTCGAGTGAGTTTCTCTTATTATGAATTCATTTAATTAATACATCTTCTGTATAGAACGCCTTTTCGGAGAAGATATCACCACACGCCGACTTCAACCGGTTTCGCATGTTCGTGATCGATCAGCTTCATGAATTTGAGCTTGGGGTATGGAAGGCGTTGTTTACTCATTTGATGCGCATCCTACATGCCGCTGGGGGAAATTCTGTTCAGAAGCTAAATGAAAGGTATGTGATTTGAAATTTGCGCTATGATATTCTACTAATAATGATATCTAGATATCGAGCTATGCCGACGTTTGGTAGAGGTACCATCAGGAAGTTTAATAATAATGCTTCAGCCATGAAATGTCTGGCTGCGCGCGATTTCGAAGATCTTCTACAGGTAAGTACTGATTCTAATGTTCTCAGTGTACTAATGGTGGATATTTTTAGTGTGCGCTTCCGGTCTTCCAAGGACTACTGCCCTGATCGGCATAATAAGATCGTACTTGATCTTCTGTTTGATTTGGCAGCTTGGCATGGATATGCAAAGCTGCGCATGCATACCGAGGACACCCTCCAGTTTTTTCGACAAAGCTACTATTATTTTGGGACAGACCGTACGCCACTTCGCCCGAACAACCTGTAAGCACTTCTACACTACAGAACTACCTCACGAGTATGCATCTCGAGGACGGCGCGAATCAAAATTAGCTTCCAAGCAGCCCGGATCAAGCTTAATCAACACAGTGCGATCTGGGCCGAAATGTAAGAAGCTTAATCTCAACACTTACAAGTACCACGCCCTCGGCGACTATCCAGATTCCATCCGACAGTTCGGTACCACTGATAGCTACAGCACACAGCCAGTAAGTCCATTTTTATTTATTTCAGCAAATACATTATAATCTACTGTCTATAGGGTGAACAACAACACCGGCGTGTTAAACGATGGTATCCGAAAACGCCGAAAGGCAAGAAGAACACGGTCTCGAGCATGACGCGCATCGAGACCAGGGAACGACTGCTTGGGAAGATTGTCAAGGCTCGATCAGCGTTGATCGATCATGGATCACAGCGCCGTCAACGAGAACGCACCTCACCGGCCGATCACTACCACATATCCAAGTATGCGAGGACCTCGCATGATCTCACTGAGTGGCTCGGAGATCTGACAGAAGATCTAGCAGTAACGGTGCGTCGTTTTGCATATTTAAATGCTATTGAATTTTGATTGGTGGAATAGGATTTTATTCCGCGACTTAAGGATCATCTTCTAGCTCGCATTCGTGGTATTGAGTACACTGGGGATGAATTCTCCTTCACTGATGAAGACCGGAATCAAATTTCTATTGCTAACAACAAGATTTTTGAACATAGCGTCCTCCGCGTCAATTATACTACCTACGACCTACGACGAGAACAAGACTCGCTTAATCCACGTACCCGAGCCGATATCATGGTTCTATCACACGAGGACGATGACGATCGGCATCCATATTGGTATGCCCGGATCATTCGGATTTTCCATGTGGATGTTTGGGACTACAACAATGCATCCATGGATAAGCCACGCCGAATGGAGTTATTATTCGTTCGTTGGTTCGGGCGTGATGTAAGTTTCAGTGCTGGATGGTCGGCAAAGCGGTTACACCGCCTCGGCTTTCTTAGAGGCGCTGCAGCTTTTGGTTTTGTAGACCCCGATGTTGTTATTCGGGGTGTACACCTCATCCCAGCATTTGATCATGGTCATACCGATGATCTTCTTCCAGAATCTTTTGTCCGACGCGAGGCAGAGTCAAATTTGGATTGGGTTTATTTTTATGTGAATATGTAAGTCTATGATAGCCTACTGAAAGCTAAATACACCACTGAACGGTATCCCTAGGTTCGTTGATAGAGACATGTTCATGCGCTACCGAGGGGGAGGTGTTGGCCACAGGATATCCCGTGGGTGGGACGAGTTCTTGCAGAGTGATGGGGCTGAGATTGATCATGTTGAAGAGGAAGAAGATAGATTTGTGGAGATAGAGGGCGCAGAAGAAGATTTGGATGGCGATGACGAAGAAGATTCAGATGATGACAAAGATGACAAAGATGAAGATTCATCAGGCGATGACGATGACGGAGAGGACGAGGACGAGGACGAGGAAGATGATGAAGACATGATAGAAGCAGATGAAGGAGAGGAATTGGATGATGTCTTTCTGGCACAGGAAGGGTATGGCGCTCTGTAGTGTATGATTCTTTGATCCGTTTGTGATCGATCGATCCATTTCATTGATCCGTCACTGAAATCTCAATGCAGTCATTCCCGCCCTAATATTATTTGATATCATCACAGGCACATATAACATTGTTGGCAGCTTATAATTACTATATACTTGCACTACTACCTTACATCTACAATACAATGTTGCTGCCACCACCATTGAAGCCGAGTTACCCTGATGTCATTGTGAGGCTGCACTATAATGTGCCTATCTCGTATGACGCACGCATGGATGGAGCCATGACACGCGATCGTGTGAAAAAATCTTAATATGGTAGTGTTACCTTATGTCACCCGTTGTGACATTTGAGCAGTTTTGGTGATGAAGGGGGGATTAGGAAGTGAGAGAAGCCCTCAATCATTTGGATCTCTTCTACTGTTGCATTCCACTCCTCCACTAAACATCTGTAATGGGTTGCTTCTGCTTCTACATTGAGTTTTGTGATCCCTTCTGGATTGCTCACAGGAGGTTTATCAAGGAGGGAGCTGATGTCTCTGCATTTCTTCATCAGGGCCACCCTGATTATATAGTAATTGCCCTCGGCAAGCATGTGTGGTGTCATAGTATCTCAGTGCATCATAATGAAGGGATATCCCTTCATCTAAGGCATGGTGATCATCTCTATGCATACTCTGCTGTGCTAGGTCAGCTAGTTGATCTGATGAGCATGAATGCAGTGGGCCGCTCTTGCTGAAGTTCATTTTTATCGATGCTTCCTGCCAGATGCCAAACAAGTGTTTCAGTTGCATACAAGCTGCTCTGTAAATGTGGCTGTTGGCTTGACAGATGTCGAGGACATCGCTCAGCAACTCTTCAGCTGTATCAGCATCCGTTTGAAATCCCCGTTTCCAAAAGCGAGAGAGCAGAGAAACAGTAAGATGGAACTGGGTAATGGGTCGGTCCGGATGACCAGTGGGACACAAATCAAGGACCTCCCTAAAAAGAGTGATAGGGATGTTGAGGTTGAGGTGTTTTCCGTCAGCTTGGCAACTAAGAAATTTCATGGTAGCTAGATTGAACAGTGCAGCAGGACGGCAGGGATGATCCATGGGGCAAATATCCAAGGCATGTTTAAACTGATTTATGCATTGGTCAAGATGACTGCTATTCTGCGTCTTGCAGTATCATACGAGCAGACCATGTCTGGCATTTGTCCCTACTATTAATGCATCCACATCGCAGGATGTAGGCTATACGTCACAAGCTGTCAGCATCAGAATATCGGGTTGTATTGATCAATCATCACTCACCATAGTATGAAGGAGGCAAAGAACTGCTGCATCGTTTTCATCAAAAATTCGCTGTTCCACCATTATGAACAGTGAAGTACACGGAGATGCGACTTCCTCCTGCTCAGGCTGGGATATTACAGCTGTGGTCCTCATTGACATCCATCAGGCGCAATTTGCAGCAGACGTTACTGACGATGCTGAAGGATCTTCAACTCAGCTGAGGGTGCAGCTGATATAAAATGTTGAAGGGAAGAGGAAATGTGCGATAGGCTCGTCCCTTAGGGGATGCAAGAGAGCTGGGATCCACAGGTGACAACTCTAGGGGGAAATGTGCGAAGCGCGAGAACAAAGGCGCTATAGGGGCGCGAAGCGCAGGAAAGTCGTGCGTTGTAAAGCGGAACTGTGTGAAAGCGGTATGTGGGCAATACTGAGACTTAATGAGACGTTAGGGCGTGAGATGTGATGCGGATATGACCACTAGAGCTAACTGCTACTAGGGCTTGCGATGATATTGTTCAAAACATAATAAAAACTCGGAGTAAGATGTAGTGAAAACTGAAGTGTAGTAATGAGAAGTAAGTATCGCAAAAAGGTGTAAGTGAAGTGATATAAAATAAACATGGTACGATGTTGAAATAAATGATAAATGGAGAAATGCATACCTGGGAACTTGGCTGGACATGGGAAAATACTCCTGGAGGTCAGGCGCCCTATGGCGCTTAGGTGCGGGAAAATTCGCCTAAGGCGTGCGCAAGTTGCGCAAGTGTCGCCTATGTCGCGTTTGTGTCACCTATGTCGCGCGCGTCGCGTTTATCGCGCTAGTGTCGCGTTGCATGCGTAGTATTGTAGACTTGACCTACATCACAAAATAGGCCATTGTGAGGCTACTCAGGATTGAGTCTCTACAACGCGACATTTCACTGCGATCCAGTGATTCTCCAACAGAGATCTCCAATGTGCGGAGGACTTCTCCATGACATAGCATGAGACCCAATTGAAATGAGGCATATACATTGACCCGAACTTTAGATGATAGCTTGCACAACCTAGTATCTTTCTCAAGGCATGCAGAATGAGTAGGATTGATTACAACTTACAGGAGTACCATTCGAAGACAGTCTGGTTTACGAATACAGGTTTGTTGCTTGTTTGGCATTCAGCGTTATCAGCTGTTGCTGTTGTGTGAAAGCCAGCAGGGATCAGTCAGAAACCAAGAGTGAGGTCAGTTGCGCGAATGGCTTGGAAAATTCATCAATGCATGCTGATCTGAGATAGGTACCACATACCAGTAATGATGACTTGTTGCTCTTGTTGCACTTCAGTGATGTATGTCTCTCCCAGCTCCTATGTGTGTTCTGGGTAGGCTTGGTGCCTCGCTGAACAATGCCCACGTGTAGATGATAAGGCTTGGATACACTTACCTGTTCCTGCTGACATCCATTTTTTTGCCTAAAAATACGAGATTAATTTTATACATGTGCTATACAACACAATAGCTTATGATTGTGGATGTTTTGATTCTTGAACCCTTCATTTTGTTGTCGTTATCACTATCTGACGACACACTTGGTATTGGGATCAAATTCCTCTGCTCGACAAGGAGTTGATGAGGACGATGCTGAAGAAAAGTCAGAACCAGAGTCTGATTCTGAAGACTTGAAGGTGGTGACACGTCGGGCCATACGGCCACATGCACCCACAAAGTGTTTGAAGTTCTAGCCTATTTTTGCGTCATCATTGGCTGACTAAGCCGCTGAACGTACTCTCGCGTCTTCATCGGAACTAATTCGCAAACCCAGTGGTGAATTGGACAATTCATTGGCCAGAGTCCTGATAGATGTGGTTCAGCGTATATCTGAAATGGTGCGTTGTTTCACGTCTCATATTCGCGCGCTCACGAACAACTTCCAAATTAAGTCGATGTATCGTCTATGATGTCTTCCGAGCACTCGTGCCCGAACCTCATGAGCGTATATCAATTACTGGAATTAATACCCTATATCTTCTATTCCCCCTTCTGCCACTAATTTACATGGGATACCTAGCGAGACGGCCAGACACATATACCATGCGTCTTCTACTCCTTCCGTTGGTGATCGCATTTGCCGTCGGTGTCTACTTCCGTTTCATGTGGACAGAGCCACAACACAACATTTACAATTGGGGCCAAGGTAACATGACATTGTGTCCCTCGTATTTTCAAAGCCACTCAAACCACCACAGGTCTACTTGCAGAAGCTATAAGCGCCAAGGCAATAGATTTTGCATGGAGAAAAGAGGGTATGCTCAAGATCGACGAAGTTCGACCAGGTGTCGCAAGAAATTCTGATGCTGTCAAAGCTAATGGTGATGCGCATGCAAAGCCAGTTACATCCGACCCAGCTATCCCAACGCTTGCTTGGCTATATGATGCTTTGGAAGTAATTCTATCTAACCGGGGTCTGGGTTGGAAATTTGGCATCGGGATTCATGTACCTCGCGAGGAGAAATCTCTCGAACGAAATTCGTTCCTGTTTGCGACGTTGATATCATTTATTGGAAACTACATGATCTTCGACTTCCTCGAGTCGTTCATCAAGTTAGTACCTGACGTTGGTAGCCCTCACGGCGGCACCATATTCAAGGCGGAACTACCCTTCTTCTATAGATACGCGCTTTCTACAGCCATCCATGTGGCAACTGGCTCTTGCATTTTGGCTGCCTTCACGCTCTTTTACGATCTCATCACGATCTTTGCAGTTTTGCTTTTGGGGAACTCCCCGTCTGCATGGCCTCCCGTGCTTGACCATCCTTGGCAGTCTGACTCGCTTCATACCTTTTGGTCCAAACGTTGGCATCAAATCCTTCGACAAATTTTCTTTGTCTTTGGAGGATTTTTTGGCAAGATCATCGCAGGAAAGTTCGGCATGCTGTTCGGGACATTCATCGGGTCTGGATTATACCACGAATTCGCTGCATATGCACTCGGGAGAGGTTTTGATACCGTCGTTCCGCTCTTTTTTGCGCTGCAGGCTCCTTTGCTGCTTTGTGAAAAGGTCTGGTACAAGTACACAGGATACCGCGTCGGTGGATTGTATGGGAGGTTGTGGGTCTATTTTTGCATCATTATACTTGGGCAACCCTTATGTACGTGCTTTATGTGGAATACCGACCTTAACTCTTACGCACTTTTCGCAGCAAACTCTTGGCATAGGAGAGGTCTCGGTGGTGGGCTCATGCTTCCTCCTTCATTAAGTCCTGCTCGCCAATTAATTATACCATTCATGCGACATTTACTCAATGGTACGGATGTCCTAGAATTTATAGTTAGGTTCACATAGTCAATACTGCATTTTGCTATCATAAGGTGTGATAGTTGCTGGCTGGTCTTGGAAACACGCGACGGCATAATACGATCACATTGAGTCCCGAGTTATCTATCGATTCCTCCTGAAATGCGCATTGGAGGGAACCAATCTCTAACTGTTTCATCTACCGCCCGCTAAATTGTACCAACCAAGCTCCTTTCCCCAACTGTTCCACATTCTATCGATAATCCTGAGTTTCTCGGATCGACGCAGTCCAGGATCTTCAAGGTCCTCGATATCGTCCAAAAATCCCTCCCGAAGTCGTGACCGTGCTGGTAGTGACGTCAAAGCGTACTCTCGGAGGTGAGCCAGAGACAAGACCAATAGTCCTGTCGTCAATGGGGGAATGGTGTCCGAGGGCACGTTCTCAGCATTGTGACGGTGGTGCAACAATTTAGGTTGGAATAGCAGGAGCCGCTCGATACGCCTAGAAATACAGAGTTAGCACGTACTTTCCGGGACTTTGTTAATTGTCACCTCATTGCAAGCCAAGCGCTTGTCTTTTTGAGTTTCCCCCCATACATGCCAGGTCTTATAGATAGCAATCCTCTCAGGAATCCTCCTGCGACATATATGACAGCAAGGGCTGGCGCGACACCCACGAATGCAAAAGTGAGTTCTTGAGACTTCAACAATTTATCGATGCCAGCCAGTGCTTGGTCAAGATCCACCTAGAGACACTTAGACGAGTAGTAGCTTAATAGAGGTGCACTGTGCTTACTTTGGCCTTCTGGACCTGAATGAACATTGATCTCAAGAGCGTCCCCATTATTGCAGATTTCACCGGATTTTTTATGTCCTCTTCATAGATCTTTAGCACGGCGGTGAGGTCACCCTGGCGTATCTGCTGTGAGAGCGCTTCAAGTTGCGAATAATCATAACTTAGTTTCTCCCTAGCGAGAGCAAGGGTCATTCGCTCGAGTGACTTTACTGACGATCAGACAACGATTCAGAAATGGTGGGATTGCTCACATCGAGGTCGGCAGCAACTGCTTCTCGCCTAACAATAACACCATCTTCCCCACCAGCACGAATAGTTATAAGGACGTCTTTTATAGGATCAAGCAGCCAACCCTTAAAAAAGTTTTGTACAGTGTTCACCACATCTAGCATAAGGTCGGCTAAGGTTGCTCTGGAAGCATAAATATGCTTGGCACAATACAGCGTCAGCGGGGGAAGTAGGAATAAGCGAGGCCATAAGAGGGTAAGCCGGGATGGTCGTCGCAAATCGTGGGCCTCCAGGTATGCGTCATGCATAGTCCCATGATTTTTAAAAGCATCGAGGAGTTGTTCGATCAAAGGGAGAGTAGCTTTCTGTGATGCATCGCCTGACGTGATGATAGCGAACTTGAAAAGAAACGCCGTAAGGGCTTGATTGTCGATGGACGAACCAGCGATCGAAATGTTGAAATCGGCCTCCAGACCATTTGCGAGCAAGGGTCGCAACTCCAAAAGTTTTCCAAGGACTTCCGCCCTTTCGTCCCTCACCTTCTCCAATTCTTTTCTTCTGAGCTGACACTCTTCTCGAGCAAGACGAAGAGGAAAGAGCAGGAGAGAAAATACTCGTTGTATACCGTACATGACCCCATCGCGTATTTTCTCAGCCAGGGCAACGAGAGAGGCTGGTCGCGTGCTCTTTCCTGCGGTAACAGGAGAAAATGATGCAACAGCAGAGGACTGATCTCGCAGATAGGGAAAGAGTGCAATGGTGAACGGATTGAGCCGAATAGGCGCAGCATCCCAGTAGAATCTTGCAATAGACGATGGGTAGAACGCTGACAATCGAACAGACATCTTCCGCGTCTGAATCAACTGTAAAACTCTGCGAAGGCGGCTTGGTAATGCTAAATTTCCAAGCCCAAAGAAGCGACAGAAATGAGGAAGATGTACAGTGTATAGTATATAATGAAAACAAACGCACACTGTAAGAGATACGATGCCACAGACCAGGTGGATTGTTCGATATCGGCCCACCACTCTGCGTCAAGCTGAGCCGCACTTGCTTCCTCCAGGTAACGATCCACGGCGAGCGCATACAAGTCGAAAATGGTTTTCCTGACGATGGTGTTGTAAATGACGAGTTCCTCGCTGTCAGATTGCAACCCTAGTTTGTCCTCCCGAACAGGGATGACGCGGAAAAAGTCTATGGATTCTTGCACCATAGCTTCAGAGGGTGGGCCCTGGAGTATTGCATGCGTCGGGTTTAGTGCACTTTCATCGCTTGGAGGCTTGGCAGTCTGCGTAGATGACCTTGGCCTTGTCAACGGAAGCAAACGTTCAGTGTAGTGAACGGCGAAGTTCGACGTCATGAAGAAGCCAGATGGACGTGTATCACTTCCAGACGACTGCAGTGGCAATGGCTTCGACAAATAAGCAAGTCTTTGCAGAAAAGTTCACTCAGGTCGGATATTCAGGAAAGCGTATAAAAGGCTTCAGAAATCATTGAGAATGTTTGTTGCAAAAAACACGGGTAGATTTCAATACTTACTAATACTATGACGGAAGCGATTATACTAATCTAGTCCTCTTCATACTTCAGAGTACAAACCTAACCTATATATCTTACTCGTCACAAAGCCTGGCAGTGCGCAGGCACATAAGTACGCAGCATACAGATGCATTGAACAGCGCCTTACGCGATGCATTGTTGCTGCGACATTATCTCTCGAGCGAGTATAGTCAGCATACAGAACATCTACTTATCATCAGCACTCGTATAGCTTCAAGTTCTGACGTAGAAACAAGACGCTGGCGCGTCTAAGATACTTCCGTATGACATGGCTTGCGCCCAAGGGGGTAGCTGAAGAGTCCAAGAAGCTCATAATCAAACCTTAGAATTCTAGTCAAACACGCGGCTGGGTTGGTGTCACATGGGACGGTCGCCATTGGCAGGCACACGAAGAGTAGCAGTTGCAACAAATAGTCGTATAACCAATGTATGCTCTGTGTGAATAAATGCTGAACAATTCGTGAGACTAATTGCGTCAGAGAAGGTGGAACAGGCTCACACTGACCAGTCAGCCATCCTCCCAAGACACCTGCCCAGAAGCCCACCTATCACCCCACATCACACGTTTGTGGTAGACTTTCCTAAGCTCTCTGAATTCTCTAATGAACTCATCCACATCCGATGCATCGTTACCCGAGGAGGGCGAAGGAGAGGATTGCACAAATGACGACGCGAGAGCCTCTGATGCATCATCTTGTGCGGTGGTCGCATGCCGAAGGCGAAGTAAAAGAAACTGGGGGTTGAACCGCTGAAGGCATATCACGTACTAGCTCATGTGCCACGTTTGCCGACGTACCTGATAAACCTCTCGTTGTTCGCGCTCGAGATCCTTCCAGCGAGACTCCAGAGACTTGGCGTTATCGAAGGCCTCTTTGGTTTCAGTCCGCAACTCATACAGACGGTCCTGCAGTGACAGGTTTGTTCCTAAAGCAAGAAATTTGGCGTGTTGCATCCCAAGAAATTATTAAGAACTTACGGGCGATAGCTTCGTTTGCCATGCCTAATTCTGCCTGAGCTTGATATAATTCCTTGACCTGAGGCAAAGAATGGAATATGCTCTGGAAGTAAGCGGGATCATTGAGGATGTCTTCAAGATCTTCACGTCTGCGCAAAATGAGTGAGCTCAAAATGCAGGCTTGTGTATGATACACACGCGAGGTGGGCTAGCTCGGGAAATTCATTCATCAAGGGTGTCGCGGCCATAAATGACGCGGGATAATAGATCAGGTTGTCATCTAAAGCTTGAGGTCTTGGGAGTTCTGATCAGGAAGCAGTGTACTTTTTTTCCTTTTCCAGTTCCATGATGTCTATCGTCCTTCCTGGAGAACAAGTCCCAGCTCAGCACGTCAACCTCAAGCTTGGTCCTGGCCTTCTTCAATTATCGAGCGAGACACAGCAACAAGCGAAATTAGCTCCTGTTATTGCCACTCGCTCAGGCATCCTCAACCACTCAGCTAACAAGAGCAAATGGTGGGTAGAGGGTAACTCAAGAAGAGTACGGCGCTCTACTCCACAACGTGCAAGCTATCAGTCTAATAATTGCCTCCAGTATGTACCTGCGCCCCAGGAAAGTGTGATTGGCGTGATCACTGGACGCAGTGGTGAGGGTTGGCGCGTCGATATTGGATCTGCGCATCCTGCTTCACTGGATGGTTTGGCGTTTGAAGGGGCAACCAAAAGAAACAAACCGAGTTTAAAGGTACTTTAACGTTCCTTTCCAGTTCCAGTGTCAATGTATAGCTTCTTGATGTATCAATCAGGTTGGTTCACTCATTTATGCTCGCGTTTCCTTGGCCCATAAAGATATGGAGCCTGAACTCGAGTGTTTCGATGCCCAAACTCACAAGGCCGATGGGTTTGGTGAGCTGAAGGATGGCTTTGTGCTTCAGTGCAGTTTGCAAATGAGCCGACTGTATGCTGAATTCTTGCTCTTGTTTCTCTGTTGTTCACTTTATATTTGACCCAGATTACTCGACCCTAAACATTTTCTCCTGCCATTGCTTGGATCGCGTTTCCCTCTGGAAGCGGCAGTGGGAATAAATGGAAAAGTATGGGTTAGCACGAAGGACACAAAACATACGATTGCCATTGTGCGGTGCATTGAGGTGGTTGATCCAGATGGCGGCGGGATGGACGAAACTAATGTAAAGAAGTTTCTTAGCAAATTGGATATATAATCGCTGTACATTTCCTCAGCGTGTTCACAAATTTTGAGAGATATCTGTTGCAACTGCACAGGTAACAACAGTAGAAGAATATTGTACAACTGACAAGGCAATGATGACGCGAGACACATACCACAGTTTCTCTCGATTCAATCGTCATCCGCTATCCTCGCGCGCTTCATCGGCCGTCTTCCTGTACCAATGCTCTGCGAGTCTTCGTCGCTGACAGTACCCGCGCTTCGTCGCATAGCACGTTTGCGTCGCTGATACTCTCTGTCACGATTCTTTTTCTGCTGTGCGGCACTTAATTCCTGCGTGCGTGGAGCCGGAGGTACGACAACAGTGGTCAGACCTGGTGTTGTTTGAAGCCTCATATCGTCAGGCGCAGGTGTCGAATCTTCGCCTTCTCCAAGAAGATCCAAGGACTAAGTAGGAAAAGCAAAACACTTCAATGAGACATTTATCCCTCTCCTGAATTACTTGAGAATACCTTCTGCCATGTTCCACTACTTGTTGAGAACCACCGATCACCATCACCAACATCGTGCTTTCTACGCGCCGCAGCACCCTGAGTGGGCTTAAGATATCCGTCGAATCCATGAATGATATTACCCGTAGTGGAGGTTTCAGCAAGATAAGACGTCTCTAGCGTATGTATTAGGACTTCAGTTTGTGCCTGTAAATTGCACAGAGAAGCTTGAACAGTTCAAGTTAACAAAGAGGGTCAACGTACAAGTTGTCTGTCCGCGGCCCTTTTCTTCTGGATCATCTTCACAAGTTCATCTTTTACTTTCTCGTATCGTGCCTTCTCCTCCGCTGTGGGAGGGTCTTTGCTGGCCATGGCAAGAATCCAATGGACTTAGAGTTTAAGTGCCATCCACACGGCTAATAACCTCGGTAAGTAATTCGAGTGTGGCTCAGAGTGTTGCAGAATCCTCATTTGGTAAAGGCTTTGGAATTCAACAAAGACAAATATCGATACCTTGGTATGTACGGCATCACACCCACAAACCCACCTCTGGGCAACGATAAACGTCCAAATGCAAGAAGAGACGGCACTTTATCCATGTAACATATAAATTATCGCATTGAGACTCTTTCATCAGCAATGTCACTCGTCTGTGTACATATCCCCTTTGGACACCGTGACTTGAACTCGATTGGAGTAGTAGTAATACCATTCGTGAATGAGCATAATTCAGTCGGTACTAAGAGAGGAAATTGAGACATGTGCAACATTGGGGCAGGAGTAACACTTACTCTGGATAACCATCGCTGAAAACGCCAAACGCGCCATGCATCTCCTGTTGAAGAGAGAAGGATCAAGCCAGGTTCTAATAAAAAAATGAGAACGTACCACATCATAAATTTCACTCTTCGCCCTCCTCATCGAGGGGGTTCCAAGGTGGATCAACATCCTCCAAACTGCAAGGACATCATTGCACTGCTGAGCCACCAGGTGATCTCAACTCACCTGTTGAGCAAATTATTATGAATCTCATTTCCGCGCTGACCGAAAAACCACTCCCGTAATCTGGGACGAGGCTTTTTCAGCCTGTACAACGACATGTATTTTGCGGTCGGATCGCATCCTTCACGGGAAATACCATAGGCAGCTTCTGAAGACCAGGCAAGACTGGCTGTTCCTCCAGTATCGATGCCTAGTGCAACGGGCCCGGTAGCTTTGAGCATCACAGACTTGATCAGCCTGATGATGCGTTCGTCGTTTGAAAGGCTACTGTATGCTGGCTTGTGCATGACAAGTACAGCTTCTGGTTTGTTACTAGCGAACTGCAAATCTAGTTTAAGAGCGACAGTCACTGCGCCCGGCACAGCACTGCCACACAATCAGGTATATGAACCAGACAATGTATATTGTAGCACCTACGCTTCACCAGAGGTGCTGGCTTTGTAGCAGTGATACCCCACGATTTGGCGATGAAGTTGTCGTCCTTTGCTTCCTGATCGATGGGTTATAGTGCCAGATCCTTCAAGTCAATGTCGTATTTGCACTTGGGATGATTTAATTTGTTCCTGGAAATGTGTGCTGTATATGTTTCCTTCCCAATCGAATTCTCCAGTTTCGTTGATGATCATTCCATAGTCGCCCACCTATGTTTGTGAGGTCAGTTGAAATCAAGAAGCGTCTTTATATACCTTGATCTTTCTTGATGGATCCCAATTGGCCCACTTGGATGTAGCTCCCTGAATGAGGTCGATGAACTTCCGTGAAGCGTATTCCTACTTCATCGCAGTGAACAATGTTGGAAAGCCACAGCAAGGACATGGGGAAGAATAGCAGTGCGATGGGGCCTTTATGATGGATCCTCATGGATTCCATGGGCAGCTCTACATAGATCTTGTGGTTGTCTTTCAAATTGTCGTGCATGTTGAGGAAGTCGAACGCAAATTGGACGGTTCTTGATCAAAACATTTAAAACGAAGCGATGAATACATACATTCAAGTTCGAAGGAAAGGCGTTGAGCAAATCAGCACTGCATACTAACTGAATCGAATCAATGGTATGTCATGCAGAAGTGTAACGTAGGCTCGATGAGAAGGATACCGAAAATTGATGATTTTGCGCATATGATCTCAGCGGAACCTGCATCAAGGAAATACTGAATTTGCGATAGGGCTGAAGCAGGTTTAGAAGGGGACGAGATAGATTGCTGGTTACAAGAGAGGTCGAAAACAAGGAATAGAACGAGATCAGCGAAATGCGCCATAATCTAGACCCGCTGGTCCTGGAAACGGTCGAACTGTCTCCTTCCAAGGTCGATGTCTTCGTCAACATATATAAATATGAAATGCAATAATTTTGTGTGGTAGTATACGAGTTCCAGTTCCTCGTGCGGTATGAATTAGAAAGGCAAGCTTGAGTCGCAATGAGCGTGTGCTCCGATTTCCCTTTTTGGGAGGAGTTACGCGTCGGTGAGCATCTCAGTGTTTACCACCGTCATCAATCCCTACTACCCGCTTCTCAATTCACATGTCCTCAACTCCCCCCTCTGAGCCTCCATCAGACCCTCCTGCAGGTAATAACGTGCAGAAGCCGGATGCACCGCAACAGCCAGAAGCTTCCCCTGCGTTAGGTCAGGATGGCGCTGAAATGGACACAACGCCAGATCAACCCGCAGAAGAGACTTGGGATGATATTCCAGAGGAGATAATGGCTTTGACGACAGAAGAGATCTTGACAAGAATACGGCTGATTGATAACGATATCAAGGTGCGTCGATTGCATCTTGCAATACATTTTCCAGAGTTAAACTATAGAATACTTTGTCCTGGTGATGCAGGTCATGAAGTCCGACACGCTACGATTACAACATGAACAAAGCGTAATGAAGGAAAAGATACGTGATAATGGGGAGAAAATTAAGCAAAACAAAGTCTTACCGTATCTCGTTGGAAATGTGGTGGAGGTACGCGCTACCAGGCCATATTGTCATACGCCTTCATTCATCTGCTATAGGTCTTGGACGTTGACCCTGAATCAGAGGAAGACGGGGCGAACCGCGACTTGGATTCAATGCGCAAGGGCAAATGTGCTGTTGTGAAGACATCTACGCGACAAACCGTTTTCCTTCCTCTTATTGGTCTCGTGCCTGCCGACCAGCTCAGACCTTCCGACCTTGTCGGCGTGAACAAAGACTCTTATCTGATCCTCGACAAGCTTCCGACTGAATATGACTCACGCGTAAAGGCAATGGAGGTTGATGAACGTCCAACAGAAACTTACACTGATATCGGTGGCTTGGAGAAGCAAATTGAAGAGCTGGTCGAAGCCATCGTCCTGCCAATGGAGCAGGCAGATAAATTCAAGACCTTGGGCATAAAACCACCGAAAGGTTGTTTGATGTATGGGCCCACCAGGTACGTGCGCATCTTATTTACAGGCGCACCATTGCTTATATCTTTGATAGGTACTGGGAAAACTCTTCTTGCCCGTGCATGCGCAGCGCAAACAAAGGCCTGTTATCTCAAGCTTGCCGGCCCTTCGCTCGTTCAGATGTTCATCGGTGATGGTGCTAAGCTTGTTCGCGACGCGTTCGAACTTGCTAAAGAGAAAGCACCTGCAATCATTTTCATTGATGAATTGGACGCTATTGGAACAAAGCGTTTTGACTCAGAAAAGAGTGGTGACCGTGAAGTACAGCGAACAATGTTAGAATTGCTAAATCAGCTTGACGGTTTCTCGAGTGACCAACGAATCAAGGTGATGCTACTCACCATCGACTTGAGATGTTATTACTCAGTTCATCTTGTGCAGGTCATCGCTGCGACAAATCGGATCGACATCCTTGATCCTGCTCTTCTTCGTTCAGGTCGTTTGGATCGTAAAATCGAATTCCCGCTACCAAACGAGACCGCTCGCGCCCGTATCCTCGAAATCCACTCACGGAAGATGACTGTTAGCCCAGATGTGAACTTTGAAGAGTTGGCGCGTAGCACGGACGAGTTTAATGGTGCTCAGCTGAAGGCAACTTGTGTGGAGGCTGGTATGATCGCCCTACGCGAGGGCGCTACCAAGCTTGGGCACGAACATTTCCTAAGTGGGATCGCCGAGGGTGAGTAGCTTACTTTCAACGACTATCTCGGATAATTTTCTAACTGCGTTGTGTAGTACAAAGCAAGAAGAAGAATAATTTGATGTACTTCGCATAGGTCGATTCATTCCGTTGTGGTAGACTCGATTTTCGCACTCGGATTTTCAGCCATGCCACTATCATCTCTATTACCAGATTTGTGCTATGCTGAGGGGGTGCGAGTGCTCCTCCTGTAATATTGTTGTTCTCGCCAGCTGCTTGACTGCGAAGCTACTAGCGTGATGTTACTTGTCCCTGGACTCCTTGAACTCGAGGTCGCCGACGATGCTCACCCTCGTGTGATTGTGCAGTTCTATCAAGACTCAACGCTACCAACCCAACTCTCGTCTCAACTAGCGACGGTACACTTTATAGAGACCTTTGTAGGAGCCTGGGAACAAGACTGGGCAAGAATTGTTCTAAGTCTCGCACCTAGATGAGTGTTCACTCGTCCAGACAAGTTCTCTCTGATCATTTTCAACACCGCCTCGGCCACAACACGCTGTGATGTCGACTGCAATCATATATGCATTGTCGTAATGTAAACAGCTGTTGTAAATCAGTGACTCCTGGTAGATTCATTACTATAGAATTAGTACGGAAACAAACAAGTAGTGATGTTAAGTAAGGTTATATTTTGAGAGTTCATTGAGGATATATCAGTGCCAGCATGGCTAGATGCTTATTTCTTGCTTAGTGCTTGAAGTTGGACATATTCGTAGTAGTCGCCCTTAAGCGAAAGGAGCTCGTCATGAGTACCAGCTTCGCTGACGCGCCCTTCCTTGATAAAGTATCTGCAAGGGAAGTATCAGTACACTTGCGTCTGGGACATCGATAATGACTTCTCACATGCAGTCAGCGTTCTGAATCGTTGAGAGACGATGAGCGATTGCTATCGTTGTGCGGCCCTTCGCGGCTTGATCGAGAGCCGCCTGCACGACCTTCTCGGAATTCGAATCCAACGCTGAAGTTGCTTCATCGAGCAGAAGAACCTTCGGGTTGCGAAGTAAGGCACGGGCTATTGCAATGCGCTCTGATTAGGGAGTAAGTACCTCGGAGAAAAACCAAAAATCATCGGTCACGCACGCTTTTGGCCACCAGAAAGTTGTGATCCTTTCCCACCGACCTCGGTGTCAAGGCCACTGATCGTTACTTCAATAAAATATTCTTTCAAACTGAAGATTGAAGACATACTTGGGGAGAGATTTGATGAAATCCAGAACATTGGCATTGCGGCAAACAGCTTCGATTTCCTCTTCAGTTACCTCAGACTCTGGCTTGATGGCACCGAGCAGAATGTTAAAGCGGATGGTGCCGGCGTAGAGAGTCTGAATGGTGAATGTAAATCAGACGAGCGCTCCCTAGGATTCTATTTGCTTACTGGTTCTTGGGACACAAGGGCAAGCTGCTTTCTGTACTCCTGAATGTTGACCTCGTTGATGGGTTCGCCATCAAGCAGAATCTGGCCAGACAACGGATCATAGAATCGCTCGATCAATTGGATACTACCGTACCGCATAAGCATTGATAGGTCGAGAAAATTGGATGCTTACACTGTACTTTTACCGCATCCACTGGCACCAACCAAAGCGACATATGTGCCTGGCTCGACCTTGAACGACAGGCCGCGGAGGACACGGACGCCAGGACGAGTGGGGTAACGGAAATGAACGTCTTCGAAGCGAATTTGGCCCCTGACGGTTTCTCCGGATATACTCTTCCCTTCAGTCGACTCGGCATCAATCTCTGGAGTTGAATCGATGAGCTTGATTATTGCGGCACCAGCGCCCTTGGCGGACGAGATATCCGGTACAAAGGCGAAAACATTGCCAGCTTGAATTGCCCCGAAGGTTGTGCTCTGTTACGGCACAAGTCAATGAAAGGCTAAAGATGAGATCTTTTCTCGAATTACCATGAGTGCAACGAAGAATCCAGTGACGGAAATTTGAAGGTTCGAGACGAGGATTGAGCCGTACCAGAAAATCAATGAGATGACGAAGAAGGACATCGCTTGAGAAAGGGAGAAAAACAAGCTACTCCACAATGCCGTGCGATTCGATCTACGCAAGGGCTCTTCTAAGCTAGCGCTGTAGAGCTGTAGGGAATCTTCCTCGCGCGTAAGCGATGCGACTGTTCGGATAGCTGAAGCAGCCTCGCATGCAAGCTGCGCTGACGACTCATGTGCTGCCTTATTCTGCTGGTCCTTCATGACAACCACTCGCTGTCAATAAGTCAAGGCCTGCGAATTCCGAGGCAAGTGTAGTGTTGCGTACCAAACGAATGTATCCTGTAGAAATAAGCACTGGAATACATGCTGCATATAGAACATGAGCAGGAGTTCGATGATGTTATAAAGACATCGCACCCATTCCGACCAGAGCTGGCTGCCATGCATAGGACAATCCAATCACCGACCCAGCAATCACTGTGACGAATGCTTGCACGATTCTGCTTAGCCATGAGAATTAAATCGTACCACAATGAACGTCAACTTACGCTCCAAGAGTAACGCCAGCGAGCCCATTTATCTTCTGCGGATTGTCACTTAGATTCGACGTCAGTCCACCAGTCTACAAGATCCAGGTATTGAGTGGGATATTCATGTTCCAGTGAAAGAGCCTACACTGTTCTCCTCCTTGTCAAAGTATTCAACTGCGAGGCATTAGGTCTGATATAAGAAAAAGTGCATGAACTCACTGTCTTGGCGAAGGATGGCCTTGAAGCAGATCGACCGCAATTTGGCGGTCAAAATTGCTGCAGCGGATGCAAAGTAGAAGTTTTGGAAGCCGATACATATTGCAGACAAGATGGCGATGATGAAGAACCTATTTTTAGATTTAGCGGACACGGTCTGTATATGTATATAAGCACATACCATAGGGCATTAAGATCACCGTCATGACGTCTCTGAGCGTTCGTCGGCGCAGAGAATCCAGTAATTGCTTGACCTATGATGAATATATCGATACCCAACCCAAAGATATGTAAGCGTCACAGGTTGCTCACCATACACGATACCAAATGCAGGATAAACAGCGCCAGTACCTAGTCATGTAGCATGTCAGAATAGTAATCAAGGCACTCTTGAAGCAACATACACATTGCAAAGAAAGCACCGAGTGCATAGCGGTATAGTCCTTCACTGGTTGAGGGCTCCCACACGTTTGAACAAGTAGAAGAGGCTGTATTCGTCTTCGTTGACCTCAGCCTTCACTTTCTCTTCGCTTGCGTTTGTTCACGATATCGCTTGTTACCGAATGATTAGTTTGCTTGCGACCTAGAGGAACATCTTCCAGGATGGCCTTCTCCATATCTTCTTCGCCAGCTGTTTCTGAACTCTCTGCGTTCTGGCCTTCACGTGACTCGCGTAGCTTTTGGGCTTGGACGAGGCGTGCGTATGGGCCATTCTCATCAGCCAGTAGTTCATTATGGGTGCCCTGCTCCAGAACGAGGCCGTCTCCCATGACAAAGATCCTGTCCGCATCTTTGATCGTTGAGAGTCGGTGAGCGACGGTGATGGTCGTGCGCCCAGCGGCAGCCTTGTCCAACGCGTCCTGGACAATACCCTCGGATCGCGTATCGAGTGCACTGGTGGCCTCGTCCAGAAGGAGAATGCGGGGATCAGAGACAATGGCACGAGCGATAGCTATACGCTGCTTCTGGCCACCTGAGAGTAAAAACCCACGTTCACCGACCAGAGTATCATATCCTTGCGGCAACTTGGTGATGAAGCCATCAGCATTTGACTTGATGCAAGCCTCTTGAACGAGTTTAAATTTCTCTTCTTCAGAGGCATTCTCGTATGGAGTGCCGATGAGGCCGTGTAAAACGTTGCCTTTGATCGTTGTCGCAAAGAGTGTAGGTTCCTGGGAAACTAGACCGATCTGAGATCGCAACCACTTTATGTTCAACTCCCGCAAATCGACACCGTCAAGCTTAACGGAGCCGCTTGAGGGATCATAGAAACGCTCGATGAGTGAAACGATAGTTGACTTTCCAGAACCAGATGCTCCAACGAGTGCAGCGGTCTTACCAGCAGGGAAATTGATACTGAGACCCTTCAGGATAGGGACGTCGGGGCGGGAGGGATAAGTAAATTTGACGTTCTCGAAGGTGATCTCGCCAATGACCTTTTCAGGTCTCAGACCTCCTGGGTCAGCGGAGTCGATTGAGGGAGTACGCTCAATTGTAGCATACAGCTTAGCAGCAGCGCCGCGTCCGTGGGTGATCGCTGAAATTAAATATGAGAAAGCGTAAAATACATCAAGGGGGCAAAACTCACCTTGCATCTCGGGTGCAAGAAGGGCCAACGAGAACGAACCGATTAAAATAGCCAGGAAGACATTTACGACTGTGCCGGCGTTGGCTATATTATGATGTTAAATATTCTTCCACTACTCCAAAAATGTCAGAACTTACCGAGCCCCTCATTGATGAGGGTAGTACCAAAGTCGAAGGCGAGAGCATATGCGCAATAAATGACAAAGAAGAAGCAGGCCAGTCCACCCCCATGCCAAATGGCACCCTTGGAGTTAGCGATGCGGGAACTATCGACGTGCTTGTCATACAAAGATGACAGGAATTTCTGAGATCCGAAAGCTTGCGCAGTTCTGACGGTGGAAATGACCTCCTCAGCAAGGGTTCCTCCCTCGGCGACGTGGTTGAGAGACATTCTGTGTTGAGATACATCAAGGGGCCTTTGTTCCCTGGGGGGAAAAAACTCACTGCATGTACTTGGAGACAAATTTGTTCATGACAGCTCCGGTTATGGCAATGCATGGAAAAATCGATGTCAATGCCAAAGCAAGTCGCCACGATCGAGCATATGCGAGAACGAAACCGGTAATGAATGCGAAAAGGAAGCTCACGACGATGGGGACTTTTTCGGATATGCCTTGTTGTACTAAATCTATTTATTATGCGTCATCAAGGCAGGGGAAAAAATCATGGGCCTATAACTCACGAGTATCGGTTTGAATGCGAGTGGCAACTTCTCCAGCTCCGACGTCATCAAAGTAAGCAATTTCCTGACGGAGGATCGCCTGAAGATACCGCTCTCGTATTCTTCTTGCATTAACCTCGCCAGTGTAAGTCCAAACAGTCATGTACACATATGTGCACACAAACATGCCGATACCTGTATACATATTTAATAGCAGATTAATCTAGAGACAATAAATTCACCAATGTATGTCAAATACGAGGCATCTAGCGCGGAACTCTTGCGAAATCCCGCTGCAGCGGCGTCCAAAATTTGTTGAGCTTGTGCGATGGTAGCGGAATCGCCGGTTTGTAACGAAGCGGTGTAATTGTTCTCTGCCAAACTGAAGCTGACAAAATCTTGTGTTAAATTACCGAATAGCAGACTCATGAGAGGCTGAAAGAGGATGTGTAAATGGTGAAATGACTCAGAATTAATGATGCTCACCTGAGCGGCGCCAGCAGCGGCGGCACATACAACAGCAATGATATCAATTATGATCTCGAACAAAGTAGAGAACCTGTTGATAGATCAGGTTGAGAGACAAGCCGAACGCATTTTAAAGACCGACCGGAATAGCGAGAAAAAAGAAACAGGTTGAGGAGAATGGGCTGGCTTAGCATCCACTGCAACATGATCTGTATCCTTCAGTTTGTGGGCCGCGATGGATGCATCTTTATTCCGAGAGAAAAAACCACGCTTCGGATTGGTATGTGATATTTGAGTGTCTTGAGAAGAAGGTCGTTTTTCTGTAGGACTAGCTGACATGATTTCGAGGCGCTTAATGATCTACCAGGGAGTAGCCCACTTGGGGGGGCCTGTTTAATGAGGCAGGGCGCAGGATCAGGTGGTGGCACTTGGTGCGACTGTCTTGCATTTCTAGATATATACCCATGGTGCCCGCCGGTTGACGTCAATATAGTTTAGTCATCGGACCTGGCTTGCGGGTCATGTATAGGGGTCCCAGGCTGCCGAAGCAACACCCACGAGGTTTTCCTTCCAAGATACGCAACAACCTTGCCAAATTCGCTGTGAGCTATCGGTACATACCGAATTTTAAAAAGTACAAGTTACTTTGTAGATCTCCATGATTCATTTCAGTACCGGACCCGGAAATTTCAATCAGGATTAAAACATTCAATACAAAAATCATATCCGTCGGCCTATCCTATTTGAATTTTCCCACATACATTAGCCCTCTATAGGCACACTGCTGCTCACTTTTAATGCTAAAAGTTGGCCCTTGATCAAAGTTTATTGTGAAAGATGCGAAAGATGACTTTCTATTATTGCTCAAGGGTTCTCAGTGTGGCCAGATGCCCCCGGCTCAAAAATCGCCTTGACATCCATGCTCATCCAGTCGGAAATTTAACGACTCGGAGACTTCTCATGGCTTTTAATATTGTTGGTTACCTCCATTTGTAACTGGGCAACTGCCACACAACTCGCGGCCAACTGTTTAAACCTGACGTGTCTGGTCTCGCGCCTATCATATCAGGGCCGCTAGAGGTGTTTCTCCATTTGGTATTATAACACCATGGTTATTCTGGTGCGTTCTTTGCGTTCTTTCCATTACGCCAAGTTCTAACTCCTCATCTCATTGCAATGGGCCACCCTTGGACTCTTTTCAGCATCGAAGGCTATATATTCGCCATCCATCGCCGCTGTCAAAGACCGGTGTCGTGTTCTAAAGCCGTGGGCTTTTACAACACAATCATTTTTGGTTCCAAATCATGTCGACCTGATTTTGACCGAGTCATTCAGCCACTCAGCGCTTCAGCCACTGGGACTACACGAGAAGGAAGTAACCCACTTTTGGTATACCAAGCTTTGTCTGTCTGACTCACTCACAAGATAACCCTCAGGCCATAATACCACTTGCTACGCCCCAGGGATCAAAATGCAGACATGGGAGCAAGGTCTCGTGAATTATAATTCGATGGATCCCCCAACACCACAAGATAACATTGCGTCCTGCTTTAGAAAACAGACCTACTGGGTTCATGTTCAAGATCTACTCATCCTTATCGATGCCCAAGTATTCAAAACCCGAAATACCTGACGCTCTTTCTATAGACCGATCCAGGCACCATGAGAGTCCACCGCCACCAGTGTATGGAAAGCGGGAAATGGGGTTTTCTCCGGGTCCCCGGTTATTACGAGAACACGTTCCAAACTGTCCCCAAAAATGGCCGCGACTTGCTGTTGCAGCACCTAGGTGCGAATCGCCGCATCAGAAACTTCCCTGCCTCCTTGCTTTTGTGTCATTGACGACGTAAATTAGTGTTGTGTTACTTTGTGTCAGTGCTCAGCATACTGCGCTATCTTAGATTTGGCACCGATGGGGGTCCGTTTCTCCTATACCAAGTGTCCTTCCGTCGGAAGGATGAAGGGTTTTTTCTTGTCTTGACGCATTGACCTTCGATCAATTTTTAGTTCCCGTGGGTCATTTCCCGACGGGTTAGAGGCATGTACAATCATCATCGGGGGAGTGCTCCTTGACCCTTGGTATTCAAGAAAAGCTGCTCGTTACATTGCCCGCAGTCTATCTGCCGGATTCATACGCATGCTCATTCCTGCTCATCTCCACTGGCTAAAGTGAGAGAGGGGAATACAATTGATCAGCCCTAGAATTTTTCAAGTCTTGGGAGCCAATCGGGAGTCGCACATAGTAAGTACTACATATCGATCGCTTTGAAGACCTTGACGTGAACTTCCATTAGCTTCGCCATTCATAGTTTCCGAGGGTGTCGGTGTGGTCATATACATAGATGGGTGAGTACTAACACCGACGCGCTTACTCTGCAGCCGTTGCTGTCATATTTTTGGCGCTCAGGCTGATTCAAATGGGTTTATGCTGGCCAGTCCTGTAAAGAAAGGAAGACCCTAATAAAGGGTTTGTGAGCACACTTGCCCATGTAATAATAGTTAGCAATAACGCTACTTAAAAGTTCCCCTGTCGATTCCGAAGCTTGAGACTGCTTACAGCTTCTGTGAGGGTCGATGAGTGGACCACCATCGGTTGCTTCACACTAATAAGAGTTGTCCGACTCGGAGTCGCAGCTTGTCTGAATCGATCGACGGAGATCATTTGCCACGTGCTATTGCCGACTTCCATAAACTGTAAACCGCTTCACTAGCGAAAGTGTAACATTGACCATCAACTTGTTTTGTCAACTGCCCACATCAATACCGTGCAAGCCTCTTGCGTTGCCTTACCTACATACTATTTTGTTCATTTGAGCACTAGTATTGACCAGGCACCATGTTGAAGGGGTTCGGTAAATTGACCAAAAAAGCTTCAACAGCCACTTTGTCTGCTGGGTGTCCCGACGAGCCACCGCGGTCGACTACTCCGACACCGAGCAATCCTGGGGGGAAACCCACTTCACGGACTGGTCTTCTCAGCATACGCGTTCTATGGGCTGAAGGCCTAGCCCTCCCTGCAGGCTCCACGGTCCCTTCCGCTGTGCAAGCCGCGCTGTCCACGCAACAGGCAAAGGTTGCCGCGTCTGTTTCTCCCTCGAGCGTAACGCAGAGGCGGCTCGCGAAGCGCCATGGCCCCAAAGACAGTATTCAGCGCACACAATGCTGGTGGCTACCCTACTTAGTAATGGAGTTCGAAGTCAATCAAGTTCTAATTACCCCATTGGGTGGCGATCTGGAGAAACCACTGTATATGTACCAGGCGCAGTTGTGAGTATTCATTTTACATCGCGTATTACTCGTCCTCAGTTCGCTTCCAGCGACGTGTCGCGCCACTCTGAAATATCAATACAGTGCTACTTGCGAACCGAACAACCCAAAGTTGGCAGTGATGGTTTAGCAGATGATATGGGCAATGATATCTTCATGGGCGGAATCAAGTTCACGCCAGACTTTGATAATATTGGCGTTGTGGGCCAAGACCAGTGGCACGATGTCACAGGTGGCAAAGGAAAGATTCAGATTGGTGTGGCATACCAACCTAGCTCTGTCGGTGATTTCACGTTAGTTTCGAACTATGAGTGACTAACGAATTTGACAGGGCCAATCTCTGACGATCGATGAATTTGAGCTCATCACTGTCATTGGCAAAGGCAGCTTTGGCAAGGTGGGTAGCAGTATTGACACGCCGATAGTCGCACTCACTTTTTTTCCAGGTCATGCAGGTTAGGAAACGCGACACCATGCGGATATATGCCCTCAAGACCATCCGCAAAGCTCATATAGTCGATCGAAAAGAAATCACGCACACATTGGCGGAGCGGCTCGTGCTTGCGCGTGTCGACAATCCTTTCATCGTGCCCCTGAAGTTCAGTTTCCAATCCGAGCAGAAGCTGTATTTGGTACTTGCGTAAGGTCATTTCAACGCTCACCTCTTGACGTTATTCACGAGTGCACCCTTTAGCTTTGTCAATGGAGGAGAACTTTTCCACCATTTGCAACGCGAACAACGGTTTAACGAGGAGCGATCGCGTTTCTACAGCGCTGAGCTGCTATTAGCTCTGGAACATTTACATGAACTCGACGTCGTCTACCGGTAGGAGAACCGTGTCCCTCTTTTACGCTTTGCTCATTGAAGTCTAGCGATCTGAAGCCAGAAAACATTCTTCTGGATTATACTGGACACATCGCATTGTGCGACTTCGGTTTATGTAAGCTCAACATGAAGGATTCAGACACGACGAACACGTTCTGTGGCACACCGGAATATCTTGCACCGGAGATCCTGAATGGTCAGGGATATAGTCAGTTCCACTTCGTCGCCTGCCGAATGATTTCCTGATCATCTATTTTAGACAAGTCGATTGATTGGTGGACTCTTGGTGTACTTCTCTACGAGATGCTCTCCGGTCTTCCACCCTTCTATGATGGTTTGTCCTTTCACTGTATTCGTGTCTCTGCCATTGATCATCCACCTCAGAGGTCACGGACAAGATGTACCAGAAGATTCTCGCTGATCCGCTCACCTTTGGCCCCGACATTGGTACAGAAGCCCGAAGCATCCTGACTAGTCTTCTCAACAGAGATCCCTCGAAACGACTTGGAGTGAACGGCGCTGAGGAAATCAAGAAGCACCCATTCTTCGTAAACCACATTGACTTCAAGAAACTTCTGCAGAAAAAGATCCAACCGCCGTTCAAGCCAAGTGTGTCAAGTCCTGTCGTAAGTGCACATCTCCCCTGGAGTACATGTTTGTTGAGTGCGTCGATATTTAGGATGTTTCCAACTTCGACACTGTCTTCACAGCCGAGGCGCCTATCGACAGTTATGTTGATGGCTCCCACCTTTCATCTACCGTCCAAGCTCAGTTCGCTGGTATGTCAATTGCGATGTCCTTATAGATATAAGAGATTTGACTCACTTTGTTTGCCATAGGATTCTCGTACAATGGTTCCAACATGCCTATTGGTTGATAGACGATCCCAAATCTCATTTAGTGGACATAGCAATGGTATCATGTATTTGTTGTCGCCTCACACGTACATTCTGTAATAACTGCTCAATCAGCGTATTGTTGGATATTGGTTACTTAGTTCCAGTCATAGTTTCCGAGGTGATCAATTTATTGGGCGACAGGGGTGTTTAGTTGCACAGTTGCTTAGTCAAAGCCAGAGTCCCGAAGTGCTTACGACCAGTCGCATGGCCACTGTCGCTCACCACATTCGTTCGTACTATGACCCTACAGATAGGGAGCAGTTAGAGGAGGAGACGGGCCAAATTCCAATAGACGAAGAGGAACAGTGGAACACAGCGCCAACTTTCTCTGCTGCTCGCCGTGCCCCACCTCCATCCTTTGTTCCCGCGCGCATTCAATACGACGAGTGGGGTTCTGCTGTTTCGCTTACCCATGAAGTATCTTCCTCGAATGCCTCTGCTCGAGATAGTGGGACCTCTGAATGGTACAGAGCTTTGACAAGAGACAGTTCTAAGACGTTGGGGAACCAACCCCCAGCCAGGTCGTCAAGCACACCCAGTGAGGTTTCCAAGCCAAAGAAGGAGGCTACCACCAAGAACAACTGGTTCATAAAAAAAGCGCTTCAGTCTGAACCACCAAGCAAACCGAGTTCTCCCGCACCGTCACTGGCAGACCTCCTTGCACGAGATCCACCACCATTACCAACGGAGGAACGTTTCGTTCCTCCAGTCTGGCTGGGCATAGGGCCATCCAACAAAGGCTTCAATCTACTACAGAAGGGTGGCTGGAATGAAGGAGAAGGGCTTGGTGCACACGCCGCTCGATCTTTGCGCCCCAGATCGCCAGCACACATATCTGTACCGATCTCGCGTGCGCTCTTGCGGGGGGCAAGTGTACCAATCGACGACAAGGAATCTCGAGATATCCTGCCCGGCGTGATTGACCTCACCCAATCCGAGTCAGAGTCAGAAGATGACTTTGAATCTTTCCACCAGTCTTCTTCCCTTCCGCGACCTGCTCTAGCGTCCAGTGCAACTAAAGAACCTGATCCACACTCCCAGAAGTCGCTGTTGACGCCTATTCCAACCATACTCAAATCTGACCGCCTCGGAATTGGTTTGAAGGCAAAAACGGAGGGTCCATACAAGCAGTCGAAGAAGCGGGTTACTCATAACCAAGCTGCATTGGCATCCCACATCAGGACCGCTGAGGAGCTGCGAAGGAAGAGGGCTGAGGTTGGTCGAGGTCGAAGAGGATTTGCCAAGGTACGAAAGCGCGAAGAAAACGAGAGGAAACACATGCTTGCATATCTTAATGAATAGTTTACGACCTTGGATCAACTTAAGAGATCAAATCGATCAAGCTCAAGTGAATTGCATGGAAAATACAAACTACACACGAGCAATATTTTAATAAGTGACAGCCTTTCGTTACATACATATGGTCGTGACGTGCAGACACTATCGTGCGGGTAAATACAGTATACAAGCAGTAGGGGAAATCCATAAAGCACTCCTCAATTCAAGAATTTGCAGTCTAGATGTGTATGTTCGTGATAGAAATATTAATCAAAACTCAGAGCTATTTGGCACTAGGGTAGGATAGACTCTCCCCATATTCCTTTTGCTGGCTCACAGCGAACATCGCGGACGTACATCTTGAGCCACTGCACCATTTCTTTGCTGATCTGATGACAGCGTGTAACATCGATCGACGACAGGCGACGAGGCTGCACTGTGGGCGTTGCAGGACGGCTGAGGGACAAGGCGTGAATATGGGCAGAGGCAGACGCGGTGGATACAAATGATGAGCGCGAGGCTGCTGCAGCAGAAGCAGAAGAGAGTTGCGATGGGCGACCAGAGAGGCGAGATTCCACAAGTCCTCGTAGAGCATCCCATTCGAGTGCAGTGCACCCGTCAAGGTTGAGACGGTCCAGCTTGGGGCACACCCAAGGATGGGCCACAGGTGGCGAAGAAAGATTCTAATGAGAGGTAATTGGAACATACGCTAATGACACAGTTATATGGATGCTCACCTTCAACAAAAAGCATGTAACATCCTCCACGTCAACCAACTCCAGAGTAACCAACGACGTTAGTCGCCGAAGTAACATTATAAACTTTGGTTCGTTCAAGAAACTTGATTCAATACGAAGAAACTTGAGCGGAAGGGAAGTAAGGGATTGTTGTCGAAGGTGCTCCAAAACTGGTGTGAGGTTATCGAGGTAGCAGAAGTCGAGTGACTCAAGCGCAGGGAACGATATTTGACTAAGAAGCATCCGTGTACGCATGATGCCTGCGTAATAGAACGACGCCTTGGTAAGCCTAGGAAGTTTCACGACCTTCGTAGACATAAACTCATGTTCGAGAGAAACACAAGTCTCAGGATCCACGTCCGACATGTTGCGCAACGCAAGTTCTTCAAGACCTGGACAGCCTCGTAGAATGTCTAGCAAGGTGTCGACAGATGGCGAAGACCCGTTCCAGTAGCCCCCTAGTTGGAGGACACGCAGGTTTGATACGACTCTCCTGTCCCAGTTGAAATTAAAGGACGTGAAAGAGCACGAGCGAAGGCGAGGAGTGTGCCCCTTAAAAAGTGGAAGGCATGGGCTGGAGTAATGGTCTTCCTGCATAGAATGGAATACACGGATACATAGACTTTCCAGATAGGGAGCTTCTTCTTTACAGCGCAAAAGGGCAGCGTGTGCCTGTGGTTTATTGGGAACACTGAGGCGAAAGGACCTTGCTCGCCAAAGCGCAGGACGGAATGAGATCCATCGCATGAATAATACTCTCCATGGCGCCACTCGAATTGTCAACTCGAGGAGTGAAGTTGATCGTAATATCGAGGGGCACCGACTTTGAACGTGCGAGCTTGCGATGCGCTTTCTCAAGGGAGTCGTGCGGACTCACGCAGATATCTGCCCACAGTTCTGGGGTATCGATGGCGACGTCCCTCCAATATCGGCAAACCAACATTAAGGTTGCTACTAATAGGGGATCCTCCTCTCCCATATAACACACTCCTGCAACGAATATCGACGAAAGGAGTTCTTCTGGAATCCGATAGATAGGTGATTGGGATCGAACAACTTGTTCCAGGTGCGACTCTATCTCCTGGCGCTGGTTGAGCAAGGATGCCATCTGTGTATCCAGGGAGTCTAGTGCCTCCCTCAAATGAGGGATGGATACACCCGTAGCTGAACTTCTTCCTGAGGGTGGATGGTCGGCGTTGTATCGTGTCAGTGGATAGCGCAGAGCTTTCATGACGACGAGGCGGTCTGCCATTGGCAGATGGCGTTGGGACAAAACCTGGAATACATTGCGAAACGGGTTGAGATAGGAAATGAATCGCTTCATAAGGTGGAGGAGGAGACGTTGGTGATGAGGACGTCGAGGATGATACGCTAGATGGCCGAGTAAGAAAGGTGGCAGTCACATCGGGTAACTTTGAACCACGGCGATCAGCGATGATAGTGGTATCGTCTCTAGCTGAGCGAGATAAAGATGGCCACTGCATCATACAGTATGATGGCTACAGGTGATCGATGGGTACGTGGTCGTGAACTGAGCTCCTTATGAGTACTGGACAACCGCACGTAAAAGTAGCTGAATTAATAACGGCGATGTGGTTGTAGGGCTTTCAAGCGGCTTGACTAGCCGTGGACGTTTTTCAAACACCACCTGTTCGTGTACACATAAGTGTCATCACAGCTAATCGATGGTTGAGATAGGACATGCCTGCGTTTGTGATCATCTTGGTACGTACAGAGTCGACCGGACAGAAGGATGGGGATCCAATCCAACAAGAACTTGAAGGTTTTAAGTTGATCGCACGGATAAGAATGTACCTGCGAAATAATGGGATCTTGCGGTGTCCGTCGAGATTGACACGAGGCCAGGAGCATGTTGTATTGAGTTACTCCAGGAGGATATTTCGTCCGGAATTGCTTGATGAAACTTGCAACGTGCGGCGGCAAAATAGCAATTCGGGCACGAGGAGAGCAACGAGGCAAAGTGAGATTCAAACAAAGTGCAAAGTCCCTGGTTCGATCCGAATCACCTTCCCACACAATAACAAGAACTGCAAAATTCCAGGGATATGGGTCACTTGTACCATAGACATCCTTCTAGACGTTTTCTGTGCAGAATGGCAGTGCCATCAGTTTCACGAGCGTGCACATCATCTCCGTCAGCCCAGCCAAAATAAAGATACATAGTAGTAGTCCGTAAAGTTCGTAATGTACGGTCTTCTAATAGTAACGTTGAACGTTAATATACTTACGGAGGAACTCCATCGATCCAACCTCGCTGCCCCGAAACAAATCCGTAATAAAAGAACTGGCTGAGCACCTAAAGATAGGAGAATTAGAGTTCGGAGTGAAGCCCATCTGGCGGAAAGCGATTGGACGCACAAGTATATCGAGAAAGACGGTCAATCCACTACCTAATGGATTTAAGCGATTAGTCAACTGCATGTACTTTGTACATAAGTCATGAGCAAATACCTGCTAGCCAACTTGCATTCCTGATCAGATAATCTGCGTCGCGAGATGCAGCAATAATAGATAATGCGTATGTCATGTTTCCCAGGATAGAGAAGACAAATAACCCAGGAGCAAGACCCTCGCATCTGGTCTTGAAATTTTTGACTGCATCGAAATTCAGAGAAGTGGGACTAGCGACAGGCGTGCGTGATACTGACCTATTTGTGGTAGCCGAGCACCAACTGTCGAGGAAGATAGTAAGTGAAGACATCCCCACATGGCATAACAAGAACGCACGATAAGCAGTGGCGCTCGTCCACCCTATTACCTGAATATGCCAATCCAACCTCGTATCTGGAAGAGCTGGAGAGGTGTCATCGTTGGGAAGCCAATTGCTGATACAATACGCTGCCACACCAGTGGCCGAGACGAATAAGACAGTGGCCAGGTACCGCACAAAAATTCGCATGATCGAGGGCTCTGGTCTTCCGGAGGGATTCGCCGAGCGACTATCAGCAATAAGGCAAGTTTCTTCGGAAACCTCCCCTGGGATGCGCACAGGTACAACGTGCCGCCTGGTTTGCCGCTTCCATCGATAATAGTATACTTGGCAAAGCAATACGGTGTCGCATAAAGTATACTAAGCGATCAAGGTGTCATCAGGGAGGTAGATTACAAGTAGTACATAAAACTCACATAAATTCCAAGGACAATCACGGTAGGCAGCAATCCAGCCATCACTGCACCCATAAGATTACATACATCACCCAGCAACCATACATAGATGAAAAGGAGAGATAGACCCTCCCCGCTCTCTAGTTGGTAATTCTCGATTATCTGAGGAGAATATACTACAACCCTGCAGAAGTTTTACAAGATGAGTCTGATTTGTTCAAAACATGAATTTTTTGCCTCACTGACCAGCATGCTATTGAAATCCATCCAAGCTTCGATAAGATTCAGCAAATGGGTCTATTGAGATCCGTGAATACGCACGACACTGCTAGCTGCATTTCCTTCCCCAAGCATTGATGAGTTCAATCGGCTCAGTCCTAAGTGATAGCCTGAGATAAGGAGATTCGGAAGAATCAAGACAAAATCCAAACATCCTTTTTTGGGGATTTGAAATTGGAAATTTCGTGAAGGAGCACGTGACATATGCCGGTGTGTACGCACTCAGCGGCTGCAACAGGCTTCGAACTTTCTTTACAAGTCTCCAAAGCATATTTGACACCATGAACAGTCAAGACGCATTCAGAAAATTTGCTCAACAACTGCAGAGGGCCAGTCAGTCAGGCGGTGGTGGTGGTATGCCAGGAGGTCCAGGTCGCTTTCCTCGCGGGCGGAGGCCTTATGGTTGCGCTGGTGGGCGGTGGACTTCTTCTAAATGCGAGCTTGTTCAATGGTGTGTCTCCTGTCGGGATTTTTGTAGCGGTTTCTGACAACTCAAACAAGTCGATGGTGGTCACAGAGCTATCAAATATACTCGGTAGGCTGTTGTGTCACGCGTCTTCTAAGTTGATGCTCACCTCGGCTTCAGTCTCCAGGGTGTTAAGGATGAGGTGTACAACGAAGGGACACATCTCATGGTCTGTACCACTCTTTTTCAATGCATTTTGGTTTTTTACGCTCCTCAGGTTCCCTGGTTTGAAACTCCAATAGTTTTCGACATTCGCGCGAAGCCTCGGAGTGTGGCGAGTTTGACTGGCACAAAAGGTAACGTTTGTAGTTTGCGGCAATCTTGTATCCGCTTAATTTGGAATTTCAGATCTGCAAATGGTCAACATCACTTGCAGAGTTCTGTCCCGGCCGGCTGTATCTGCTCTACCTCAAATATACCGCGAACTAGGAAAAGACTACGACGAGCGCGTGCTACCGTCTATCGTCAACGAAGTTCTTAAAAGCGTGGTCGCACAGTTCAATGCAAGTCAGCTAATCACACAACGTGAGATGGTGCGGAGTATTCTCAGCTGCTGCCCTGTGTGAAATTGACGTGTCTCAGGTATCCCGGTTGATTCGCGAAAACCTAACAAATCGTGCATTACGCTTTAATGTGGTACTGGACGATGTGTCTATCACACATGTAGCGTTTTCACCTGAGTTTACCCATGCTGTCGAGGCCAAGCAGGCGAGTGATCTGATACTACATCTCCTGTTCGCAAAGTTAATTCTTCCCTAAAGGTCGCTCAACAAACAGCTTTGAGAGCTGCCTTCTTGGTAGATCAGGCCATTCAAGAAAAGCAGGTGAGATATCGTTCTAGCGATTATTGGTTTTTCTTTTAGTTCTGATGCGTTTTCTGCAGTCAATTATAGTGCGAGCCCAAGGTGAGGCAAAAAGTGCTGAGTTGATCGGCGAAGCCATGCGCACAAACAAAGGATTCCTGGAACTCCGTCGGCTTGAGGCCGCAAGGGATATCGCCAACATGCTGGCTTCCTCAGGAAATAAAGTGATGTTAGATGCCCAGAGCCTCTTGTTGAACGGTATGTTATCTCCTGCTTTGTGATAATCGTTGCTAACAAATTTCTCGTTTACAGTGACTGGAGAGGATACAAAGGAGTTGCTGAAAGTAAAGAAGTAATTTGATTGCCTGTTCACATCTCATCATCATTGTCATTGCCAATGAAAATGCATATGTCTGAACTTCAAACTGCAGGAACTCATATATCTGAAATAAAGCATGAAGGCTCGGTGAGTTGGTGGTACCCGTGTCCATGATCACATCATCCTTTCCACTCCAGCGTGCGTCGTGCTATGTAAACACGGGCTCGACTTGTTCTAAATCCCTGCCTTTTGCTTTATACACGATTGTATTCGTCCAATCATATGACAACCCCCTCTATTGACAGCTTGCGTCTCTGGTAGACAACTCGGAGTTCAGCATTAGAACATAGGAGGAAAAGATTATATAAAAGGCATAAGCAGGATTGAATGAGGGGACTGCCAGCAGCCATCATGATATTGATTGTTTGGATTCAAGGCTTAGTCAAACAAACGCCCGCAGAACATAAGTTACATAACGTACCGTAACAAGTTACAAAATCATAATTTATTGCATTGTCACTTGGACTCAACGGCATGAAGAGGACAAGACAAAACAAGCTTTTTAATCACCGTCAAAAGAAAATCTCCAAGAGCGCACAATATCACGAGCAAAACCAGACACCCGATTCTGATACTGAAGAGAGCGTCCAGCTGCCACGAAAGAAAGTAAGATGGGAGGGCAACTCCGAATCGGTGGCAGCGGTAGCAGATACGGAGAATGGTAGCTCAGATGACGATACGAGGACATCAAAGGTGAAATTTCCCAGAGGCGGTCGTGTCCCGTAGAGCTGACCATCTAGTTAGATCTGTTTGACAATTTCCTGCCAATCGTAAGTCGTCCAAATGAATATGTGTTACCAATGCATATAAGCGCGTCCGCTCTAGGGGACGCATTGCAGGCGCATACTATGATTCTGTCAGGTGTATAGTCTATGTGCTTGAAGATACGCAAGAGGATGTTCACTTCGATCTTACAAACATGCGTTGAGTCGAGTCCTTCTCGTTGTTTCGCCCATCTGAACCTGCGCCAGTTCTAGAACAATGCAACGCTGACGTAGTGTTGACCAGCTCCAAAGCCGATGACCCGTTTATATCGGTCCTTCAGAAATTTGGTATGCTCTCTACTGCCACTGCATATATGCGCAGATACTTAACCCAATGACTCAGCTGAGACTTCTGGAGGGGTCTTTCAGATCAGGCCACATAAAGAGTTTACTCCTCACAGAGGGAGAGACCGCTTGCTGTCGCTCCGTTTTCTCTCTGAGCTGACAACTGAAGATTCTGGTCAATGTTTGTCATCTGACAGCAGCTCGGGTGCTGAGCCAAGAAACGCATATGAATTTATGCAGAAACGCAAACGGGAAGCAGGCGACCCAACTATGAAAAGATGGAATGCGGCGATTAGGTTGGCTAATTATGCATCGGTGGAATCTTCTCTTTGTGTGCGTCTAGATACTCGGGTGCAGTTTTTTTTGTCTCATCCGTGAAACTATAGATCTCGTGCCTTGGCGCTCTGCTCGATTACCTTGCGAGGGAGCGAGCGGCGGGCGACTTGGATGATGATGCAGGAGTCGAGGGGCTCAACATCTCCGGCATCGAAGTGTTGACCATGTAAGTCGGTATCGCAAACGCTTCACATTGCATTGCGTTGAACCCTTTCTAAGAGATCAGGTTATGCACATCAATGCTGACGCACTTTTGTAAGTGAGGCATCTGGGTATTGCTATGAGAATATATTAATCAGTATAGCACAGTTCGCTTCAGATATTCGAAAACGAGAGCCACGCGTCCATTCACTCTGATAAGACAAAAGAAGGGTTGTCGCTTTTTGGTGTGTTGTCGCGACTCTCAATATCGTTACGTTCATCAATATGCTACAGGCATTCTTAACAATACTCGGACACCCTTGGGTCGTTCATTGCTTCGCACCTGGCTCATGCGCCCGTCTCTCTCCATTCCTGTTATCACAGCTCGCCATGACGCCATTGAATGCTTTCTACATCCGGAGAACTTAGCACCTGCGAGCGCTTTGCAAACTCATCTGAAGGGTATTAAGAACATTCCGAGGATCCTTGGGCTACTGCAATCTGGGAAAGCTGGCGTCGGTGATTGGCAAGGCCTAGTGAAGGTATGGTTTATTTGGTTCTCGTTCTACATTCAATCCGACGTCAAGCGAAGTTCACATATCACTCTGCAATGCTACGCGACGCCCTGGCGGAACTTCACGGAGGTGATCAAGTAGAAGTTGTACGAAAGGTATGGTATTAGTGAGTAGCTCGCCAGGAGGAACTGGACTGAATGAGCTGTTAGTTGGTTGCATCTTTGGACATTGCGAGCTTCAAGGACACTGGAAATGCTGTCAACGAGACGGTAAGCGCTTGTACCGTTGTTCTTACTTACTAATGTACCTTTTCACTGGTCAGATTGACTGGGAGGAATCTACCAACAACAATCGTATATGTGTCAGGCCTCACATCGACGAAGAGCTAGATCAGAAAAAACACGTTTACGCTGGACTGGACGCTGTCTTGGTGGGGTTATTCTTGCCACAAAGATGCTTTGTCGTTTTGCTCATTCGTTTTATAGTCTAAGGTCGCTGAGCAAACATGCCAGAAGATCCCTGTGGATTATGCAGCGTCTCTGAACGTGGTGTATTTCCCGCAGCTAGGTGATGCATTCCGGAATCTAGTATAAGTGTATATTCAACGATTTCCGTCGACAGGTTTTTTGATCTGCGTTCCGATGCAGGAGGAATGGAGGTCTGAGGAGGGCATCAAAGTTTTAGACGGATGGAGCTTCCAGGCGAGTCCCGACGTCGTCCTTGCCATATCTGATGTGATGGGCTGACTAAATCGTTCAGTTCTCCTCAGAGCGAGTGATGAGTCTTATCAGTGATTGACTTTGTGACTGAAAGGTGTCTTTCCAGTGCCCATGTGTATTTCAAATCGGAAGAGATGCATGGTAAGCTTGCCTTGATCCTTATTCCGAGAAAACGTGCAATTTGGGTCAAAGACATGGACACGCACATCGGCGATCTCCACCCATCGATAGTCGGTGAGATTTGATAATTTCTCATCAGCAAGAGACTCAGGGGCAACAGACCGTGAAATAGAGATCGTCCAAGAGCTCTTGGAACGGATCCTTGTGTTCAGTAAAGGTATGAGACAGGCATGTGATGTTTGTGCCGAACTGGACTGCCTGCTTGCCTTCGCCGAGGCTTCTCGGGCATACAATTACTGCCGGCCTCAAATGTCAGAGGATTCTATCATCGACATTGATCAAGGACGGTGAGCGTTGTGGAATGCTACTCGCTACCTTTTTAAATTTTCTCTCGTAAGACATCCTTTACAAGAGCAGGTAGTCGACATTTTTGTTCCTAACAGCGCCCAGCTTGTAGGTGGTGTTGGTCTTGGTGACAGCGTTGAATCGCAGGCAGAGGGCGACAGTCTGCCAATATATAGCAGCATTGTTTTGTGCACTGGCGCGAATGCGTGCGGAAAAGTAGGTTCCAGTGACATCTCGCAATATCAGCTAAATTTCCTCTTGCATCACGTAGAGCGTCTACCTGAAACAGGTAAACTCTAATTAGTCATATGCAAGGATGTATTGAAATGAATACAGGTTGCTCTGATTCAATATATGGCCCAGGTTGGTAACCGCTCTGACTTATTGGATCACTCGTAACTCATCGATGATAATTCAGATTGGCTGGTAAGGAACTCGTAGCTGTTTCCGTGCTCCATGACCCCGTGAAGTTTTGTTCCAGCGGTATCTGCCACCCTGGGAATTGTCGACAAAAGTGACGTTCTGGACTTCTTCGCTTCATGCCAACTAACCTTTCTCTCTAGTCTTTACTCGTATACAGACCCAGGAATCAGTATCAAAAGTATTATCACAGTGCCCCCAATCCCCTCCCATGCTGAACTAGCTGCAAGGCTCAATCCGCTTTTATGATTGATCTCAACCAGGTGTCCCTAGCTCTTCGAAACTGTACCGCAAACTCTCTCATTCTCCTTGACGAATTCGGAAAGGGGACGATCCCTGCAGGCTTGTTCGCTTCACGGTGCAAGTATAATTGTCTTCTTACTTGCACGTAGATGGGACCGGGTTGTTTTGCGGTGTCATCAAACATCTTCTCAACCGAGGGTCTCAGTGTCCTAAGGTTTTAGCTGCCACACATTTCCATGAAGTCTTCCATAAGGACATGCTTGATCCCCACAAGTTTCCGATCACGTTCCTCCACATGCAGGTGCTTTTCACTTCAAGCAAAGGCAATCTCAATCCCGGTGACATGTCGATATCTGGAGACTCTGATTCAACCAATCACGAACGAGTGGAACCTACATCTGTTGTCGCCCCTGGAGAAAAGATAACCTATCTTTATCGGTACCTGCTGGGTTTATACGATCATCGACGTACCTAATCAACGAACCAGTGTTTCCCCGGGTCTCTCCCGCAATTCTCACGCAGCTGAATGTGCTACGATGTTTGGCTTGCCGTCCCGTATTGCGCAGCGTGCGCAGTACGTCAGGTAGTTTTCCTTCTGTTGGCATACCTCATGATTTATTCACTGGTACGTCAAGCAAATTGTTGGGTGACCATGAACTTGGGCAGCTTTTGGAGGAGAAAATGACCGCGCAGGAGCAAGAAAACATCGAGGCTGCTGGGATTGCCGCCTACAAGTTTCTAGCCATGGATCTCACGAACGATTCTCATGAAAAAGACATCAAACCAAGACTTGCGGAGGCGCTCGGTCGGGCTCCTCACGAATGATTATATTCCACCCATGCGTATGATACTATTGTAAGGATTATTGTGACTCTATACAAATACAAGGAAGGCCTTTCACTCAGTTCTTGGGGAATGAATATTTTCCTTTCCCAAACTTCGTCTCGGGTGAACCGGTGGATAGACCTTCGGCCTGGTGAGTCCGCTATTAAACTTAGTAAGTGATTTCCACCCAGCCTCCTTAATCGCAACTCATCATCGCGCCTGTCACACAGATAGTGTACCTTTAAGACCTCTTCGTGTGCTTCTTCGTCCTACCTCCAAGATCCCTTGCGGCTGATGTCTGAGCTTGTGACCGAAACAAGCCTATACATGACACATTGTCAATCAGACTCTTTGAAAGCTACGCAAGGTCGACGAGTCTTTGTGAGCAGACATACTTATGCGCTCATCATCTTTTCCGCTCCAGTGACGGAATTTGCAACTTTCACCCTCAAGAGGGACATGGACACGTTTCACCCCCTTGTCAAACAACTTCAGGTCCAGCTTTAAGGAACGCCCAAATCATGCGACTCGAGCTGGGCCCCTGTCATCGACAGTTAACGGCATGTTATGATAGGAAAGTGCAGGTAATTTCAAAATTGGTTCCTCCTTATCACTTGCTTATCGGTCACAGGCACACCGGAATGCTGTTAGCTCCTGAGAGGTCCCTTCAAGGAGACCATTAATGATGAAGTGAAGAAGATCGCTGACCTTTGGCTTGTCCTCGTAATAATGACGCTATAAAATGTTCGAACTTGATTATAGAACGCGCGCTAAACTCCGTCGTTGTTGTGTAAGAAGGTTTATTGAAATCATGAAACATGTAGTCCTGAATATTTGTCAAGATGTTCCTCCGTTTTGACACACATGGTTTTGCAAGTTTGTCGTATGCTGGTCCCCCACCATGAGTGCGCTCACCACTATTGTGTGCAGTAGCAGTCAGTGGTAAACTGACGCATGAAGTCCACAAGCACAGCCTCACGATGTTGTCTTCCGACAAACTTATGACTATAGCTACTGTCATTGCTCGGGGCTGGGGATCCGCATGATCATATGAATGGCTGCATTCTACCCGTGTGTGCTGTGACTGTACAAAATACAAGTGAAGCCTTCCAAGTCTAGTCTTGGGGAATCTTAGTGGCTATCAAACGACAGCACTAGTCTCTTTGTGTATCTCCATACCAGGGGGTGCACCCAAAGCTATTGTGACACGTTAACGAGTAGAATGTAAATATTCTTTGATGCTTGCCTTCTTTTATTGCACCGTACAGTAAGAACTGCCCAGAAACAAGGCCCGCGGTCATAACCATCCTAGGTCCGAGACCAGCGAAAAGGCCGCGGAAACCAGCCTCACGAGCAAGTACTGCAAGTCGATGTGGCATAGAGCCCTTTGGTCCGTGTCCCTTGTTTATCTGACTCAGTAGGGTATCCGCCGGCTGCATGACATCGTTCCAGAGGTCAGTGGGTAAGAGACTCGACTCGACAAATACTTGCATGACTTAAAATGGCTGCTGCAAATCCTGCGATGATGCCGCTACCGAGCTGTATTGTGAATTTGCTGGTACTGGAGAGTGTGCGACGGGTCTCTTCGGACATTGAACGAAAAGCGATCTCGTGACAGAACTCGTTCACCGTAAATTGCCCGATAGCGTAAGGTATTTGTCTGGACAGAACATTAATTATGCGGAAGTCGTTGGTGATCATAGGCTCACTTGCAGAGAATCGGGACAAAGCCTGCATATAGCTCGCGCATGCCACCTTCACGCGCCAGGCGAGTGAAGCCCGTGACAAGTCCAGTTGCGTATGTTCTGTCTGACACGAGGCGTATCCGGGTTGCTTCTAAAGGTGTCAGGAGGATATCTGCAAAAAACCTAGGATAAAACGTAGGAAAATTAGAAGATTGTCAGTATATTGCAACATACTCGGCAATACTGGCTGATCCAAGGTAGATTGCCGTTCGATACTTCACTGCCGCCTCCGGGCCACCTACAGACTCGACCGCTTTTTTCTTCCAATATTCGTAACCAGCGAATTTTGCGCCTCCCTGAATAAGATAACCAACTGCAGTTGGGCCGAAACCTGTGAGGAGTGCTCTGGGACCTTCTGTCGCGATAACATAACGCGTTCCGTTGAACATGTTCAGCTTCTTGTACGCGGGATCAATTTGAACTCGCGTTTTCACGACGTCGAGAGCTGCACAAGTGGATGGCGGGTCAAAAGATAAGCACGAAAGAACTTGAGAGTTAGGCTAAAAACAGTGAGCCTCACGCGTCATTGCACCGTGGGTGATCCTGTATCTGCATCAACGTTTTGTCTTTGTGAATTATTGGGGAGACTTACGTGCAGCATAGTGCTCCTGGCATGGATGATTTCAGAATCGCGTATTACTAGGAGATATAGTCCCATTTGAAACATACCTGCGAGGAAGAAGGAAAAGTAATCTTTTGAGGTGAACTGGGGGATTGCAGCAGCCTGATGGGCTTTCATTGCTTTGCTCGTCATGGCGTCTAAGGTGGTGAAGGCAGGTGCGGGACGCGTTTTATACTGCACAGCTGCTGGCGTTGAAGTTATAATTATAATTGATGATGACGTCAACTCGTTGTATCAAGATTACCTCGGTTTACCTCCTCCTCGGGTAACTCGATTCTCGGGCACAGTCAGACCGTTCTCATCATTATCGCGGTTTAAATCATAAAAACATGCTTGACTCCGGTTGAATCCAAAAAAAGTGTCTCGCCGCGTGAAAGAGCGGGCCGGGCCCGCTCCTATCATTGATACTTAAACCAAGTGATTTCCACCCAGCCTCCTCTCAATCACCACTCATCATGGCATCCGTCACACAGATCATGTACTTCAAGACCTCTTCGTCTTACCTCCAGGATCCCTCTAAGTTGATCTCTGAGCTTGCGACAAAAAGTTCAGCAAGCAAAATCGAGGGGCTTTCCAAGTGAATACTAAAGTCATCCTCGAAACATGAACATGCTGGCTTATCATCGATCAATTAAAGGGCATACCTTGGTTTCCAGACTGAGGACCCAAGCTATGCATTCTGGGTCTTCGGTAGGTCAAGTTTGCGACATACCAGTCCAGCCGTGTTGAACTAGTACTGGCAGAGTGGACTTCCAAGTCTGCACAGGAAGCATATCATCAGACAGACAATTTCAAGGCCACACAAGTAGCTTCTCAACAAGTTTTTGCGAGCAGACCTACCCATACATTTGCCGGGTTCTCCAATAGTAGTCAGATCTTTTCCGCTCCAGTGACGGAATTTGTCACTTTCACTCTCAAGAGTGGTGTCAGTATGACTGCGCTCCAGCCCCTCGTCACACAGCTTCAGGCCGAGCTTCAAGGAACACCCAGATTCTACGGGTCAAGCTGGGCGCCTGTAGTTGATAAGTCCAACGTATATTACGGCGTGTTGGGATGGGAGAGTGTGCAGGTAAATCTAACATTAGTTCCTCCGAGTCATCTGCTCATCGGTCACAGGCACACTGGGATGCTGTTGGCTCAGGTCCCCTCAAAGAGATCATTGATGAAGTGAAGAAGATTGCTGACCTTTGGCTTGTCCACGCCATTTTGACGCCATACGAATTATGAACTTGATGATGTACGAACCAAACTTTGTCGTTGTTGTACGGGAGGATATAGCGAAGTCGTGAAATATGTACAGTCTTGAATGTTCTCGAGGAATATTTTGGCAAACGTTCCTGTGTTTTCGGAATGCAGTCAGTCTATTATGTTATAACGCGTCATCAAATACATAGAAATTGTCAAAGAATGGGACACGCGAACCTCTTTGGTAGGCCATCAGCTTGTGTGGCCAGGCTGAGCGATGTATAAAAAGTGGTACTTGGGACCTTGGCCTGCCAACTGCAGCCGATTCTAACTTCCGAGTTCTATTGCCGCTTCTTGCTTCTGACTGCTGCCGACGCATTATGTCCCACAGGCTCCATATGCCACATGTATAGCGTTGTGGGTAGCACTCGTAAGTTTTGCTAGGCAAAACTGGTTGTGCCTAGTCTACGACAGAAGTCACGCGAAAGGAGGGTGGTAGAACCTGGTAGAACTCCAGGGTATCCAAGGCTCGGGAAGATGTGATTCAGATCTGAAAACACGGTTTAAATTCAATAGAACATGACAAACGACATTCCTAAGTAAGACGGTGTATGCTGGAGGACGCCCCCTCGCGTCATTGATCATTGATCAACGACAATTTTGAGCACCTGGAACGAGTTGAGAACAGTCTAAGCTCGAATTGCTACTACCGGAAATGCGACGCTGTAATCTCGCAGTTAACACAACTGAAAACTTGGAAAAATGGGTGCAAACCTTCGATACCACAACGCCATAAAAAGCCGCGGAGGTCCACTCGCCGCCAACATGCTCGCATGCACACTCGTGAAGACGCTGACATTACTGTCGAGACTCTATAGGATCTTGAAGCATCCTTCACGTGGGCACTCGACTGAGCCTTGTGATGCAGAGAACATTCTTGCTGGTACAGAGAGTATCGTATCTCGCCTGACGACGCTGTTGCTGAATTTGTGGCTTTCGAGCTCGAGGATATTGCGAGTTGCAACGCATAGAACAAGGAATAATACCACAGGTTATTCTAGATGAGGTGGAGGTGGTTAGCAACATCGTTCAATCGCCTACATAGAGTTTTGCCTGCTTTGTCAAAACTACTTTGGGTTGCGGCCGGCAACCAGCACTTGGCGCACTTGCAAACTTGGCAAAACTCCGAAACGTGATTATTACATTGACGAGACATCCTTCACAAATATCATTTCAGCAGATCTGGACTGCACAACCCATCTCTGAGTTAGATCCCACCTGCTGAACATACTACATCTTCGAAAGCTGCAGGACAAGTCAATTTATTCCAGCTCTGCGAGGTCATAAGACTCAACACCTTTTACGCCAACATCCCTTCCAGCTAGGGACCAATAGTTGCTGGGAATTCATCATTGCTCGGTTCGTCAGAGGCAGCCACAACCTAATCCTCTGTCAAGCTTTCCTGCACTTCCAGCTCGTCGTCAACCTGATTTTGGCGGATTCATAACGAATCTGCAAAGGATTTCTGTTGCAGATCGTTCAATCAGTCGCACTCCCAGTACTACTACTAGTTGCGCCAATTTTGCCATGGTCCCCTTCAAGTTTGCTGGCAATTGCTAGAGTAGCAAAACTGGCGCGGCACAATGGCGCAGTATTGCCAACAACCCTAGTGGTCCACATGGCACCTTTTTCCTCGAGCGATGAGCCCCGTGGCATAAGATACGGAAATAATGGCCGGAAACACCGATATTGACAGCTAAACCTGCTACGTAGGTCCAGGAATTAATCTGTCCCCGGGTTCAGTCCGCTTCTATCATTGATACTTAAACCAAGCGGTTTCTACCCAGCCTCCTCTCGATCTCCTCTCATCATGACGCCCGCCACAAGATCATGTGCTTCAAGGCCTCTTCGTCCTACCTCCAGGATCCCACTCAGTCGATCACTGAGCTCGCGACTCAAAGTTCAGCAGACAAAATTGAAGGGCTCTCTAAGTGAATATTCAAGTCACCGTATCATGCTGGCTAATTGTTGATCGATTAAAGGTTCTACTATGGTTTCGAGACTGAGGATCCAGGCAATGCATTCTGGGTCTTCGGTAGGTCAAGTTTGCGATATACCAGTCTAATTGTGTTGAACAAGTACTGGCAGAGTGGAATTCCCAGGCTGCGCACGAGGCATATCATCGGATAGACACAAATGATTTTAAGGATACACTAGCAACTTCTCAACAACTCTTTGCGAGCAAACCTACCCAAACGATAGTCAACTTTTCCAACCCTAGTCGGATCTTTTCTGCTCCAGTAACGGAATTTGTCACATTCACTCTCAAGAGCGATGTCAGTATGAACGCGCTTCAGCCCCTCGTCACACAGCTTCAGGCCGAGCTTCAAGAAACACTTAATTTCTACGGCTCAGACTGGGCGCCTGTCGTTGGTAAGCCCAACGTAGTTTACGGCGTGTTGGGATGGGAGAGTGTGCAGGTAAATTTAACATTAGTTCCTCCGTGTCACCTGCTCATCGACCACAGGCACACTGGGATGCTGTTAGCTCAGGTCCCCTCAAGGGGATCATTGATGAAGTGAAGAAGATTGCTGACCTTTGGCTTGTCCACGTCGCATTGAATACGAACCAAACTTGGTTGGAAGGTACTTTGAATTCATGAAATATGTACAGTCTTGGATATCATCCCCGAGGAACATCTCGGCAAACGTTCCTCTGTTTTCAATATACAGTCCTTTTCAAGTTTGCCGTGTGCCCATAACCCACTCTTCACTTCACTTGATCAGATTTCACACTGGTGACGTATCAGGCAGGCTTTGGTAAGGATGCTTTTCATCTATTCCAATGCAACCGGATTTACCTCGACACTGCCTTTACTATTATCCAGATCCCCCCTATAGGTGGATTCACCACTGTCGTATGGGGTGGCGGCTAGTGGCAGCTAGTGGTACATTGACGCCGATACTGGATCATGAAATTCTTATGCATTTGATTGGACTGCATAGCCTCGCCGTGTTGTCTGCCGACAAGCCAATGCTATGATTACTGTCATTACAGCGTGTTGAATGCTGAGCTTTGTTCCCACTGACAGAGGAGCTAGACAAATATTTACTGCTTCAGGACGATATGGGCCGCTTGTTTGTAAAAGGATGCGCCCTAGAGGCGAGATGAGTCACCGCCTACTGCGCCTGCATGCAAACGCGCGGCAAAATTGCAGCTAATAGCCAAGGCAGGCTTGCAAATGCGATTAACGGCTGTGATGGGTGTGAGTTTAAGGTTGTTGAAGTGAAGATAGAAACCCTTTTGTCCACCTCGAGCATACCATCAGCGCCGCGGATGCTTAAGAATGATGACACCTTAATATGATTTATGAGCAGATAAATGCATGTTTGGTGAGAGTGCGTTGTGGTGTGTGGTGAGCACGCACAGTCCACGAGTTACTTATTTGACCTTGTGTGATCCTCGCCACGGATGGAATAAAGGTCTACACTAGAACTTCAACTCCGCCCAAACGAATACGTATCCGTTCACCTCCCTCATATCCACTGTCGCCTTCGTTGCGCACCTCTCCTAACTATGTCTGTCCATCTCATTCCCAACAACGCGTTGGGCTTCAATAGTACGTCTTCTTCCACTTTCTACGTCAAGCGCCCGTCGACCAACTCAACTTTTTTAGGACCTTTCACGCAGCTCGTCAAGCAAGTTCTAACCATCACTAATAAAAATGCACAGCCAGTAGCATTCAAAGTTCAAGACTACGGCGCCCAAGGTTAGCAGAACGATACAGAGGAAGATGTCTCAACGACTCATAAGTTCCGTAGTTGTATTGCGTACGACCAAACTCTGGCAGGATAGAGCCTGGTGAAAGTGTTGATGTCTCCGGTATGTGCCTCATGTCTAGTCCATGTGCGACTTTGCTTACATCTTAAACAGTAATGCTGCAACCAATGAAAGACGAACCACCTTTGTCGTCCAAGTGCAAGGACAAGTTCCTGATCCAAAGTACCCTCATCACACCCGAAAAGGAGACCCGAGACCTACAAGACTTCGTAAGCCCCTCTTTGCGCATATCGTATTCTCATCTTCATATTGGTCTACAGTGGAATGCGCAAGCAGGCACTGGAGATGAGTGGAAAGTTTACCAGCAAAAACTCCGTGTCGTATACCTCCCGCCCGAAGGACAAACTGTCGAAGAGGAGGATGAGGGACATGGGGAGACCCCTATGCCTCGCGCTCTTGCAGAGCATACTGGTGGACCATCTGTGAGTGCTTTAACTATTTGGAGTATTCGAATCGCTAAATACGATAGCACGATGTACAGAACTATGCAACTCTCAAGGACCCAGAGCCACGCCCTACTCCACATATGCCAGAATTCTCATATGATGACGCAGTTCAAAGTGCACCGCTCGTGCAACCTCAGCGCTCTGCTACGCCACCTGCACCCGAGCGAGAAGTGAACAGTTCTCAAGAGGCTGGTTCTTATCGGGAGGAATTCGATTTTCAGAGATCTACCAGTGGGGGAGTCGGCGTTGTTAACGTCAACGTACTTTCACCCTCACCGCCGCCATCTCCTCCAGCTGCACGGGTACCATCGATCAACCACGAGTTGGAAGCGAAATATATCGCTGCTCAGGACGAGATACAACGGCTTCGGGATCTTCTTGCGGCTGTGCCGGATCCCAGTTCTCTAGCGCCAGAGTCCATCGCACCTACTTCTATCGCTCCCTCGGACTTCCGGAGGAGACATACATCTGCGCTGTCAGACGACGGAGAGACGTACGCGGGATCTGACGTCGGTACCATGGTGGAGCATGATAGTGTCATCCATCAGGAAGGCGTTCCACTACAGGTGGTTGTTATTATTGCGCTTGGCGTTTTTATCACAACGTATCTATTTTTCTAAGTAGCTGAGCAGAAACGTGCTCCTTTTATCCCCTTCCTTCGTCGGTCCCTTCGGGCTCGCTGAAGCCATTTCGCGCAGCACATGCCACGCATCATATACAATATTTTCTCCGTTGGTGATATGAAGGGGGCACAGTGTTGGGGAGTGTCGTTGCAGTTCTGATGACTTTTCGCATTTATCACCGAGTTACATAGTACGTTAGCATTTTTTTCCTTGTTGTGTCTGCTTAGTGTTATCATTCTGTGCATCGCTATATATAATTCGATTTGAATAACACGACTACGGATGTGGTTGAGTCCAAACCTCGAGGCCTACTTGTGTGCTTCCTGTCTGCCTACGTGCGTTTTTGTTTGAGGATTTCTGCTGTAGGTTGAAAGCACGATCGAGATTGATTTGGAGTAACCCGAATGATGTCACCAACTGGCATGTGCACTGCGCACCGTTGTGCGCCCGGGCCGAATTTAGTCATGCCGCAATATTGCCTCACCGTGCGGAATCATTTGAAGTGACTTCATGCCTACCATGAACACATACCCACAAAAACAATCCAGCCTGAGGAAGCCCATCTTTTTCACCGCAGCAATTGCTGCTGTGGTCTTCTTTTTTGGCTACACCTGGCTCTTCAAGCCATCTGAGGCCGCAATTGTCCAAAAGGTCTATTCTTAACGGTTCTCCCACTATCGTGGCTGACTCAAAATCGCAGGCGGTCGTGGTGCTAAAAGGCGACTCACCAGTCACTGGCACTATCACATTCGAGCAGTCCTCAGCAGATGGGCCAGTCAAGGTCTCAGGAGAAATCAAGAATCTTGACCCTTCTTCTCAGCGTGGCTTCCATATTCAGTGAGGTTTGATCTTCGCAAAGTAGGCCAGGTATTTAAATTATATTGGCAATAGCTCTTTGGGAGACCTTAGCAATGGCTGTTTGTCTACGGGGTCGCACTTCAACCCATACGACAAAACCCATGGTGCTCCCTCAGACTCTGTCAGGCATGTTGGTGACCTAGGGAACATCGAGAGCGACGAATATGGTACAGCCACCGTTGCCCTCAAAGACAGCTTCATCTCCTTGAATGGCCCCTTGAGCATAGTTGGGTAAGCTAGTTATACAGATTGACAGTATGAAACTTATTTCCGTTTGCCAGACGGGCTGTCGTTGTTCATGCGGTATGGCATCTTTTCATATCAGTCATGGTTCCTTACTTATGTGCTCTGTAGGGCATCGATGATTTGGGAAAAGGCAATAATGAAGAATCTCTCAAGACCGGAAATGCAGGGGGACGAGCTGCCTGTGGTGTCATCGGTTTGTTTCCAATAATATTTCATGGCAACTTGATGTTAATAAAGAGTCACTATAGGACTCGTATGATTCATCGGAGTATTGGAGCATGCTGCATTACCTTGCATTTGTGACTTGACACTGTATCATCATATGTTGCCCATGTTTCTCGGCCTCTGACAATTTACTTACCTGAGTTGCGTGAGATCTCGTTGAGATGGCAAAGTGCGGATCGATACACCCACCAATACCGGCCTGCGGGGTTCAGTAAGAATCGAGAACCTTTTGATCAATGACGACGTCTCCATTGACGGCCCAAGCCGGGCCATGATTTCGCCCTGTTCATACTTTACTAGAGCCAAGTGCCCTTCCAACGGGTCACATCTCGATTCAACAAGTATTCCGAAATAACAATCATTGGCAGCCCTACTCAGTTCGTCACAGAACCTCTCTGAACCCCAGCATAAATCCAAGATGTAAACCAAGACCGTCTCATCCGCCCATGATTCAAACCTGCAGCCGCATGCTCCCTTCTCAACCGTTCCTCTGTTGCTAGATGTTCTTCTGCGATTGCTTCAGTCACGACAGCTTCCCGGGTTGTCACAACAGTTTCTCGAGGTGTCGCGGCTGCTTCTTGAGTCATATTAATGGGATGTGATAGCGACACCCGCGAGCCACCATGCCTCACAATCGATGCCGTAGAACGTGCAAATTCAGCCTGGGCGTGTAGATCTGGCCGAGACCCAGGGTCAAGGCCACGAAATTGTGATTGGAAGTGAAGATTAGGTGGTGGAAGGTATGAAGATGCCCTTTCACGAAAGGATCTTGGTTCATGGTCGGACGATGACTTGCGAGGGAATTCAGGACGACGGTCTTCCATGATCTGTGATCGACCTGGAAGACCACGAGATGCACGGTCGCCACTTTTCATACTAACATTACTACCTGAGCGATGTCGAGCGAACAAGGATGGACGGCGTGGTCTTGTGGACTCCACATCAACCTCTTGATCAATGGTGGCGATGCGGGACTTGATGCCTTCAGGAAGATCAATATCTTCACTACCGCTGTATTGCCTTGTTGTAAGTAAAGATGGTTGTTCATCGTCAGGCACTGAGCTTGGGAGCTGGATCACGGGAGATGCGGAAGATTCGGGACCAAACAAGTGGTCCACATCACCAGTGCCGGGCTCGCTTGTTAAAGCTTGGTAAACATCAACAGTGTTCATCGAGGTCCAGAAGTCCTAGCGGATTTCTTGGGAGCCATAGGGCATTAGTGATAGGTCGTATGTAGTAAGGGTTATCATAAGGGATGTCGTGACGGGGTTCATCATCCCACGCTGCAAGAGGTGGATGTCGCTGTACGAGGGAAGTTGAGATGGGTTCTGGAGGCTGACGTGGCTGTTCAAGCAGGTAGGGATTCGACCGTCCTATCCAGAATGGCAGCAGATGACTCTTTTGGCATTGAGGTCGATGGCGTTTTCCCATTCTCATCAACTGAATGTAGGCTCGAGAACGAACGAGCGCGAGGGCCGAACGGATTCGGGTTACGCCGCTCGTGCAGTCGAAGTCTTCGAGGAACGGTCGAAAAAGAAAAATTCACCCAGGTCGGTAAGTGCCAGGTCTGAAATCTCGAAGGGTGGTCCCCAGCGCCGACTGCTACGTTCTTAGCACTACCAGGGAGGTTTGACGGGATAGTGTGGCTTTCAGGGCCATCTTCAGATTCTCCCGCGTCCATCCTACAGACCACCCGCGCCTCCTCAGTATCATCTTGCTCAAATCTGGCGCGGCACATTCGGGTCACGCTGAGCGTGACTTCATTATCAGAGCAGAGGTTAACAGAAAGAATGAAAACACACGCACATCATCTTGACTATCGCGGTGAAGACAAATAAGAAACCCGATAGCGCTACATTGACAGTTATCCGCAACACAGCCATGTATGCCAGGAATACGAACTAAGCCAAGAGTCAGTCGATCATACAGCAAGTAGCAGGGAATAGAACGAACTTGGGATAGCATCAATCCTATGGATGGAAACACATTAGCGGCAGTCAAGTGTGCAGATACGAGTATCATACCATCCAATGAATAACGAAGGATACGGATTAACAGTATTTGACCATTGCATTCGTAGTTCTTCGCATAAACATGTAGCAACTGCTCATCTCAGTCAGATCTAGTTCCGGAAAGGGCGTGATGTACCATACCTGATTTTTTATAACAGCTGGAACAAGCTTTGATCAACATAAATACTATCATGAACCACATAACAACAAACCTGTTTCAACTGAGAAATATATCAACCCAAAGGGTATGACAAGTGGGTTAAGTAGAGCGAAGAGGAGTAATACGTGAATGACCAAGAGATGGTTTGGTAGCCAGTCTGCATTCCAAAACACGGTAAGGCATCTCGCTACGAAGAATGATGGAACTCACAATAGAAATTAAATGTTCGTGGGCGAATTCCAACAGCTCTTTTCCTCGGAGTCACATGTCGCTTGGTGGAGGGATAAGTGAACAAAGGCAACTACAACGAATGATATCAACACCATAACGATCTTCATCACGGCTCCATAGAAACTTACTCCAACTGCGAAGCTCAACGTGAGAATGAGATATAATACCGTAAGTTGGAAGCTTACACAACACAAGCTCGAAGCCTCCATGAATTGCAGTGGTAAAGATCACTACAAGTAAGTAAACTCGTCAATTCACAACCAGACGTTGAGGGATTGTACTTACGCCATCCAACATAGAAAGGTCCAGCTGTCGGGAAACTATCAGCGACAGTATTTAGTATATTACTCTCGGATACGGTCTTGAATGAAGTAAGGAAAGACTGGAGTGCAGCAGTTCCCACGCAGAAAAACACCAGGACATTGACAACAAGGAATTTATAGTAACGGGTCATAATGGTGTCGTGCATCACGGAAAGAGTGATGATTGTGTGGGCTTTCTTCGAAATAAGCAGAAGAATGGGCGGAATGAGAATTGCGAGTAATGATATGAGGACAGTCGGGAGGAATGATTGAATGACCTCTTGCTCCCAAGGGTGACTTGAAAGATAATTGTACTACTTGGATGTTCAACACAGAAAATGCCAAAGAAAGGATTACACTCACCAAACTCGGCCAGAACGTTGAAATGCTTTCAATGGAAACAAGACCAACAAAAAGTGACACTGGGAAAACCCAGAATATCGTAAATCCCCTGAGACATAGTCATGCATTGTGGTGATACGACGATGGACCAACACTTACCAGACCCCAATGTTTACTACCCAATCTTTGAGGATCTCCACTCGGTAAGTTGACCTCATCACCCTTGTCCAATCGATGTCTTCATACTGCGGGGCCATCGTCACAATGCATGCAAGTGGATTATTAGGATGAACTGCTAAGTACTTGCATGCCTTCCTTGCATCTGCTGGATCTTTGAAGGTTACGAACGCTGTTGACACAGCGTCGTATTCGGTGGCGGCCCGCGCTCGATTCTGCGTTATCAGCGATGTAAGGAGGTTGAGTTTGGCAGTGTAATAATCAATGCTCGGCACGGTCTTCCCACGGAAAAATACAGAAAGGTGGATTAACGGCTGGTATGGGTCCAATATGTTTCGTGGTAAACTGAGAAGTGCATCCCATATCGTCTTGTGTGCATCGATATTGTCTGTCGCCGAATCCACTTTGACACTGTCAGTCCATGGTAGCCGCTGAATTCTAGAAGACGCACCCTCCGTTCTCAAAATAAGTCTGCGCCTCGAGGGCGCAAACTTGCTGGTCAACTCGTAATCGACCAGAAACGGCGAGAGTGTCCGAACAAGCATGTCTATATCCTTGTTCTGGTGTTCGTTGTGGGTTCGGTTGTACCCACTCTCTTCATCTAAAGACCTAGCACGCTTGGGCACGGTGGTGCCCTCTCTTAAACCGTGTCTATGTTCTACGCTATACACCGCTAAAAGTGCCTTCTTTGCCAACGTGATGTGAGCGCCCTCTAAACAACGAAGAATCTCCTCGCGCCGTTCCAGCAACGACGCCAGTTCCGTCATCCGTCGCGCAATGACCACCCGGTCGATGGGTGGCACATTTTCCAGGCGTTGGCTGGGAATTTGTGTAAGTGGAGCTCCGTCGGTTCCTTCCTGGCTCCCATTCGCAGTTTCGCGCGCAGACATAGCTATATTCTGCGGTATGCGCTTTGCTCGATTGAAACCAAAAGCGAACAATTTGTTTAATAGACCGGGTTGAGTAGATGCTGGCAAGCCAACGAAAGGCTTGTCGAGAGACCGCGATAGGTAGTACTCAAAGTACTCCTTGAGCTCCTTTTCTGAGCGAAGCTGTACCGGGACGTTGGTCACCATCACGGTACGCAGACGCAAACCACGGTTGGAGTGATCGGTGTCGAGGGATGGAATATCCTGAAAGGGGTATTGTGGGTGAGGATGGGGATAATATTGTGCCTCCCTCTCGGTCATAGTATCGGACTCCATGCTGCGTATGGCACTTTCTATTTTCGCTGCTCGTAATCTGAATGCTTCATTGCAAATATAGAAAAGATTGCACATCCAGGTAAGTGTGATCCAGAAGAGGAGGCAGATATGAATCCAGAGCAAGGAGCGACCTTGCTGGGTTTCTACGAGTGAAGAGATTGATGCTCTTGTCATTGATTGCGCTGAAACGCCATCCGGAGAAAAGTGGACATGTATTGGAAGGAGGATAGGAGTGGTGGTAAATGTGTGGACAAGGACAAATAATACTTGTAGACGGCAGGAATTAGTGAATGCGAATGAGTGCACGCTGTAAGTACTCACAGGTCCCGCGCAGGAAACGCACATACAACGTTGCATCGACTCCTCTGAGCTCATTAAGCTTCGCTCGTGGAAAAGTAATGCTATCCTTAACCCAGGATAATGGCCAGCCTTTCGGTGTTGGAGGAGAAGGATGCCTGCTGCCACCATCAGAATGAGAAAGTACAGGAGGTACGAGCGACAAACCGTGCCCACGAACGACCCTGATATAGGCTAGAAGTTCAACCACCAATTAGATGACAATGGGGGGATGATGAGTGTGCTCACTAGCCAAACTCCCAAGACTCGACACTTCCAAGCCCTGCAGGCTGGGTGTATAGTCCGCGTCTCCTTCTCTTCATGATCTCGTGCAACGTCACAGACACCACAGCAAGTACAATTGTTATAACCGACTGGTTAACGAGGCCACTGAGGCAGCAGTAAATGTCAACTTCACTTGAATTGAAGACACTGAGGAAATAGACTGAACCTGTAATCCTTTGAAAAAGGCCTGTTCTGAATGTCAGCCATAATGGCGAGAGTATTCGGTAAGTGTCAAATACGTTGGCTTGATTCAGAGAATGATACTTATAGGTGGGACAACAGGAGTGGAGGCAGAGAGAATTGCAGTATTCGAAATTCCAAGTTCGACTCGTGACGATTCCTCGGATGACGTCTATTCATATCCGGAGTCAAAGAACTCTATCCTGGCTCCACCATGACCAGCTTCGATCAGTAGAACAGCGCCAGTAGCTGTTTGGCATCATGCTCCGACGTTGCATGAACCCGCACGCTGTTGTTACTTACTTGTCAATATGACACTGACAGTCTAAGTTTACAAGCTTTGGGCGCTTAATAGGTGATGTGATATTAACACGGGTGCAAATTCAAGCTCCAGTTCCAACCAGTTGCAGAACCTGTAAACTAGATGCATGTGTAGTTCTATGGACAGAGTTGTCTACTTCGTGCGCATTATCCGTAATTGATTCGGCTTATAGACGAAGTTCTCTGAATAGTTCTTCGGAGGGATTTTCTTGGTGGGAGGTGGTTGTCTGTGATAACTCATAAGTGTCTGGTTCATGTCAAAAATGAGGGAGGCACTCACACATAGTAATTCCAGCCTGATGGAAGAGCAATGAGGGCAATGGACACTGAGGTGAAAATGAAGCGTACCTTGTTTCTCAGCGAAGTGCATGGCATCTTCCTTGCTTCTGAATGACATCCTGGTGCCCTGCATATAATCCGCGCTGTGCAGACAGTGATGAACGCCGTTTCGGGTGGAGGAATCAAGTAGCAACCACTCACGAACTGGCCCAACCCATCAGAGGATTCTCCCACCGACCTGCTCCCAGCAGAACATCCCAGTCAATGCGCCACCGCTCTGACTTTCCTGCTCCGCTTTGCATGGTGTTACGGGCTGGCTGATAGATCCGTACCATGCGATGCCGGAGCTCCGCTGGATTGACGGTCATTAACTATACCATTTTCATCAGTGTCGGTCGGTTGGAAACACACCTGGAGCACCACTTATAACTTCAGCCGTCAATACATCAGTGGGAGCAACCTCCGCAATTTGGGTGGACTCCTTTTGGAGGGCATCGCTAGTGCGAGCCGGCTGAGTTTCTGCAGAGAAACTGCGCGTATAAGTTGGACACGCAGTTAATGGCCGTCTGGGTATTGCCTGCTTATAAGAACGGAGCAGAGACATCGTCGAAATCTATTGACTCTGAGAGGCGAAGAGACGAACTACAGTCGGGAGATGCCGGCAAAGTCCGGTTTGGTGGCGGTGCAAGGGGACTCCGCCCGGTGAGTTGGCAATAGAAGTATATACACAATTTAGTTGCCATGTATTCCCGGACCTGACTCGTTTATTTAATAGCGAGTACTTTGTGGTGCGCAAACCGTGAGGAACCATGCGATTGAAATGAATCAGAACACTCAGTAGTAGGCATGCGTCAATCAATGGGGCAGCAGGCACTTGAACATTCTGGTAAATCTAGAATGCCTATGTCACGGTATATATTTACTATTTATGCGTTTGAGGTGAAAAATCTCGACAAGTGCTGACCTTTCACTCATCCCTGTCTTGTATTTCATCTGGCAGTTGCGAGCCCAGCCACCTCAGTACACCGGAAAGGATGATTAAGACGACATATACTGCATTTCCATTGAGAATATTGTGCTGCTTTGAAAATGCGAAGAGCGATGTGGTTAGGGCAGGCCCAAGGGCACGAGCCACCGATCCGGAACTCTGGGATAGACCATTGACAACGCCAAGGACATTCTTCGCAGGGGCAGAAGCTGTGACAAACATCAAAGCAGTAGCTGTATTTGCATAAGTGGGTTACTTGTAATGGAACGACAAGTTTATTGCAACACGCACCGAATGCCATATCCCATGTTACCGTCAGCATGAGCTGGAAAAGCAAGGCATACATAATCGCATGATCAACCACCCCCCTTGTGCGTACCAGCCACGACATTATCGGAAACACGACCATAAGCGGTGCAAAGCACGACGCTGATATACAAAATAGACGCTTTGGACCAACCCAATCAACAATTTTGGCCAAGAACAATGCCTGAAAGAGTCCATCTACGATACCGCAGAACGCCAGCCACAAACCAATAGAAGAAGGAGTGAGACCCATGCCGCCAAGATGGATGGGTGTGGAAAGGAAAAGCGGTATAAGAGCCCTGAAAGACACGTCAAGAAAGGACAGCATAGCGTAGTTTGCGTTCGGAATAACAACGACAGGCGTAAAAAGAGACCACAAGAGCGCATTTGCCGTGGATTTGGCCATAGACGCTTCCTGATCATCACTGTTGGCACCGACGAGAAATGCCGGGCATAGGTCGATGCCAACTTTGGTCGACGCCTTGTTTGATAATGACTGCCAAACGTAAATAACGCGGCGTTGCGGAAGATAGTATTTGGGACTTACTTCTCAAAGAAGCGTAAGAGCGTGAAAAAGGCCAAGAGGAGCAGAGAAGCAGACACTACACAAGGAAGAAAGTACGGGTATTTCCCCCAAAAAGGATTGGTGAATAATCTCGGCCAGTGATCCTGTGGCCGCGCGAGCATTCCCCCCATTAAAGGACTGGCGTGCCGATTTCAGCAGCAGCTATCGCAACAGGTCAAATGACTACAGCTTACCCAACAAAGCTTCCAATTGACCAGATGACAGGAATCAAGGCAAATCCCTGAGCCATGTTTGTGGAGTCCGTCAATTCACCCATCACAGTCTTCATGACTCCAGTGTTGCCATTCAATATACCCCACAAGCAGCGGCTGGGGGAAACTATGTCAGTATTGCAATACCTCCCACAGCTGAAGCAACCTGATGACTAGGCTTCCAAAAGGTTGTCGAAAGACCGAAACATATCAATCGAAATGCAAGCTCCTATTAGTCCGATTAATAGCACTGGCTTGCGTCCAATGCGGTCGGACAACCGACTCCAGCTCAATACTGTCAGTGCCTGGGCGAAGTAAAACAAAGAATCCTGTCAAATCATGTCCAATGATACTGAGGGAACGATGATTTTTGCAAGTCATAATGTTGCCACGTACAATTAATCCGACATAGTATCCTACAGCCGCATCGTCACCTCCAGTAATGTCAATTTCTCTGATAAGCTGAGAAGACCTTCAGTAACGCTATCGACCACGGACGTTGCAACAAAATGCCATGTCATTGTAAAATTCATACCTGATTAATATACGGGTATATAGACATAGAAGCTACAGTTTCCCGCAAGTTCCAGCATCATAAGTATGCCTGTCTGGAATTGTGGAAGAGGCGTTGTAGGGTTTCTCAGGGCCATTGAATGAACAAGAGGCATCAGTGGTGATCTCGCCGTTTGCTATACGAGGAGGACCAGAAGTGACTATCCAGACGAATCAGGGCTTCAGCGAGAGACCAAGCGAGCCACCTTAATATACCACAAGCACAGCATGCGCATCGCAATTAACAGGAGCCACCGGACGAGGCGACATAGGGCGACATGCTGAGTTGATAAGAAATCAGCGTTAGCTCTTGATATATATAGACCAGATATCCAAGTCCACCAGCAAACGCTCCAACGTCGCTCGATGGGAAATTTGATCATGGCGAGACCTCGGGTTCGCAGATGCCGCGGTCTCAACGTCCCAGAAAGAGGTGCTCACTGCCCCGGTGGTCACCTTCTTTCTTTGGTAAAACAATTCGCCGAAGGTTGAAAACTTCTGGAGATCGAAATGCGACAACCTCAGTCTTGAGTCTTGACTTTTCTTTTCTAACTTCTCGACCTTTGAACTGGCATGATGACAGTTGCTACAAAGGGCCTGCTTCTCGGCTAATGTCGATTCGTAGCAGTACTTTGTCACGTCGGAGTCGCACCTATGTTTCTATTCAAGGGCCCTCCGGGCATTCCTGTACCCTTCTCATATTTAAGCTGTTGACGCGACTGAGAGTATATACTGGAAAGAGTCTCGTTTTGTTAAGACACATAGAAGAAAGTGTGTGCGCGCAATCTCTGCATATTGCTCACGATTGAACGTAGCAAAATTGTCCACTATCGACCGCAAATTGGGCGCCACTACAGGCAGCAATAAACCAACAGGATATTGATCACACACAAGCAAATGCTCGCGAGATACCTCATAAAAACCAAAACACTGGCGAGGACACAAGATGACATAACAGACATCCCATCGTCTGCAAGCTCCGTGATCAGAAATCACGAAGGACCAGG